>OZ012689.1:4037593-4060093 GCA_963942565.1 Maea johnstoni | reverse complement strand
TCATACGATTTTGAGCAAGGCACTACAGAATACATTTACAAATAAACGGTACAAAAAGTACAAAAATGAATTTTTTTTGTGAAGGTCGAAATTAACATATGCATTTTCTCTTCTACTGCCAGACATGTAATCCCTACCAAGATGACAATCACTTAACTAATTAGAGCTAAAAGTGCAGATATCATTTTAAAAAAAGACTATGCCGATATCTGCTTCCGTTGCAAAGACATGTCCAATTTTCGAAATCAAAGTTGGCCGCTCGGCGGCCATCTTGGATTTTTGAGGTCAAAGGTCATCGCAGATTTCGAAAATAGGACATAACTTTGCGATGAAAGCAGATATTGGGGTGATCTTTTTTTTAAATGATATATTCTCCTTGAGCCCAACCTGATAATGTGGGTTTGATATTGGTAGGGGTGCTGGTTATGGCGCAAGAAAAGCAAATAGATATGTTCATATCCTACTTCATAAAAAATCTCAAAAGTTGCTTTTTCTGAACAGATTTTCTTGAAGATATATACTAGAGTATGATATCTATGATAATAAGGGGGAGTAATTTCCATTTTTGTATTACAAGGGGGCAATAACTTGGACCAAAAATCAGATATGTTGAAAATTCAGAGTTAAAGGTCATTTCAATGTCATTAGAGGTCATATCAATGTCATTGTAATTTTTAAAATGTTTTGAGTGCTGTAAAGGCGTCACAACGTAAATTTCCAAGGTAGGAAACGAATTCAGTTGGTTTGGGTTGCCAGACTGGGCTGGAAATGTGAGCGCCCATTTTTTTAGGCGCAGTGGAAAAGTTTTGTATGGGGCTTTCTCTATCGTGGGTATGGCCTATCAATCTCAATGTAAACAACGGCATACCCGACGATAGAGTTGCTCAATCTATGTTAGAGCTAGTGCTTCATCTCGTTTCAAGGTCAAAACTGAAAGTACTGGAGAAGATTCAGCAGGGAACTAGGTACTCCTGAAAACTTGTTCTTCATCTAGACGGCAATCAAGGGGTTGATGTGCAGAATTTCTTATGAGCATATCAATAATTTGTATGGTGAAACATTGACCTAATTACATCATCGTGTTAGATGTCTGCACCGCCTCTTTGCTATTTCGAAAAGAAAAAGGACAACGCATTCGTGCTATTTGCACATTGACATGCCATTCTATACATCCTGCTATCTGGTTCTTTTGTGCATACCAAAGACTCATAGCTATTTTAACAGATTCATTATCGGCCACTAGCATACCAAAGTGTCATCAGTCCATAAGGGAAGCCATCTAAGACGCTTGCCTGGGAGACTGGCTTATTTTATTTTTAAAATATGGAGATATGAATTATTTAATTATGTGACTAAATACAAGGTATGCAGTTATATATCATGAAATAGTCAACCTGATTAACTCTCAATTTTAATTTTTGTAAAGAATTATTGCATTGGAAAGATTATAATGAATAATCAGTATGTTATTTGGTTGTACTATATTTATTAAAAATGCAAATGCAAAAGAGTTTCATGACATAAATGTATGATTATCATAATCACAGTGATTTGTTTTCCTAAAATGTTTATAAGGTATGGCGTAATATTTCAGCTCCGTTTCTCCTGAAAATTTCCGCACAAGGTACTTCACCAGTGACTTGGATAATGTTACTAAAATTCTTAGGAACACAATTGTATAGTCTCATGAATATGCTGCAGTATCAGGGAGATGGAGTATGCACGTCCCTTACAGTATGTAGATGCTTCACAGAAAGACCACCAAATTAGCTTAAATTCATTAAAGAAGAAATCTAAATACTGCTGAAGAAATGAAAATATTGCTCAACATGCAGATGAATCATAACATCCAAAATGCCCCTCAAAAATACATGCATGTTAACAAAGTTAAAACCTGGTTTATATAAAACCAGAGATCTAAATAACCCTAAAGCATTTCTCTCATACAACCACCTTGTGGCCTACCATAAAATATTCAAAAATGTATGATATAACCATCATGTTTCATGACAGGAAATGTATTTTCGGCATAGTTGTTGAATACATTTTGAGTTCATCATTGCCTTTTGCTGGTAAGTACATACTACTTTTGTTGAAATCAAATTCCAATATTTGAAAAGAAAAAGACAAACAAAAGCAAAACATGATCATGTTCATGTCAAACTGCTAGGAAGTGTAAACACATTTCTGTTGACAGTGTAATATTACTCATGCAGTGTGATAAACTTTATTCTGCAGTTTAAAATCTTCGAGTAGTGATCCTCCTTTTGCATCTAATGGAGGTGAGTAATGGCCTGAGGAACTTGAATTAATCTTGATTGCCTCTAGCTACCAACACTGCCAGACTATGTTTGTTGATATCTTTCACACAGAGAAAAAAATATTAATCACAACCCAAAAAACAACTCGTCCATATGTTTTTCTAAATTGTTTACAAGTAATTTTTAAGATTATTAACATGCAGACAATTGTCAAGTTGAACCCTAGTACAAATGGGTTAACCAATTTTTTTCAAACAATAAAAATACTGCATGTGCTAAATTACTCCCTAATTGAAGGCTGCAGCCAAAATGTTGGTGGAAGCTAAAGTGATACGCAACAATTTTTATGAACTGAAAGATGGTGTGTGTTCACTAATAACATCTTATACCGCATTGACAATTTGATATCCTGGTGTGGGGGGCGGGGGCATGTACCATATGGCTAAAGATTTGGCAAAATTAATAAACTGTCTGTGAATACTAAAAAAGAAATCTGTCCCTGGAAAGTAAATGAATAAATTATCTGTCTTGGACTTATTCTCAATTTCAAGTGCCAAAACATGTAAGTTGTTTTTAAACATTTAACTTCATTTGTACATAATAACCCATGAACATATCATAAGACCATTTAACCAGAATACAAAAGGTTGGACTGTAAGTTCTGTGTGTACTATGGATATCTTAATCAGGAGATATACAAGTGACACTGTAAATTGGTCCAAGAGACTGTCCACACACACTCCATTCCCATTTAGATGTAAACCATACTGCAATTAAAATACACACTGCATCTGGTTCAATAAAAAATGAAATAGTAGGGTCAATTTACAAGTTCTTTCACCAATGTGTTTGGTATATTACTTGGTTTCTCTTATTTCAAAAAAAAATATGTAGAATATTTGCTTGTATTGGAAATCACACAGCAGCAGCAGGAGTCATCTGGTGGATAGGTGGTACTTCATATCCACTCACTGTGGGGCCAAATGGGCCCAAATTGCCAAGTTGAGAGCATTAAGACATTTTCATATTCTCATCAATTTTGACCACATGATAGCCAATGGGGATACAAAAAAAAATAATAAACCCAAATGACCTTGATTGACCTTGGATGACCTTGAAATGACATAAGAAAACATTTTTTTCTCAGCATATCCCTCTTTCAATCACATTTTCTGCCCAAAATTGTCTGAAAATGAAAAATCTGCTCTCATACGATTTTGAGCAAGGCACTACAGAATACATTTACAAATAAACGGTACAAAAAGTACAAAAATGAATTTTTTTTGTGAAGGTCGAAATTAACATATGCATTTTCTCTTCTACTGCCAGACATGTAATCCCTACCAAGATGACAATCACTTAACTAATTAGAGCTAAAAGTGCAGATATCATTTTAAAAAAAGACTATGCCGATATCTGCTTCCGTTGCAAAGACATGTCCAATTTTCGAAATCAAAGTTGGCCGCTCGGCGGCCATCTTGGATTTTTGAGGTCAAAGGTCATCGCAGATTTCGAAAATAGGACATAACTTTGCGATGAAAGCAGATATTGGGGTGGTCTTTTTTTTAAATGATATATTCTCCTTGAGCCCAACCTGATAATGTGGGTTTGATATTGGTAGGGGTGCTGGTTATGGCGCAAGAAAAGCAAATAGATATGTTCATATCCTACTTCATAAAAAATCTCAAAAGTTGCTTTTTCTGAACAGATTTTCTTGAAGATATATACTAGAGTATGATATCTATGATAATAAGGGGGAGTAATTTCCATTTTTGTATTACAAGGGGGCAATAACTTGGACCAAAAATCAGATATGTTGAAAATTCAGAGTTAAAGGTCATTTCAATGTCATTAGAGGTCATATCAATGTCATTGTAATTTTTAAAATGTTTTGTACTCCTGCAAGCTATTTGGTGGCCAGATTTCATAAAGTTTTGGTCATGCACTCCAGAGATACAGGGCCACTTGACAATTTGGGCCCATTTGGCCCCATAGTGCTCTGTTTTGTTTCCTACTCCTACCAGGGAATATAACATGCAGGTGTACGTGCTACGACAATAGTAGCATATTTCATACAAGAAAGAAAGTCAAATTTGCTACAAAAGACCACTTAGTTTTGAAAAATTTACGAATCATTTCTCACATTTCTTTTGATAAAAGAGTATACATCTGCAGATCTGATTTATTAGTAATTACCAAGCAAACAAAGTCCCATTTCTTTGTATTCCAGGATAAAAGATAAAAAAAAGATGTCCAAAGGCATGATCTTGACTTCAAATTAAAATTGATTTGGAACTTATTATAGTTTAAACATGTACCAGTACTTAGTCTTAGATCTATACTGTTTGTTTGTTTATCCACTTTATGTCTGTTTGATTTGCTGAGACCATCATTTCTCTGTCAAAGCTCCCTGGTCAAAACTTGACATATCCAACTGAAAACCTACGATCTATATGAAAGATATCTATTTGATCACCTAGGTTTAGACAACTATGGTAGCTCCACTACTTCAGGAACCCATTCATGCCCAGAGTTCCTTTTGAAAGGTTTTGTAACCATGCTCAAAACGGATTGATAATAAATCATAAACTTAAAAAAAAATAAAGGACCATTTTTGGGTGTTTATTATGAATATAAGAAAAAAATTCACAAGAGTTTGTTCAGAAAGGTATCACCAAGCTAGTTTGGCTATTGTGGCCTGTTGCAGTGATGAGAGGATTAAAACGGCTAAATCCAAGCTCCAGACTACTAACCAATCTCTCATTTTAAAGTCAAATCTTTTCTGCCCAAAGTGCACTGATGTTCAAATGCATTTTCAAATATGTTGCAGATGAACAATTTTGCGAAAAAGAAATTTGAACAAAAGGTCCAGCTGTTGATAGTTAGTGTATGTATGTGCGTATTTAATGACTAGACACAAAATGATGTATTGATGCACAGTTGCTGTATAGGTTATTGAGAATGCAGGGGCTCTATTGAAGTGAATGTGTGGTTAGGTAATATTAGCCTTTGAGCCTGGGGCCTGGTACCGGTGAGCACTGGTCAACCGGTCAGACCAGAGCCAACACCAGCAGGGCAGGTGGACAATATCTATAGGTACACAACACCTGACTAATTACCCTATGCTTGCACTACACAGAGGCATCAAAAGAACAATAGAACCTCATTGTCTGCAACGGTCTCATTATCTACATAACAATGGACTCTCATTGTCTCAATCAATATATGTGGAGTCATGGTGTTGACACTGTGCTTTATCAGATCTCTAAGTGCTTATATGATCTATACTTGTCAAAATATTTTACTAGTGGGAATAATCTCTTTGATGATTATTTTATGTAAATCCAAATTCATTTTGCTAAATAGACTTATTTTGGCGTTCTAAAACTCAAAATAACTTTATGCATATTTGACAAAGCATGGTTCCTTTGATAGTTTTTTGTATAATCTCTGTACTTGCATAATGTACTCTTGGCAATGAGGGGCCAGTCATCAGTTCATACAAAACCCGTGGTGTATGGGCAGATATCCTGGTACCTGGGTGTATAACAGAAAGCCAACTTTTGCCCATTTTCAATGTACTTGAGGATTCACTAAGGAAAATGGTTGAAAAAATTGAAAAAGCACTCATTCTTCTTTTATAAAGTAATAGTAATGAAAATACTACTACTACTACTACTACTACTACTACTACTACTACTACTACTACTACTACTACTACTACTACTACTAATAATAGTGAAATGATAATAGTAATGATATTTAGGTTAATGGTATTCATGAGTAGTATTATAATAATAATAATGAATTGATAGTAAGAATTATGATGACGGTAATGGAAACATATTGGTAATGAATTGCATTGATATGATCATGATGAGAAATTTTGTGGTAATAATTATGATTGCATTTTGATTAGCCTCATTGTGTTGGCTGTTTCAGGGTGGTGCAGACCAAGGGATGCCTATCATAGTGTCAAAGGTGGCACCCAACACCCCTGCTGCCTTATGCATACCGCGGCTGAACGAGGGCAACCAGGTGCTGTTCATCAACGGGAGCGACGTCTCATGGTCATGTTCATACGTGCCATACGCGAAACACACTCCATGGAACTCGTCATCATCAAGTAAGATGACCATATCAATAATGGAAATATATTTATTCATATGTATATCCATTAATTTCTAACATCTGCCTACCTGTCTGTCTATGTGTCTGTATTTCTATAGATAGATAGATAGATAGAAAGATAGGTAGATAGATAGATATACAGATAGACAGACTGACAGGTAGATAGATGTTAGATATTGATAGCTATACTTATAAATAAATATGTATTTTCTTTATTGATAGGGTTGTCTTACTTTTGGTACTAATGATATTCTATGACATACTGAAGGACATGCACATGGTCTTTGTTGCCACTCTCGCAAATTAATTTCCCTTTACAAGTAAAATGAGATAAGCAACCAGTCATTGCTTGAAATATATTTACCTTTCTTCTGTAGATTTAGGATGAATAAAGTTTTCATCATGTAATTGATAAATATAACACAGAGGTATTGAGAAACAGGCAGGAGTATTCATATAACAAACAAACAAACATGGAGGATACTTTTAAATTAAAAAAGGGCTTACCTGAGTGACGAGTACCAGATATGGCAGACAGATGGTCCTATCTCTAGCCATGTCATACTCAAACAGAGTCCTCTCTTCCCCTGCTGAAATATATGATAACTAAATTGGCCACTTTGGCCACAGAGACAGTGTCTGCTTTCAGAAGAAACATGACAGAAAATTTATGACAGCCTAGAAATCTAGGTTAGAATGATGCTTGAATTCCCAGAAAAGTTGAATACAATACTCATATTATCATTATAAACATATACTTTGCATCTGTAATTCATGTTTTCAGTTTTTTTGGATTTTCAGAAATTTCATTTATTTCAGTCAGATGTAGAGTTTAAAACAGTGGATCACATCATAACACAAGGATATGCCGTGTCCTAGTTGTTATGCTGCCTGGCTTCCAAGCGCGAGTTTGCAGGTTTGAGTCATTCAAGTTATTATTTATTGAAATACTTCTCTATATATGTATCTACGAATATACAATTAAGTTTATTTTCACATAGTTTTAGGTTTCAAATGACTTCATTTTTTTCAGGCGGGAACTTTATGCCGTTTTGGATAAACATTTGGATGAGCGATAATGGGGAATTCTTCCCGAAACGGCAGTCAGCTACGGCAGTCCCTTTTATTTCGTGCTTTGATATTGCCACAGCTTCTGCTGTGGAATTGGTAGTGATTGTATATAGATTAGGTATATGTCGCGCTACAAATTTTTTAGAAAAAGTTGATTTTTTGGTGAATGAGCTTTAGTTGGCCTGCACTGCAGTATTGAATGCCAAGTTCAAAAACGTAGCATTCCGTCATTGCAAGTTCAATACTGGCGCAGCTCTGTATTTCTTTATTTTGTGCATTCCCTCTCCTTTACTTCTATTTTTTTGGCTCTTTTGTAATGTTTTGTATACTCTTTTTATATTCTGTCGCTCTATGTATCATATACTTCTGAATCCAGTGAATTTCCTATTTGATGCTTTTTGTTTGTGCACCATGTCTTATTCTTTAAGACTCCTTTCCTCTATCACCTTATTCTGCTGAATTCTTTATTCTGTGTACTTTTCATTATTTTCGTTGATCCCTTTGTATATCCTTTATGTTCATTTTTTCAGAAATTCTCTCCCACACATTCTCTTACATCATACTTGGTGCATCATTTTTTGCATTCTATGTTTCTCTTTGTTATATTAGAACTGGAGGGGGGGGGGGCTTTACTCTTTTTTTTGCTTTGGGCGCAGTCCAATATTATGAGAATGGATAATCATATAGATTCTCTCTCTCTCTCTCTCTCTCTCTCTCTCTCTCTCTCTCTCTCTCTCTCTCTCTCTCTCTTTTACTTAAAAAAGCTGTGACATTTTATTGCAAGCGGGGATTCTCTGTAATGTATTTTTGCATCCTCCATGTATTTTGTTTCTACATAGCACACCTTATATTATGATGTCAGAATACTAAATATCTTGTGGCGATCATGTGCTTCTTACTCTAGTTCAGTTTACTACATTTACTGGCAATTAGTTCTTTAAAAATGCAGATCAATTATTGGTGATGCTCCTATATTGGAGTTTCAAGACCAAATATCACTTGGCTGTCATGTGCTTTTTACAACTCGTCAGTTTGCTGCACTCATGGCCAGTTCTTATAAAGTGCAGCTGCAAATCACCATAATGTATAGTGAATACGAATTGTAACCGGATTTGCACATGTGCTGGTGTGGCTCCCTGCTTACCTTATAAAAGGAGGGGATGCTTAAATCAAATATGGCCGTTATGGATGGTTGAATTGAATTGCCCGAGGACTATTATCTATAATTGTTAAAATGCGACTACAGGAAACGTTTTCTGTATGCAATATCTAATAGTATGAATTGGCTTAGTGATGTGTGATATTGTTTTGTATGGTCAAATCTCATCATAATGTATAGTGAATGCGAATTGCAACCAGATTTACCCATGTTGTGCGCTTGATACCCGAAAAACTTTATTATGTGTGTAATTTTGCTCCAGTGAGTGTCTGATGCTGGCTCCTCATATTGTATTTCCCCCCGCAACGGGCACACTTCATTGGCTTGTTCAATAGTGTGCAATAGGAGTTGGTAACTCCCGGGGAGCCCTGAGCAGGTGTGGGACCTGCTCGCCTCATAAAAGAAGGGGATGTTTAAATCAGGTGTGGGCGTTATCAGCTGTTGAAGTGCCCAAGGACCATTATCTATTGTTAAAATGCGGCTTGGAAAAAAAAAACGAAATACATTTTTGTGCGAAGTATTTTACTCCAATAGTTGGCGTAATGCTGTTGTACGGTTAGTCACATCGCACACCTTATATTGCTATGTCAGAATACTATACATCTTGTGGTAATTATTTGCTTCTTACTCCCAGTCAATTAGCTGCATTTACTGGTAATTAGTTCTTTTAAAATTCAGATTAATTGTTTATAATTCATCACAATTAATTCTGAACACCAATTGTAACTGGATCTCTTCATATCTTGCACCTGAAACGCTGTACATCTCTTTTATGCAAGGATTCTTGCTCCATTTGCCGGCGCGCTGATGATGCACCCATATCAGGGTTTCAAGAATGAATAACATGTGGCTATCATGTGTTTTTTTACTCCTCGTCAGTTTGCTGCACTCACCGCCGATTGTTCTTATAAGGTGCAGGTTACTTGATAACAAATCAATGTAAAGTGAATATTAATTTAATATTATGGGATACTTAATTAAATGAAACCCATTCAGATTTTCAGTCTTATAATTTTGTTAAATATTGTCTCAGGAATGCTGATGCAGACCATTTGCAGCATATTTAATTTTTATTCTGAGGTGTATTCGTCAGATCGTTGCACTCGCCAATTGTTCTTATAAAGTGCAGGTTACTTGATAACAAATCATCATAATGGCTGACTTCAAGTATGGTGTTAACACAGATGTTAACATCGGTGTTAGTGTTACCAGGGGTGGTAACACGCTATTTGAAGTGATGGGCATATGTTAGGTAGTAACACACATCTATCCCATAATGCCCCATAATATGTGTGTTAACACAAAATGTAACAGAAAATGTTAGTGTTGACCAGTGAAAGCTGTTGAAGAGAGCATGGGCCCCATATACTTTCTGAAGGCCTTAACAGTAACGGCTTAGGTGTTAACACCGTTTTGACTTCAAGTACCATGATAGTGTTGGGTACCATATTCAGCTACTGACGAGCCATTGCAACTAGTTAAAAATGTTGTCAGTATAATTCACTTCATTTCAACAGTCCATTGATAATCATCATCATCATCATAATAATAATAATAATAATAATGATAATAACAATAATAATGATAATAATAATAATAATAATGATAATAATAAAAATAATAATGAGAATAATTATAAACTATAAATGATGATGATTTAAACAATAAAAATGAAATTAATGAAAATTCAATTTCAAATTTGAATTGTCCTAATAAAATATTTGATATGAATGATGTTGGAGTACCATCTCCAACTACTGAAGACCCTTTGCAGCTAGTTAAAAAGGTTGTTTGATAATGATGATAGTAATAATAATAATGATAATAATAATGATAATTATTAATAAAAATAATTAGAATAATTATAAGCTATAAATGATAATGACTTAAGCTTGGATAAATAAAAACAAGCGGATATGAAACCAGCCGGTCATCCTGAACAGGCTAGCCTCAGCGAATAGTCAAAAAGTTGTGGTCTGCGCATACTGCCACGCAGGTTTCTTTGTAATGTAAACAATACAATAGCCCTGATTGGTCCTTGTTCCCTCTGATGCCAGATCAGAGTCCCCTGGCATGTCCAGCCTTTCACTATATAGCGCATTTAGAACTGAGTATCTCGTTACATATCTATTCTTTTCTTCTTCTAAGATTTAAATAATACAAAATGAAACTAATGATAATTTTTATTGCAAGTTTGTATTATCCTGATGAAATATTTGATATGTGTCTATAAATTGAAAGAGACCTTCCCATGCAGCATGTTGCTGTTCTTTACTATGACAAAAATTATTTGATCGAGCAGGACACACATCTTCAAAAATGTAACACCATAGCTATTAACATCTGTGTTGGCCTAGATGTTAACATCTTGCACTGTGTTGAAGGGCTGAGGTAAACAGATCCGTTAGTGTTACCATGTGTGTTAAAAGTAACACCGTACTTGAAGTCAGCCAATGTATAGTGAATGCAAATTGTAACTGAATTTGCCCATGAGCTGGTGTGGCACCCTGCTCACCTTATAAAAGAAGGGGATGCTTTAATCAAATATGGCTGTTAGCTGTTGTTGAATTGCCCAAGGACCATTATTTATTGTTAAAATGCTACTGCATGAAACTTTTTCTGTGTGCAATATCCAATAGTATGAGTTGGCTTAGTGATGTGTGATATATATATCATTTTGTATGGTCAAATCCCTTTTAAAATTAGTGAAAAAAACTGCAGATTAATTGTATAAATAATCACAATGAATACTGAACCGTATTTCCTCATGTCGCGCCTGAAACCCCATTCAACTTTTTTTACAAGCATTCTTACTCCAGCACTGCAGTAAGGCGAATTCATTCTTATTTTTATTATGTTTAGAGTGCTGTTATAAGGTTAAGCAAATTTAAATGTTTAGGAGTTTTGTTCAATTTTGTATCTTGGTAACTGGTTAATGGTGAAGATTTGTGTTGATGTTTGTGTGTAGTTGGCACTTTCTGGAGGCATGGGTTGAAGTCTGATCAAGCATGGTCTTTTTGCATGCTTGTAGCTCAGTTGTTAGAGCGCCTGAAAAAAAAAGTAATTCATTTTTATGTGAAGTATTTTGCTCCAATTGTTGGCGTCATGTCGTACAGTTAGTCACATAGCAGACCTTATATTGCGATGTCATAATACTTCATATCTTGTGGCGATCATGTGCTTTTTACTTTCCGTCAGTTGGCTGGATTTACTGGCAATTTTTTCTTTAAAAATGCAGATTAATTGTTTATAAGCATTGGGAACCTTATTGGCATAGGCCTCCCTCCACAGCTTTTATCATCAATCTGTATATAAGTGCCTGACACAGGCTCCTCATAGCATTTGGCCTGCTCGGCAGTATTGGCAATGTTCTTTGCATAGGCCTCCCTCCCTCCACAGCTTTTTTCATCAGCCTTAATATAAATACCTGATACCGGCAATTTTTTTCATCATCAATCAGAATGCAAGTGCTGACATCGGCTCCTCCTCATACCATGGCACCTCCTCATAGAATTAGTAACCTTCGCATAGGCCTGCCCTCACTGTTTTCATCATCCACGTCTATGTACTTATACCTGATGCCGGAATTGTTTTTATCATTAATCTGTATATCAGGTCCTGTCCCTGGCACCTTCTCTTAGCATTAGGAACCACCACGGTTAATGAGTATGCCAGTACCCGACACCTAGAATTTGGCCTCTGCAGCAGCATTGGGAACCTCCTTCGCATAGGACTCCCTCCATGGTTTTTTATCATCCATCTCTATATAAGTGCACTGCATTCACCAATAGTACTTATAAAATGCTGATTACTTGTCTATAAATCATCACAATGAATACTGAACATAGGTTGTTACTGGATTTCCTCATATGTCGCGCCTAAAACCCCATACAACTTTTTTATGTAAGCATTCTCACTCCAATCACTGACACCGTGACGAAGCACCTTTATCGGGTTTTCAAGACCAAATATCAAGTTGTTTTAATTCATTTTTGATTTTTCTATGGGAATGTAAATGTGGATTTTGTTAAGGAGCAGCCGGCTTTGTAATATATTACTGTCTGCAGTATGTGCGCTTTTTATGGTTGTGTAATGATTTCGTTGTTGCTTACCAAATGCAATTATAGTCACGTGGTTGCTTCCTTGCTTCTCTGTTGTAGTGATCAGTTTATTTGATTACAAATCATCATAATGTATAGTGAACACGAATTGTAACCGGATTTGCCCATATCGTGTGGAACCTGCTTTGCATATGCCTCTCAAGTTTTTTATCAACCTCTATACAAGTACCTGATGCGGGCATTTATTTAATTATTAATCTGAATGTAAATGCCTGACACCTGGTCCTCCTCATAGTGTTTGGCCACCGCAATGACGGTATCTACCGTTAATTCGAAAACCGTTTTGAAAACGGTAAAACGGAAAAGGGTAACAGGCTCTAAAACCGTTTTACCGTTTTTAAAACAGTCAAAGAAAAAACAGTAACAGCGGCTTAAACCGTTTCCAAAACGGTAAAAGCGAAAAGGGTAACAGCTTCTGAAACCGCTTTACAGTTTTCAAAACAGTAAAACAGTTTCAGAAAGACTTTTAGTCCGTTCGTGAACCGGTTGGTGAATTGAATGCGTTTCTTTTAGGCTGGAGTTTGCGCTAGTGTCGCTGGGTGGTTTATGACATTTGTACAAATACCAACGAGATCCTGAATATATTGAATATTTGATAAACGTCCAAATAGCCAAATAAACTTAGAAAATCAACATCTAGGCAAATGTAGAGTCCGATATTTCGGTCTAGCTTTTGAGATGATGAAATATCGAAATACTTCTGTATCTCACTCCCGGGGGGGGGGGGGGGGCACTCGCGTTACGTATTTCGCGAAAGAATGGGTCTTTTTTTAAGACCTGATCCGCATGTCCGCGATTTTGTAAACGAAGGGTACTTTTTTGTACCCAGATACGAGGTATGGGGGGATGAAAATCTCCTTACAATCCACGAAATATACGCGGCTCTGACGCCGAGTGACTCCCGAAGTGACTAAACACGCAGAGGATTATTAAATCTAAAGCTAAATACGTGTTCCCGTTCATTCAATGTCAGTGTTTTGATAAAAGAAGGGGTATTTGTTAAGTGGAAAAAGTCAGTGTTTATTTGAAATATGGGTGCTATTTTGGCCAGAAATCAGTGCTTTAGGAGTATTTTTCAATTTTGATAACAAGCGTATGCGCCCCCCTAAATACCCAAGTGCCCCCCCCCCGGGATCTCACTATCTGCTCAAATTTAAGATGTTTATAGGTATGAAAATCCCAATGGCTATGAATATAAAAATAAGACGGGTGAGAGTGGCCGAGGGTGATCTTAATACATTGTATCATGAATGCAGCCAGTTGTCCAACTAAATACTAAAACGACTCTTCTCAATTGTACCATCTAAGAGATGAATAATAAAACAACTTATAGACACTTGTGATGTTGAATCATCCAAATCTGACATTTTCATGAAAGAATATAGACCTATGGATATGTTTAAGTTTATAATGTTATAATCTATTTCATGAAGATATTCAATCAATTTATCTCTTGGCTGATTAAAAAGTGTGCATTCTTTTACCAGTTTATTCCAAACGAATGTGTACACAGGCACCAACATAAGTTTCTGAACTAACTTGCCATGCCAGGCAAGTAGTTGATGACTTTTACTTGCCCGCCTTAGTTTTTGGCTTGCCTGAAATATTAAGTTGCATGTGCTAGAATGGCATGTATCATTCATCATGGATTTAATAATTTGAAAACAATATTCTTTATTGTGCTACAATGTTTGCATATTTCTATGGTGTTTGTGCCGTTTTTAAATGGATTATGTAGACTGTTAAGAAAATCAGCTTGCCCATTGGGGCAAGTGGAAACTAAAATGTACTAGCCCGAAAGCCCTTTATTCCGAATTCACTTGCCTGGGCAATCGGGCAAGTCTTCTTATGTCGGTGCATAACATAACATATAAAATTCATAAAATGCTTTTGTCTTTTGGTAGTTAAACAGATGGGTGAAATGCATAACCATCAGTATTCTATCTCTTTGGTAATTCTTAGAAGGGGATATTGCAGGAAAAATTGATTGAATAATTGGTTTAAAAAACTGAATATCTTGAAATCAGCTATTTAGGTTTTGTTATTCATTGAGAGTGGTATAGATATACATGTGTGTCACATACATTTTATGAGATTTCTGAGGTATTTTCATTTATTCACAAACAACAGTTAAAGAAAGACGTCTTTTATTCTGGTCATGGATGCACGGATGACCCCACAACTGAATGTGGCTTTGCTTTGCAAGAAATGTGGGTTATTAGTCTGCTTATCTTTTTTTGACATGTTATACATGGGTGTTTATACAACTAGGCACTGACAGACGTCCGGTCGACTGGTGCAGGAATTAAATGTCGACACTGTACAAACATGTTAATTCTAAGAGTCGTTCACATCCTATAGCACTTTTCAACAATAATGGCTAGTATTGAAACTGGGACATCAAAAAGGTGAATGTGTTCAAAATAGTAGTAGGGTTTTCACATCTGAGATGAATTGGATTCCTTTCATACTAATTGATAATTCTTATTGTGAAGGTTATGTCTTTAGGTATGCACAGAACTAAGATATCCCTGGGTTGTATGCCTGCTTAATATTGTTAAGCATCAGAACCACTCGTCTTTTCTGCTATGGTGCCATCACTGCCATTTTATGAAAATGTGGGATAATCATATTTGAAACTAACCAATATTTTTTTCTGTTAAATCCTTTATATGACTAATATAGAATATGAATATATAGAATCATTAAAGGATGATTCAGTTTTTTAACTTCTTAATTAGTTGGTGGTTCTGTATTGAAACGACTATAGTATTTGCATTCACTTCCTCTCATATTGCAATACATTGCTTCTTGGCCATTTTTTTTATTTCACTTTTATCAATTTCACTCTTACTCTCTCTACTGAAAGGGGCCAGAAATGTAAATGTTCTATCCTGTCATGGCTTTGTGTGGCATTCAGAATGCAAGTCTTTAGGGAGTTCACTAACTGGCTGCAGGGGTTATGCGAAAGGCAACAAAATTCACTAGTCTCAAAAATCCCAATTTGACATATATTGTTTTGAAGTGTACAAATGGTTTCTCACCCTGTTAGTTGTTTGTTTGACTTGTTGATTTTATAATACTTGAAGAGATTTGCCACTTCATGGCTGTCTCATGAAATATTTCAAAATATACGAATGGGTCGGATTTCACTAGTTTTAAGTCTTTCATCACTTAAAATACTGCTGATTACCAACCACTTCCCATCACAGAGGGATGCTGCATAATGTGTAGCGCTCCACAAGAAAATAATTCAACAAAGTTTAGGTGGTAGATTTTATTTCCCTAGTCTCTTCTAATGATAGATATGAAAATACATTAAGAATAAAGGAAATATCTTTGTATTCAAATATCATAAAACATATTTTACAACTTCATTATTTTTGCATGATGCTGCTGCATGCTGGTGTAGATTATGCACATAAAAAGCCCGAGGGCGACACTCCTCTCGAGAGAAGTAATTCCTTGTGGACACCCCACAGGCCACAGGGATGTTATATTTGTTTCATTATACCAAACAAAATACAAACACAAAGGGGGGAAAATTACAAACACCAGAAATTTTGGATAAATACTTGTCGTCTGCCTTGTTCACTTGTAGGTCACTCAGCAAACTCTTTGGGTGTTCATGGGTATTCTTCGGGCTAGCGGTAACTAATCAATTAGCCCATAGCTGTTGCTATGGGCTAATTGATTCGCCCATATATCTGTTATAGGGTGATAACTTGTAAAGAATGGTCAGTACGTGTGTGTCTGTATGAATTTAATTTGGCATAATATGAATGAATCCCTGATAATTGTTTACGATTAAACAAGGCTTTGCCATTGTCACTTTTTATTGAATAACTCATCAATTCTCATCTACCAAAAAACTGCACTGAGAAAATTCTCATGGCTCTGCCACTGTAAAATACCACCTACTCAAGCAAGAAGTATTATATACAATCTCATCACATGATCATCCGTTTGTTATACAAATCCTCAGGAAATTGATGTCAGCTAGGACACCTGAAGCAGTAGATCCAGTAGCACCATGGTAATAAGTATTATTAAACAAGTCTGCCTAACCATTTTTATATACACTAGTCCCTTTTCCTTTTGTCACCACACCATCCAAGATTCAGTGCTATAACCCAGTGACATGAACAGATATTCCAGTTATATTATGATTACTTCACATGTAAAATGCTTTTCAAGTATGGCATGGTTTTTAAGTAAACTAGGTAGCCAAGGCTTCACATAAATTTCATGGCGAATTTCTCTAGCAAGAAATATTCATGAATTAGACTACAGAACCTAAAAGCACCTTACAAAAAGTGCACTTCCAACATACTTAAAATAAAATAAGAAACAAAGTTCGTTTTGATGGCCAGTGCCTATATCAAATGCAATTGATAAATGATTTTCTATAAAAATTCATAACAATTCAAGTTCTATAAGGTTGGTTTGCCAAGTTTGGATGAAGAAAAGGATGGATATGTAGCGAGAGACCAATTACTATATGCCCTATAGTTACATGCTGGACTCATGCCAGGAGTACCAGATAAGGATCAGCGCGAGGTCATGTGGGAAAAGGACCAATCAGGGCTCTCGCATCGATTACATTACAGAGAAACCTTATATGATATATCCACTACCAGCTGGGGGTGCCTAGAGCACCAATTCTGGCCATATTAGCGGCTATTAGTTGACACTGGTTGAGGCTAGCATGTTCAGGTTGACCGGCTAGTTTCGAATCCACTTGTCTTGTGTTTGGTCATCTATTAAAGGGATGGCGAACTCGAACATTTTGTCACAAAAAAGTGGAAAAAAACGGTTGCCAAACTCGAGTCAGACAGCCTATAGTGCACAGACAATTGGTCCCAATAAACAGCAATTTTTGGTGATCGCTGTGCGACATTCATTTTCACTAGGTAACACTGCCATACATGTTTCAGCAGTCACACCAAGTCCCTGAATCCTAACACCAAATGGCCCATCACGAATTTCCTGTACCTGTGATAGGCGCATTCAATTCACCAACCGGTTTAGGAACGGACTAAAAGTCTTTCTGAAACCGTTTTACTGTTTTGAAAACTATAAAACGGTTTCAGAAGTTGTTACCCTTTTCGCTTTTACCGTTTTCAAAACAGTTTAAGCCGCTGTTACTGTTTTTGCTTTGACTGTTTTGAAAACGGTAAAACGGTTTTAGAGCCTGTTACCCTTTTCCGTTTTACCGTTTTCAAAATGGATTTTGAATTAACAGTAGATACCGTCATTAACTTATGGGCAAGCTGGGTTCAATTAGGTCAACTGAGTATTGTTTAGGCAGGCTAGAAGAGTTGAGTTGCATGCTAAGCTGTAGGAGTTTAAGTAGATCTGGGCTGAACTTGAGGAAAAACAGGAGATTATAGTCGCTTTAGACTGGTTTTCTAGAAAAACAGGAGAAAAACAGGAGACAAGAAAAAAACAGGAGAAAAACAGGAGGCAGGTAAAATGAAGTCCAAAAAACAGGAGACTCCTGTTAAAAACAGGAGACTTGACAGGTATGTTTCCATGAATGATCTAGGTCAATGAAACCCCAGGTGATTCAAATTGCAATTGTAACTTCCTGTAGCTACACTGACACTGCCAATCCTCACCGTGACATACATGTACATGAGGAGTTGGGAGCATACTCTCAACTCAAGGAGACCAAATGTTATGCTCATTTGAAAAGGCTTCTGGGGTCGGTGAGCGAGTTGTTTATCACATTATACTGTATTAAGTATTGTCATTTGTGGGTTTGATATTTTTCTATATCTCTTTAACCCATTCACACTTAGAGCTCCACCAGAACCTAACGTCTGTTACTTTCATACTTTTGAAAATAACTTGAGAACAAAGCGAAAGTTCACAAAATATTTGAAGGAGAGTTGTAGTTTAGCTTTGAATAAACATTTCTCCTTCATTTGTTTTTGAGAAAATGCTTTTGTAAGTAAAATATTTCCAAATTTGTAAGGCCTGTTTTGGCTGGTCTGAGTGTTAATGGGTTAATTTAAACACCTCTGTAGGCTAACTAGGCTTTAAGTTTTCAAGAAGGTGCCGCTACATGTACTCTCTTATTGTCAAATGTATCAGGGTCCAACATAGGTTGCTGAACATTATTTTCTGAGCAGGGCAAGCTGCCCCTGAAGTTGACTTACCCTGCCAGCACTTCCACTTGCCCCGCCACTCTGTTAAACAAAGGGGGGATTGGACTTTGCCCAAAACATTGATTGCTGAGCGGGGCAAGTCAGGGTCTTGCAGGGCCAGTAGTTATGTTGCACGATGTGTATGGCAGACCTCCTTAGGTGGAACATTTTCTAAAGCATGTGAATGCAAGGTGATCAAACACCAGGGTTCTTTACTGTTCTATACTGAATAACTGATGGATTTGTGCATCCGTATTTGCTCCAGGAATTAAATACTAGGACAGCCCATGTTTGCCTTATATTCAGATGAACCCTTTATTAGATGAACTTCTGCGTAAAGTGAACATATTTTCTTCACCGCAAGGTATATAAACAAAGCAGTGTCCACCTTATGTATAATTTGCTATGGATTGAATAAAAAATAAGTTATGACAATTTGACAAAGGGTCACATTCACCCGCAACTAAAAAAGTAATAATTAATTGTAATATATTACATTTCAAAAGTAATTGTAATTGTAATAGTGATAGTGATTTTCAAAAGTAATTGTAATTGTAATAGGGCCAATAGAAAGTAATTGTAATTGTAATATATTACTTTCAAAAGTAATTGACCCCATGTCTGGTTTACAATCCCTGTAAAACCACACCTGATTGCTTATCAGTGGGTAGGTGTGTAGATAAAAAGGCAGGCTAATTGGTGCTAATCTCCTTGTATCTGTAGGAAGCCCTAAACATGGGTTGGTGACATTCCTAGACCCCTTAATTCCAATTTGGTAAATAGGGGTGTGGGATTAATAACAGAAGCTAGATGTCTAATTATCAAGTGTGGAAATTGTCAAAATGAAAAGTACATAACTAAAATACATTGAATTATACTGGAAAAGTAGAGGGTTAAAATACAAGATATTAAGTATATTCAAAGACCCTGTAATAATTGGGGAAGTGAGTGATAGAGGAAATATATTCTGAAATCCCTCTTATAATACCAAGCTGAATTTTTGTTTTTTAACCTCCCTTCCTTGACTAAGAACTGTACTTATTCAGCTCATCCGTCCCCCTCTCAAACTTGCATAGTGCTTAGTTGATGTCAGCCAGAATTATCAATAAGCGCAATCCACAAAAGAAGTTATAGATCCTGGAGGAGGCAGACTTCTGTTCTTCTGTCGTGTCATCCCAGAGCTGATTTACTTTTGGTAGACATTCCTGTTTCAACTCATCCAGCAGCTTGTTGAACAACTTTTGTGTGGCAGCTTTGGTCTGACATTGTAGCACTTATGATAGATACAATCCGGGTCCTACATCTGCAGCACCACAAATTAATATAAACAGCCTGAAATGAAGCAATCGTTTTATATTTGTTCAATGATTCTCAAAATTACCGTTTTTTTTTTTCATTTGATTCACATTGTTATAGCCATGAAGTTATACCCAATAAGTGAATATAATGTAGTAGATACATCTGGCTATGACCACACCTATACAACAGAATATCATAAAACATGGAATGTTATTGGCATGCTTAGACAGTTAAGTATAACCTTTATTTTCCAACCCTCTTTGTAGTCATGCAGTAGATCATGTACTATTGTACCACTCAGGATCAGATGCTCAGGATAGCCAGGCACTGCATCATGACATGGCCCATGTACTTGACCATTTAACCTTCTGCTCGTTCAGTATGCAGGACATCTTTGCCCACCAAGAGTGGAAGTGATGGGTTCATTTCCCCCGGGATGAGTTTGCGAAGGTTTTATGAAAGCTGTTCCACTGAGAGATCCTTGCCTGCTTTTGATTGATTGAAAACAGGAATCTTGGTATGGCTGGCCTAGGACAGTTTTAAGAAACCTAATCTGGCTTGTTAATGTATCCACCTTTTCCTTCTTCAATGACAATCCTTCAACATCGCACTGCACACTTACCTGTTTGCCAAAGACCATTGAATGAAATTAATGCTGTCAGTTTCTCCTTTAACTGGTTATCTTTCTCAGCTTTCGGAGCGATGTCTTCTCTCTTTTTTTTGATATGAAGTGTGGCTTGTTTTGCTTTTTAAATCTCCTTTCTTTCACTGAACTTTGATATGATTTTTCTTGTCAGTCACCATGCAGTTGAGAGCAAACTGGTTTTCTTTATTCCTCAGGGTTCTCTTCCAACCATGTCAGAGTCTTGTTAAGGGAGAAAATGAAAAAGTTGTCATTGGTGAGAATGCTGGCATTTGGCCGATCTGTAGTCAAATGATGAGGAATACCAAAAATCGCTTCTGAAAACTTGCTGTGTTTGGGACAAGAGCGAGTCCTGTGCATGTCATCTGGGCTTGGGGCTTCAAATTTCCCTCCCAGCAGGTGGTCAACAAGTGCATCTTTTAGAAGATAATCTAAGATGTGAATTTGTAGGTTTAGCTGAACTGTGTCATCGACATCACTCTCCTAACAACATCACGAAGATCAACTGATCTAATACTGTAGAATAGGTATATATCGTGCTACAAAAATTCGCGAAAAGACGATTTTTCGGTTTTTTGCGTGTACTTTATTTAGCGAGGGAGCGCGTTCTACAACCCGATCTGATCTGTCGAACCAAACAGTAATAAAAAAATGTGAAAGATTTAGTGGTCATCTTATGGCCATAACTTGGAACAAGTTCCCCCAATATTGGTAAAGTAAATATGTGAATTATAATATGATACTTTGGTGACTTATTCTTAAGTTACCATACTATACTGAATTTGTAAAGTTATTGCATGCTTCTCTCTTCGATTCAGCCTCTGACCAGCTATGTGTGAATTTCATGCTACAGCTATATATCTTATTCTGATAATTATCCACATACATATATATGTATGTTGACAATTGATCAATTAAATCCATCGCAGAAGCCGTCTCCCTTTCGTGATAGCGTCTATTGTGCGATGACAGCGGCCATCAAAATTGGAAAGGTTAGTATGCGAATAATAATGTGATACATTGGTAACTTATTCATAAGTTACCAATGTATCATTTACTTAATATGATAATTTACTTAAGTTATGCTGATGAGAACCATTGTAAGCTAGTTAAATGGTCAGTGGTACGCTTCATAATTCGTTTTTCGTTTTGTGTTTCACAAATTGAAAATCGAATTTCGACCAAAATTCGTTTTTCGATTTTCATTTTCCATTTTGAAAAACGAAAATCGAAGACGATGTTCGTTTTTCAATTTTCGTTTTCCGTTTTGAAAACGAAAATCGAAGACGATGTTCGTTTTTCGATTTTCGTTTAGCACTTTCAAAACAAAAATCGAAGACGATGTTCGTTTTTCAATTTTCGTTTGCAGTCTTGAAAAACGAAAAATCGAGCTTAAAATGGTCCGTGGTACGCTTCATAATTTAATATTCATTAAGTGTCCAATATATTATATATATATATATATATATATATATATATATATATATATATATATATATATATATATATATATATATATATATCAACATATATAGACATATATATATAAAGACATATATATATATATATATATATATATATATATATATATATATATATATATATATATTTATATATATATATTATATATTATATATATATATATTAGACATATATATATATA
>OZ012689.1:4012280-4037393 GCA_963942565.1 Maea johnstoni | reverse complement strand
AAATGCACCTGTGTAAGAAGTGAGATTGTCATTTGTGTGAAAAGTTGTAAATATTGAAATGACATAGAAAATGGGTTGACTAAGGATGCATGGTTATGATTTTTTCTACCTGCTACCACTTAAGATGGCGTTTCTTGAGTTCCTGGATTGAACCCCATGGTCATGTCACCCTATTAGCTTTTGAACCTCAGATGGTTGAAAGTTATGAAGTAGGATTGTCTTTGTAGAGTTTCATGGAAATTAAAATGGTAAAAAGACTAGTATTTTTATCTAAGACTAAGATATTGTTTAGGAAGTAAACCAGTTTATACGCGTAAATGATTAGAATTAGTGCTGGGGTGGGTGGTGTAAAAGAATGTAAGACATACAAAGTGATTTCAAACAGTTTACTTCCACAATTATGGAGTGTGCAACATCAAAATCAATGCATGTGGATCAATGCAGACAAAGGCATGACATTTAAATTTTTGCTCCATTCCAATTTTTGTTTACTCTAGTTTTTTTCATTTCTAGTTCTTTTCCAAAATAGCACGTGAAAAAGGCTATACATAAAGGTTTTGCCTCCTAAGTAATCTCAACTATGACTATTCAGAATTTTGTAAGATTTTTGTTGTACTTTCCTACCCAAATGTGTGCTTAATGCAACTTCAGTGCAAATCCGCAGAAGATGTGTAGGGGGTTCATATCCAGTGTCTTAGCCAGGATTTAGAGACTGGGTGCCTAAAATTGGCAGTTGTAAATTTTTTTGGTTAAATTTTTAAGGGGCATCACAATATACTCATATTTCAACCATAAACATGTATACATTCATCAAAATAAAGCATTATATCATTAAACAATGTCACGGGAATTATAAGGAGATGATAAAATTCAATTTTAAGCTTCAGATTGAGAGAAATTCCACACAAAATATTTTGGGTGTCCTGAGATGTTCTTTATAAGGGTTTGGGTGTCAAAAAAGGCATCCAGACGCCCTGCTGGCTAAGACCATGTTCGTATCTGTCTTATTAAAAAAAACTCTTTAAAGACAGTACCATTATTCACTGAATATAGTGAAATATTACCCAAGGCCTTTCAATATTGAGTGATTTTGGTGTTTGGCACCTTATTACAGTGTATTAAAGCATGTGCCATTAAAGATGAGCAAAAGAGATGTTCGGGTCAGCTTCTGGAATTTAAAACCTCCCTCAGAGCTCTCATGGGTTTATTTGATCCAATTGCTTGAGTACAATTATAATTGCATTTTGTTTTTTTAATATGATAATGTCTATAACATCTATTAAAGATCACCATGTGATATCTACTAACCAGTGGTTTGATTTTTTGACTCTATCTAATGAGTAGCACATGAAGGTCCTATGACAAAGTATTTGTTTAATTTTCCTAAACCTGTCATATATAGAGAACAATGCACAACTATCTTATAAAAAGATATTACTACTGTGGTCCTGGACTGAATTGCACTTAAACTTGGTCTATTTTTCTGAAAATTTCATCCTTTTAGAGATTGCGGCATTGCTCGAATTACTGCTTTATCATTAGTATAGAAATATTCTGCTGATAGAAAGCTACTATGGGATGACATCTTAACTGGAATTACAGAATTAAGTATTTAACCGAAAATGTGTACAGGTCAGATTTGGTATATTTGATTTAGGAAAGACTCTTACACAAGTAGTAAAAATGACATATCAGTTTAAAGGATTAGTTTAGTAAGCAAATATGGCGTAACTTGTAGAAATATAATTTTGCAGTTTGCCTAAAGTGTCAACAGAAGTAACTAAATGGCATTTACCCATATTTGTACTAGTAGTTACCATATTTCATATAGAACAGGAAGTCAGCCTTAAAGCAATGTACACACATTTCGCCCCCAACTAAGCTTATACTAAAACAAGATCATTTTATGAGTTTCCTTATACTGTCCAATACATCATTGGCAATAACTGTGCACAACACTGGCAATAACATTTCTCCTTAAAATGTTTTCAAAAATAAGTTGAACACATTTTCATGACACTCGTTCTTGATGTCCCTCCCATAAAACACAGTAGACTTTTGTTGAAGAGCAGGATTTTTTTGTGAAATTCTAGGTAGAGACGTGCACTTAGTAACCTGGCAATGCATAGATTAGACTTTAGGGTAAAATTTAGATTACATAAAGTTGTTTAAAAGGATTGATGAAACTTCAAATAATACTTTTCAGTAATTTTGCCTAATTAGTATGAACTAATTGAGCACAGGGACTTACCAAGGCAGGAGTCAGGGAGTCATTTTGACTCCCAAACACCAGACTTTTGACGAAATGACACCCAGTTGAATTTTTTAGATTTTCTCTATTTGTTGTGTCCAAGGAACATTTCGAAAGTTTCACTCAACCAAACCTACATTAATTGACGTAGAATAGCCTACTTTGTTTTGTTATGTCAATATATTACATTGCTATGATCATTCCTGTAAATCGGGTAAATAACTTTTGACATCCTAAATTTAAAAGATTCTAGATTTTGACCCCCTGTTTCCAAATCCCGGGTAACACCCTGATTGAGGAACCTTTCCAAAGTCATCTTCACACAAAAAGTACACATGGTTTGTAGGTAGCAATGAATGAAACTATAAAACTGTAATTAAGAAATGAATAATAGTGCAAATGAAGAATTGATGTTTGATAAAGCTCCCTCATCAGAGCTTTGTATGAAATAGTCAGTGCACAGATGTTCATGGTCCATATGGTCAAATGAACTCATTTCAAAATAGCAAATATTTCTAGTTGTATTGATAATTTGCACACTCTCAGCAAACTTGAAGTTGTTGACATGGGAGCTCATTCCAAAGGGGTGGTGCATAGAAACAGAAATATCTGTCATTAAACCTTTCCAGATTATTGTGTCGTATCTTTAAAAATTCTCAGTGTTTGATCTTAGGAGTTCTGAAGAATTTACTCAGTCCTTTGTTGGGCACAGAGTAACTCCACCACTTGCGGGCATTGAAGGTGCTGTTGCTATGGGTCTGTTTCCATGGCGCCACTTGCTCGTAGCTCACTCTAGTTAATTCCATCCCATTTGTGTTATGTTTCACTAAGTCGGTTTTCGCCGCAGGGTCCAAATAACTATGATAGGAATTCCTGTTTTTGCTCAACCTTTTCACATGAAACAGTAAGAAAAGCATTTTAATTTTATGATTTCAGATGTTTTCTTTATAGTTTCCTTCGTTATTCTTTGAGCATCTTGATCCTAACAGAAGCTTTTCAAAATATTTATCCGTATATGGTATTCCATGAAATTACACAACTTTCCGTTGGAATAACTTCAAAATAGCATCAATTGTCATATCTCAGATTCAGCCTTTGATTATTATTATTTCATAATTACAGAAAACCACCAATTTCTGCTCCATGTTACTTGAACTTTTGAGAAATAAAATTTGTCAGTGTTGATCGAAATTCTGTAGAATCTATATAAAATGTAGTGAACAGTTAAATTTACAAGAGGATTTGAAGCCAACTACAGTTTATTTATTTCATATTCCATCTGTATAACTTATCTTTCCTTGCAATATATGAAGAATCAAATTAAGCATTTACATACCTGCCAGTTCCCTCATTAATATGGTGTCTGCATGCAACAATGCTGTTATTAATGATTTGGCAATTTATCCAAATTCACATACTTTCTTAGAAAATTGATAAAAGGAAGTGCAGTAAGTTGGTTCAACCATGTAAAAAAGATTTTTTCTTCCAAAGATATCATGAAGAAGTTGATTTGAGTAGCAAGTGGGGCAAATGGCTTAAGTCTCAGGGTCTGACACTTAGGTTTCAGTCTAGAGGCCCGAAAAGCTATTTTAATCAATTTAGTGGTCAAAAAAAGCATTTCTTTATTATTATACATACTATTTTGGGTCCCTAGTCTAAAAAATCTATGGGTCCACAGCAAAATCTAGGGTCATATGCCCCTGGGTCCCTGGGAAAGTTACACCCTGAGTCTTACTTGGTGTTTCCTGGCCAAGGAACACAAACCATTTCCCATGGTCCATTTGTCATTCTGCGAGCTTTTCTGGCTGCTTAGAAATGGTAGGGATGGAAACAGAAGACCTGACATCATCCGCAGAACCTCAGTGATATCTTCATCAGTTTCAAACTGATAGCATCCCATCTCGTTAAGTACTGAGAAAAATAAGTCAACAAAAACATGTCAAATTAGAGACCAACATGGTAATAAGGAGCTGAGAAATATTCCCAACTAATATACGTCCTTGCAGGCTCACCAAGCTTGAGCTGAAGTGGTCAGCTCGTCTATGTTGGGAACACAAAAGTGACACAGACCACCTAAAACACCTTATAACTGCTTATTGCTGTCATGTCTTGTTTACAATTTCTAATGTATACGAGCAGTGTTGAGCTCATGAGTTGATCTTCCTCCGTGAGAGCTGGTCTTAAAAAATATGGTATTAATTATGTGCCAAATTTCAACACAATTCATGAACAACATGTCACAATATTCTCCTGCACAATGAACTAGGAAAATTGAAAATTAAAAGCAGGAAAACTACTTGCTGTCCCTCAAAACTGGCGGCCACATGCAGTTTAAGTACACTCTTTATATAGTTAGAGGCACACCGTGGATTAAGGTGTGCCACTAAATACATGTATTTATAAAGTCTTGGTTGTCATGGTGCGTTATCTACTGCTCTCTGATTCAAACCTTTGTTTTGTTTAGGTCCAACTTAACAAAGGTCGTTGGGAAAATTGCCAATTCATATACTTTCATTGAGCAGATTAACTGACCACTACGAAATGGAAACACAAGGAGGTTGTCAGCGTTCAACTTCCGCAACGTTGGAGCCATATTGAGTAAAGATTATGCTATTATTGTTATCTACCGTGGGTGTTGTGACCAACTTAAGTATTAAAACCTATATTGCTCGAGTCAGGATATCAGAATTACGACGTAGCTGGCTGGCTCTGGTTTATACCACAGAACTTCCTACCAACTCTCAACTTCCACTGTAAAAAAGGGGTTTTACTATATTTGGACAAAAAAGTATCAATAGGACAGAATGACAGAGCAGAGAAAGCAAAGCAGTGGTCTGCCAAAGATGATTGTGATATATGGTACTGCAATACTTACTTTGCAGTCAGTGTTGGATATTTCTAACGGATTACTGCTCCGTGATATGAAGGAGAGGTTCCCGTTGCTCCCCAATTCCTTAGTGAGTGGATTGGTGTCCATGTATTTTGGTGCAAAGTATATAACGGGTAAGTGCAAAACTCATTCCATACTGAATCAGGGTCTTAGCCAGGATTTAGAAACTAGGTGTCCAATTGTCCCTTGTATAATTTATGGGCGTCCTATTTTTCAAGAGAAACCGACATATACTAGATTACAACCATAATCTGCATTTGAGGCGAAGTATTTTACGCGTACGTTAAAATCTCATTAGGGCACAAACTCTTTCGATATTACAAGCTTCATACTTGGGGTGAAGATCTCAACAAGTACGGCAAAAACGTTTATATGCTAAATATGTCACAAACCTTTTGGTTTTCGTTAAAACGAGCTTCATACTTGGGGTGAAAATTTCAACGAGTGAGACAAAAACATTGATATGCTTGATACGTCACAAACTATTTGGTTTTCTTCAAATCGTATGTCTTATATATGTATATATTTCAGGGATAATATCTATTCCCTTTTATGTTGATTTCTTTCCACGTATTTCGAAGCAAAGTAGTGAACGGTAGAGCACACAACTATATAATTACACATTCCTTCTTATTCGACACATACTGTGATCGTTTCTTAAAACCGTATGTGTCAATTATGAATGTCTTTAGAGACAATACTTAACTTTCCCTTCAATCTGGCAAATGAAATGTATTTCCGTTACTTAACGATGTATTTTTATGTATTTTATATACTTCGAGGCGAAATATTCAATTGGCGATTTCAACATTAAGTAAATACTATCTATTTTAAGATAATAATATCTATTTAAGACTCATTTTAGGCTGGTTTCTTTAAGGCTTTTGCGTAATTTATTTATGTAACTTTTGGGAGACGTATTCGACTGGCGAGTTCAAAACATATTACCTACTCTGCCAAATACATAACAATATACCCCAGTTCCTTCAAACTTGATATGTTATAAGTGTAATTTAATAACTTGTATTTAAGTAGCGGATTTGATATATAATAACATCCTAATATGCTGAGCAGCACACACTGGTCGACTTCAAGTAAAGTGCAAACACAGATGTTGAAGTTGCTGCTAGTCTCATCAGGAGTGGTATTACGTTACTTCAAATGGTGTCCAAATGTGAGGTGTGGCACATATCTTTCCCAGTTAATATGTGCTAACACAGAATGCAACATGATGTTTAAGCACAATTCCACCATGA
The DNA here is from genome assembly GCA_963942565.1 of Maea johnstoni. Lineage (NCBI taxonomy): Eukaryota > Metazoa > Annelida > Polychaeta > Spionida > Magelonidae > Maea > Maea johnstoni. The sequence goes on along the minus strand of OZ012689.1, from coordinate 4,030,996 downwards.
ATAAAACATAGGCCCAAATAGTGTCTTAGGGTATACCCTACTCATATCCAAGACCCCACAACTACCGGCCTCCATATTAGAAGTTTATTGCTGTTTAAGGTGGTGTTTTGCCATGTATCTGGGGCGGCCATTACAAGGCTGGGAGTATGCCCGAATATATTCTGTCCTGTTTCTTCTAGTAGTAGGAACTTGACAGAGATCATATGACATATTTGTTGAATTTACATGGACACATTAGATTCTGTTAGTTTAAGGTGTAAGAGTAAAATGCTTACCCTTCCCATCGCCCTAGACCACATTTAGATTAGTGTAAAATTAGTGTTTGTTTGTACTGATTTACATTGTAGTTGTTAAAAGGCAGGAAATGGTAACTCGGGTAGATACCAACAACTGCAAGCACTTAACAGTGTTGAAAACAACCCGGGGAATTCAGGTGCTTAGGAAACATCCTTCTCAACGCAATTGTGTTGATAGCTGTTACCATAGCAAAAAAAGATTCTGAGAAACTAATAATCAATCAGTCAGGTAATGCAACAAAACATACATAAATATATACAAACATACGTACATACATACATACAAGCATGCATACATACATACATATATACATACATACACATACTAGTATACAAAACCATACATACATGGTTACGATCCGTGCATGCAAACATACGTACATGCATGCGTACATACATACATACATACATACATACATACATACATACATACATAGCAGTAAACAGGTCGAGCAGCGCGCTGCCTATAATACTCCTTAACCCCATGAATGATGCATGTAATTTCCGCAGGTATAAACGTAGCATAGACATAATTCCCTCTTAAAAGCAGGGCCATGCTGGAATTACATGTGATGTTGACCACCAAGTTTCTATTTTCATTCGCCTCGCTAACCCAATAATGCCTAAGGATTGTTGTTGTTGTAGTTGTAGTTGTTAGCATCAATTATAACAATTTGATAACAACTTTTGAATTAAGTGTAAATTCCCAAAATATTTAAAAAATAGTTGTTGGTTATGTTGTGAACACCATTTCCCCTCCAAATCTGGAGGTTTTTAAACCTCCAAACCTGCAGTTTTTCATCAAAATTGTCAGGCTCCAGTGGAGCGCTGTGAGCATCCTCGGTCTTAAGGTAGCTTGTGGGGTTAATTCGTGAATAAATGGTCAGTTTGAGATCTTTGCATATGCTTAAGCCTACACCTTCATCCTCATAATTAGACCAACCTTTACTGTGTAGGCCATCACTAAGCATGGTAAGGGACAAAACATCTCATAATCTCACATAGGCTTGCCCATAGTCAGGAAACGTTTTTTGGCTCCATGTTGAATTTCACCACGCTTTAAACAAGCATTTTGGGTATCGAATGATAACTGATTTGCTTTAAGTTTGGTATGTAAATATAGCACGGTTATTTCAAACTTCACTTTGTTCCAAATTTATGCACTCTAGAAGGTCAAAAGTAAACCTCCCTTTTTTAATTTTCGACAAAAATTCATAAAGAAATGGTTATAAAATTTCAGCGGAGCAAAGACATGAAAAACTGCAATATTCTTTCCTCCGTATTGATCTTCTCTCCATATTTATTAAACGTGATGATCCTTGTTCCATGTTTACACCTTGCTAGAAGGGTATATTATGTGTTCCTCACCAAAAGATCTTTCAGGCTTGACATACTCTGTAGGCTTACTAGTGAAATAAATGCTGGGCAGAGGAAATTAGGGTATAGCCAGAAGATTAGGCCACAAAGGTTTTAAATACCAGATCCTGGACGCAAAGGCTGGGTGTTATAGTCCTAGTTAGGCCATAATGGTTACGTATAGGGATTTCACAAAGAATGCTATTTGAGAAGGAAGGAAAGGTCATATTGTTCTGAAGTCTGAAGCAAGAGTTGGTATAAAGCTGTACCAGGCATTTGCTATAAACGAAACACCTCTCTGTAAAAGGAAACTCAGCATGCATCTGAGGATTTGGTGTTGTGCCTGCTTGCAAACTACACCTGAATGAAGGGATTGTTTGGTGAGGTGGCAAATCGTTCTGACTGTCTCAGATGGTTAACTAGCCTTCTGCACATTGTGGTCTGGTGCGGTAAATCGAGTCTGATCCAGAAATATTACATAAGTAAGATTAGCCTACATACTAGTACATAGCTAACCTTGCGAGATGACTAATCTATATGGAAATCATTATACCACCTCCGAAATAGCACAACAAAGGAAGTAAAAGGAGTTCAGCATGTGTTGGAACATGCTCTTAGTGTATACTACTAGGTAACTGGTGGTGAAGTGCCCCAGGTGACCTTTGACCTCACCAAGATGATTGGACTGTCATTTGAGAATTACACAGAAAATTCATATCGCTTTTTCTTTCACTTTCCTTTCAGGTCCTGTTATATCTTTGATGCTAAAAAAGCTGTCGTTTAGAGTGATGATCCTAGTTGGTGGAATTCTTACATCTACAGGATGTATTGTTTCAGGATATTCCAAACATATTGCCATGTCTTATGTTGGATATGGATGCACAGGTAACTATACTTTAACAAGCACTGATTGAATAGTTTGCCACAGTCATCAGAAATATGGATGCTTATACAACTGTATCTGGATCTCTTTCATATATACTGCTGCTGTTACTACCACAACAACTACTTCTACCACTGCTGCTGCTGCTGTTAATACTACCACTTAATCTGTCGAAAACGATGCAAAATCCAATCCTTCTATCCTTTTACTACTACTTATTCCACTACTGCTGCTGCTGCTCCAGTATCTGCTACTACTACGTCTATTACTACTACTACTACTACTACTACTACTACTACTACTACTACTACTACTACTACTATGATCGATTTTAGATAAGTGATGTTTTTAAACATCCACATTGTGTAAAGGAGTATCATATCCCAAAACACGAGGTGGAACACCCTAATGATCGCCTTGTAGTCCAAATCTAGGATGAACTGAACTTGGGCCTAAAGTTTAATGCTGTATGCCCGCTGCTTATTGCCCCACTCACACACACATCAGCCCATATGCATTGCCTTGCTGAATGGAACTTGCAGTCACCATGCAGTCTATTCCACACCTGGATTACCCACTTCAGGGCACCCCGCAAGGGGTATTGGCTTGTTCTATGGTGTGCAAAAGGAGCTGGCACCTCCCGGGGAATCCCAAGCTGGTGTGGCACCCTGCTCGCCTTATAAAAGAAGTGGGATGTGTGGATCTGTCAATCAAAGCCATGCATCTGAAAGATCCCTTAGTTGTCTTTGGATCTGAAGGCCCTGCTCTTACGCTTCCCCTTTTTCCTCTTTCACTTAGAATCATTAAATGCTTTGTCTTTGTTCTTCACCAATGACAAAGGACCACTTTTTGGTAATATTTCATGACACTAAATGACCGTTGTGTGACGATGTTTCTTTAAACCCTCATTCATTCATTCCCACTTCCGGGTAGAAACATTTTGTATCCCATGATTCATCATTATCTAGGACAGAGCCCAAAGAGGCTGCCGCCTGGACAAGCCCAATAGTTATACAGTGTTATGCTCCGTGTGTTAGATTATTTGTTGCTCTCCTTATCTATGGATGATTGATTGACTTATTTTTTCATTACAAGGTTTTGGATCTGGGGTTACAACCTTTGCAATGTTTGCAGCGGTGACCACCTACATCTCACAGCGGCTCTCGGTTGCTGTCGGTATCATCGGGACGGGGTACGGGGTGGGCACCCTAGTTGGAGCCTACCTGGTCAAATACCTCCTGGATGAATATGGTTCCAGTGGATGTCTCCTAATGATTGCAGGAATTAGCCTGAACACGTGCGCTTTAAGCTTGTCTTTTTGCCCTCCCACGAAGTGTAACTCAAAACGCAAGGAATCACCAGTTCCCAGTCAAGATATGGAGGAAAAAAATCAGACGCGAGTGGAAACTCCAGCCGAAGCTTATGTAATACCTTTATCGTACACATACTTTGGTCCTAATAGCATTGCTACTCGGACGGAGTCAGGTGGCACAAATGCCAAAACAAGGAAAACGCAACAAAAAGGTCTTCCACACACTGATATGCATCCATATAAAGTTTGTATGAATAAGGAGAGCGTGAATACAAACGGACCACAGAAGGCATCATTGCAAAGTGGGAATGTTACATCTGGGAAACAACCAGCTCTTACATTTATATGTCTGATTGTATCACTCTTTACTTTCCACATGGCCACTACTTGTCGTAATTTCATAGTCCCCCTGGCGATGGAGAGGAACATCTCAGAGCTGTATGTTTCAATGGTCTTGCTTACTATGGGGATAGTCGAGGTTGGCAGTCCTGTAATATTAGGATACGTACTGGAGCTTCAGCAGGCAATTCCTTATCGAGTGGAATTGTACACGGTACTTCTCTTAGTTTATGGAGGATGTATCTTATTGATGGCCTTGATAGATGGAAGATACGTACTTGTTATCTTATCTGGGCTGGCATCCTGTCCGTATGGATCCATATATGTCCTACTCTCTAGTATTATTGAACGGTTATTCGGATTGGAACGAATGCCTTACATTTACGGCGTAGCAAATTGTGCAATGGGTCTTTCTTCATTTGCCTGGCCATTCCTCATAGGTATGTAATTCAACGTTGAATTGTATTATGAAATTGAGGTTTCAGAGTACTTATCATGTGTTTATGCATATACAGTTATATACATATATATATATATATATAAATATATATATATATATATATATATATATATATATATATATATGTATATATATATATATATATATATATATATATATATATATATATATATATATATATATATATATATATATATATATATATATATATATATATATATATATATATATATATATATATATATACACACTGTAGAACACATATATGACGCGTGTCCCAAATATAGCGAATTGGGAAATTTTTGCATCATAGCGTATCTTTATGTTAGCGACGGTAGCCGCCGCTGACAGCGCCAGTACAGTAAGAAAAAAGTACAGTGTTTGTATATATAGCGAAGCGGAACCACACGCTATATATATATATGTATATATATATATATATATATATATTTACGTACACACACATGTATGTATGTATGTATGTATGTATGTATGTATGTATATATGTATATATATATATATATATATATATATATATATATATATATATATATATATATATATATATATATATATATATATATATATATATATATATATATATATATATATATATATATATATATATATATATATATATGATCCAGCCCATCTTAAAGTGTAACTAAAGGCTCACATACATATTAGCTTATATGAAAGTTATACACTTCAAGAATAGGATGCTGTCCTCCTTTTTCTCTCAGTGATCCCATGAGGGGAGAATTTTGCGTATTGCCACCAGCCTCAGTCAGCCCCTAGCAGCCCCTGGTAGCAGCCATGTTCTTCAACTGCTATCAGCTGTGACTCAACGGGTGGCAGCCCACTTCATGTCCCCTAGCTCTGAGCAGTGGATTATAGACTGTAGTGCTCTACACACAAACTCTCTTCCAAAGTTGCATAAAAACTTGTATGAGTACCAAACAGGTAAATGGTAAAATCATGAGCAGCAATTGGCTGTACAAAAAGACAGGGTGGTAGAGTTATTTTTCATATATTTCCTGTTGGTAAATTCAGACAAAAACAGTGGCTAGCATCACTGAAACATGTAAATCCACCTGTCTTGAAGTATGCAGTTCTATGTTCAGACCACTTCCCTGATGCGTATTATGTAAGGAATCACTTACTACAGTCAGGATTACTTATAAAGGGGAACCTGGGGGACAGCAAATCATAAGGTTATTTGAAAATTCATGAACATAGCTCAACATCTGTCATATGCAAATAAATTGGATACCTGTGTGACTATGAAGGAAGGGTTGAATAAAAACAATACTTATATGTACATCACCAATCATCCAGATATTCAGTATTTGATTTTACTTGAAGCTAGCTGTTCTACAAAAACTGTTTTCTTTCATGTAACCTACACAAATACTAAAGGAAATGATTGCTGTTCCAAGTACTGATAGCTATTTCCTGCGTTGACTAACTTCTGTGTCCTGGGATCTAGATGTGTAATGCCACAAGGTTATAATTAACCCTTTGTTTATCCTTTTCCTTTAAGGAGTCGTTACTTCCCTTTGTTGTTGCCAAAGGGACCTAGATATTAAACAAAACCCAAGTTGTAAGACAACCAACACAATCCTAAACAGTCTATTTTCAATTGTACAGACTAATGATGGCCATGTTTAGGTACCTAGAATTGTATGCTAATAAACTTAACTGTTAGCTGTCTCTCTGTGCTTGCTTTGTAGCAGTTGATACAGAAGGGTTGAAAACAAATAACACTGAATGACACAGCACCATCCTGTTGAGTAATCCTGACTGCATTTATGATTCCTGGTATAAAATGCATCAGCGAAGTGGTCTGAACATAAAATTACATGCTTCAGGACAGGAATTCAGTGATGCTAGCCACTGTTTTTGTCTGACTTTACCAACTTTCTCATGGGATCACTAAGAGAAAAAGGAGGACAGCATCCTATTCTTGAAGTGTATTACTTTCATGTAAGCTAAAATGTATGTGAGCCTTTAGTTCCCCTTTAAGATGGGCCAAGCCGGAAGTTGGGCTGAATTTAGCAGGCCCATCTTAAGATATGCTGCCCAACTTCAGATGACCCAGATAATACAGTATCCCAGCCGAACTTCCGATGACAATGATATTTATAACTGCTCATCTAGAAGTTGTAGTTACATAGCCATGTTAGAATATTTGTTCATTGAATAAGATGTGAGTTTCATGAGACAAAATACATACATCCTATTGTTACATATTTACTTAATTATAACTGAATACTTCTGATTATGCTGAAATTTAAACATGAATTGATTAAAGATTCTCTCCTTTTGTAGAAAAGACTAGAAAACAAAACAAAGAAATAATGTTTTAAACGCAACAGACTATTTTACACCTGTAATGTTTCCTCTGGTGCTGCATTCCGGCATCTATTAATTGCATGCCTTTCCATTTTTTCTGGCTTCTAGAATGAGCCGAAAAAAGTGTATATGCCCTACAATTTTTAACCTGTCTTACAATATATAAGTATCTATTATATTATTCATAATAGATATCTGTAAAAGTATAAACATTTCATGATAATTACCCAATTAAGGTAACGTGGTACATCTATATTACTTTTCTTAACCTACATTCAGGATAAAGGGATTCTTTTTGACCCATCTTAAGGTGGGTCCAGCACTTAGGACATTAGCTAACACTTTCTTCATTTACAGCTTGTAGGTGATTGTAACACCCAGTAAACTATATATTTTCTGAAAGAAGACCTTTTTAGCTACCTTTCAATGCTACTTTGAATTATCTTTTCTCAAATGTCAAGAGTCTTATTGAGAAAAATGTAAAATGTTATTCTTTCAATTAAATCACTTTCAGCCAACAGCAGCGGGTCAGAACGCAAATTTAACTTGGATGGATTACACGTTCATACATGTACCTAGAAAAAGCTGTCTTGGATTTATATTATTTGCATTCCTGTGGGAGATATTTAGTGTCAAAGCCAAGTCTTTCCAGAGAAATGAGTTAATTTCCCTCTTATCTCAGCTTGTGGGTATCCTATTGATAATCCAAGACACCCTTTTCTAGGTACATATATGAACTTGTAATTCATCTAAGTTAAGTTGGCGTTCTGACCCGCTGCTGCGGGCTGAAGGTGATTTAATCTGAAAAATAGCACTTTACATTTTTCTCAATAAAACTCTGACATTTACGAAAAGATGAATCAAAGTAGCATTGAGAGATAGCAAAAAAGGTCTCATTTCAGAAAATATATAGTTTACTCATTGTTACAATCCCCAACAAGCTGTAAATGAAGAACATGCTAGCTTATGTCAGAAATGTTCTTAGTGCTGGACCCACCTTAATAAAGGTCTCAATGTTAAAAGTTCAACTACCAGTTTTGGTTGTATTCTCATTGGTCTTCAATATTGGCAAAAAATGTTTTAAAAAATAAATCAAACTAAAACATAAATATTTCACTCTTCCCTCTTGTAGTAGCTACCATAAAGATAACTTTCTCAACTGCTTCATCCAAAGTATAAAGTTGGCCAATCCAAGATCATAATGTCTAAGTCTTACTGAATTTGGATCTGACACATATCTGATATATGTGTCAGTTCGGTACAAGTGTTAGCTGAATCTGCATAAACCTCATCTCATATTAATAACAAATTGAACCATGTATATCCATTTCTTACTACATCACCTCAGCTAGATACTAAACAATGTGCCCTGTTTTGATGAATCTTGATGAAGGACGCAATGTTTCTGTACATTAATTCTGACAAGATTTTGTCTATTTCTACCGTCCTGCCAGTCACCTGAATCTCCTCAATTAATGCAATTACACTTACTTTGGCACACCCATAACTATATCATTATGTCAAGGATTTACAAGGGGTTAAGGAATACATTAGAAAAATACTAAAAATATTTCACCTTTCCCTCTTTGAGTCATTAGGAAAATACCATCGCTTTTCCTTCATTCCATGTGTAAATGATTCATCATCTAGCTTATATAAAGTAAGAGCACAAAAGCTATGAATAAGAAAGAAATATAGTATTGTTCAAATTATTTAGTTAAATTAACTTTGAATAAGATTAAATCAGACAAAAATCTGTATAAAAGGTTCTTTAATTTATTATCAGGTGAAATATGTGGAATTGATAAGCTGTACAAACATGATTCTTTTCTTTCTTTCTTCTGCTTACAATCAGCAAGCAATAATGTTTTGAGTAATAAGGTAATTCTAGCTACCCATTTTAATTTAATTCTGATAAATGGACTAATATTATCTAGTACTTTAATGTGGATGCCCTATGGAGGAGTTGAGAATTCCAGATCTATAAGATGTGGTACAATTATTCATATGAATATTCATGAAGGGTTACATCCTGGTATCTTTAGTGATCGGAAGCTGGGCCAAGACCATCTTAAGATGGGCCAGCCCAACTTCAAATGACCTACCTTCTGGTATCTAGAGATCGGAAGTTGGGCCAAGCCCATCTTAAGATGGGCTGACCAACTTCTGATAGGAAGTTGGGCCAGGCCCATCTTAAGATAGGATAGGATCAGAAGTTGGGCTGCAACATGATATATCTTACATTCTAGGTTTGCTCAAGGACATCACAGGCACCCATAAGACTGCATTTCTTGCGAGCGGAGGTGCTCTTGTTGTTTCGGCACTAGCCTTTCTCTTAAACATGTTACGGCGAAAAATACTTCGAGGAAATGAAACTGGCGGTGGACAGCGTCAGGCTAAGGTTGAGAAACGACACATCGGGACTCATAATATGAAGTGCCAAAAATAAAATAAACGTTGGTATTGTTAGTTGAGTGTAAAGAAGCTACATGGGCAATCGATCCGAGACCTCCAAAGGTTACATGATTGTATTGTAGTAACGCTTTACAATAAAGGTTTGAAGCCTGCTTAATATCATAATAGGTTGAATAGGTTTTCAACATTATAGATCCAATTAAAAATAGTAATATAATAATATGATATAACATAATATAATATGATAGAATAAAATATATTATAATTTAGTATAATTTAATATGACGATGATATAATATGAAATCGAATAATATGACATAGTATAATATGATATGATGAAAACTGTGGGGGAATCACTTGATAAGCTTATGGTAGTTTTTATTTGGCGTAGGGTTGAAGGTTGGTTAAAAGGTAGCCAAGTTGTTTATTGGCTGCAGGCGACTTGCAATTCGGGCTTATCCTGTTTCCATTCAGCTATGTTACTAAAGAAGCTACATGGGCAATCGATCCGAGACCTCCAAAGGATACATGATTGTATTGTAGAAACTCTTTACAATAAAGGTTTGAAGCCTGCTTAATATCATATGAGGTTGAATAGGTTTTCAACATTATAGATCCAATTAAATATAGTAATATAATAATATGATATAACATAATATAATATGATACAATGAAATATATTATAATTTAGTATGATTTAATATGAAGATGATATAATATGAAATCGAATAATATGATATAGTATAATATGATATAATGACAACTCAGTGCGGGAATCACCTGATAAGCTTATGGTAATTCTTATTTGGCATAGGGTTGAAGGTTGGTTAAAAGGTAGCCAAGTTGTTTATTGGCTGCAGTCGGCTTGCAATAAGGGCTTATCCTGTTTCCATTCAGCTATGTGGCTACATCACCGTAGACCAATAGGAACGGGGCAAGTGAGAAATTTAGTTACCAGTGACTTAGGCTGTGGTGTTCGCCGGATACTATTGTTTCCTTCACCAGTTACAACTGGCAAGTCACAAATTAACTGCAAAATGGCAAAAAAGTGACTAAAATCAAGTTTCAAAATTCCATAGGAAATTTCATGTAACATTCTTTGACGTGGCTAAGGCTTTTGACATAGTTTGGATGGATGGTCTCCTCTCTAAGCTGTTCATGTTAGGTATATTCGTGAAAATGTTGAGGACTTTGTATAGGTTCCACATTAACTGTTTGTGTTGCGCTAAATACAGGGTCACTTCTCAGGCTGTATCCCAGCGGGCACTGTACGTACAATGTACGTACATTGTACGTACAGTTGGTACAATGTACGTACATTGTACGTACAGTGCCCGCTGGGATAGTACAAGGTGTGGGATACATCAGAGGCGATACATGTGTTTGATAAAGTACACGGTTTCCATAAACTCTCTGATCATTGCATTGAAAAAATCTGAGACATGCTCTCGTAGTTATAGGACACCAAATAGCCAGTGGGATATATGGACAATTTGTCCATTTGTAGCATCTCTAAATAGAATCTTGACGATGCTAATGATGTTGTAGATAACCACCAGTGTACTATATAGTGTGATATAGTTTAAATGCCGGAAGAATGGTGTTCTTTTATATGGGGAGTCACCAGTAGAGAATGCACATAATTCAGCATTGAATGCTTTTAGGTCCAGATAAGGTTGTCCAACATATACATAATGATCATGTAGGTGTTAGGGATTGCTGGGGTTTGCTATGTCAAAATGTTTTACCCAATATCTGTGAAATGCTACTGAAAATATTTACTAAAATCAAATTTATTTTCACAACTTTTGAAATACAACCATATAAAATTGCAAAAATTATTCATCAAATATTATGACATTTTTACATAATTATTGAAAAATATTCATTAATACTAAAACGTTCAATATTAAAATGTAATTACATGTATCACTATGACATTTCCGATAGCATTTGAATTATTAATATAACAATATTTAAAATATGTTTATACCTTGTTGCTTGAATTATTCGTAAACTACGCTAAAGAAACTTTTGTACATTGTTTTGAAAGATATTTATCCACTTTCAAATGATTTTTTACATTTTACTCAACTTTTGTAAATATTTGTTTTTTCCATATAGGTCTGCTTTAAAGCCTTTTAAAGAAGAAACCATGCACTTACCCACCCCATGTTTTAAGCATTTCTTGGTCAGTGCGACATTGAAAACTATACTGTACAAATCAGGGAGAGAAGACTTATTATATTCTTTTGTCAGCCCGAATCAATGCCCCTCTCAATGACACCTACTGGTATTTCATGCCTTTTAAGAAACCTACAATTTAAAATCACGACCAGTAATAATGGATTAGTTTCGGAACTATTTGCTCCTTAATGTTTAAGTCAATATGTCATGTTTATCAATCATATAAGTCTAATTTCAACATGAAATGTTGCTTTTCCAAAGGGTTGTTAACAATTTTAGAATTATAAAATAGTACAATTTAATATTAGGACAATAATATTGAATTGTTGCTGTTGTTTTTACATTTCGATATCATTATATGGCAATATCATAGTGCATTCAATAATATTTCATAAGGTTTTCGTGTTGTAATTGGTGTTTTTACAATGTTTTCGTATTCTTAAAGTACTGTTTTATAGTAATGCTGTAATTTCATTACAGGTTTGTTCAGATGTTTCACAAATATTTTACAGGTTTTCTTGATATCAAACCGATGTTTAATTATTTTTTGTAATAATCAGAGGTAAAACATTCGCTTTGAATGTTAATACAAGGTAGGATAATGTTATAAAACATTATTGCAGAGAAGTATTGGTTTTTATTTTATTAATATGTATTTTGATATTTAATTTCAACTTTGTTCAGACCTTTTAGAAATATTTTAAACTTTGTGAGTACAATATTCGAATATTTTAAGAGACGTTTGTAAAAGGCTTATGTAAAACAATTATTTCATATGTTAAGAAAACTACATTTTAATTATATCGAACATGTTAATCATTTCATTAATGTAAACTTTGATACTTTATTTCAACTTTTTAAGACTTTTCAGAACCATTCTAAAGTATGTCAATAAATATACAATAAATGTTTAAAACAACATTCCTAATAAGCAGATGTAAAACAGTTACTATACATGTTGTTGATAAAAAATGGTTCAATGTTATCAAACATTATTATGAAAAAGTTGGTTAATATTTTAAGAAATTAAACCTTGATTCTTGTCAATGTTTTTCTAATATCCTATTTGTATTGTATAACATTATTCACATTTATTATTTTACTAATATTTCCAATATGGTAGTTGAACAATTTTCTGATGTCTTACTCACGTTTATCATGAATGTTTTTCACAATCTTTTTTCAGTCCTTTTTAAAATATATTGGAACTAGTTTGTGTTTGCTACATTATTTGATAATATGTCAGTGGTTTACAGGAGAATCTTGCAAAAGCTAAAAGTGCCCTAAATGCTCTCTCAGGCTTACATATACGGCGATATGGGTTAACCAACAAACCTGAAACATTATCTTCCAGTCTGTTATTGTGCCTTTAGCTACCTTTGGTTGCTAACTACTTTACCTTTCTGACTATTGTACCACCGTTGCGTGTCTTCCACCAATCACAGGCCTTGAATATTGTAGGTTATGTGATAGAAAGAACACGAGGGGCCGTGGGTTATGGGGGAAAACCCAAGTTTCCGCACGAGTGCGCAGCACGAGTGGGGAACCGCGGGTGGTCCCCCATAACCTAGGCCCCGAGTAGTTCTTTCTATCTTGTAGCATGGCCAGCTCCCTTCAGCCAATCTCAGGCCGAGAAAAGGTAGGCTCCAGAACACAGGAAGTACAGGAAAGGAATAGTGAAGGATAAGGGTCGGGAAGGCATGCAGATTCCTCTCGATGATCTGACGTTAATAGGACACATAGTTTAGCGCTCTGGCAATGGAGAAGGTAGGATATTCGGGTGAGCAGTGTGTGGGGGTAGACATCATACCTCATGGTAGATTCATGTTTAGATGTCTTTATTTCGGCTTTTATAAATATCCAACAGAATACCCTGCTCTACGGCCTTCCCTGTAGTGTCTTATCCCATCAGAGACGCACAGATTTAAAATGATGTTGATTTTCAGTGCAGAATAATGGTCTCTCTCTCTCTCTCTCTCTCTCTCTCTCTCTCTCTCTCTCTCTCTCTCTCTATATATATATATATATATATATATATATATATATATATATATATATATATATATATATATATATATATATATATATAAGGTATCTCCGCAAGTGTGCTTTCCTGAATGACCACGGTTCACCTGCTTTTGTTTCACCCACATATAGGTGTCCACTGACCACAGGGGCTCCACTCCTACAGAGGGCAGAGCCTCTGTGGTCAGTGAACATCTCTTTGTGGGTGAGACACAGACAGCTAACCGTGTTCTTCAGGAAATAAGAACACACTTTTCGAGGCCTGTGATTGGCTGAAGGGAGCAGGCCATGCTACAAATGGCATAAACCACAATTCTAAGCCTTTGCTCTCTAAGCTGGCAAAACCACAGAGGTATTACCCAAGGGTATTCAGCAAAGGTGAGCAGCCAAGCCTTTCTTGGCATGTGATTGGTGGTGGGCAGTCTACGATGGTGTAAGCTACATAGACCCCTCGTAAGCTGTGGTGTTTGTGATACATTTGGGGTTACTCGGCTCTGCCTCGTAACACCTCGGGTATATCATATACACCACAGTTTCCTTGTGGTATATCTATCACGTGTATATGTTTGGTGGAGAAATTCCAGTAACACACAGGGATATGCATACAGAGATTCCATAGGTTGGTCCTGAACACCTGTCAATTGTATGCATTTTTGATACTCATCATATCATGGTTATCCCTCCAAAACGTGGTCTCAATCTGGATCATATCCAGGTCGCATAAAAATGAAATGTGTGGAATTCACGTTTAAGCAAGATAAAGGATAATATAATCAGACATGCATTCATGTATTCTGGAATTGTATTATTTTTGTTTTATCATGCACAATAAAAATTGTCTGTCATCTATAGTCGTTTTCTTTGTTCTTTATGAACTAGTTAGTGTATTCTTGTAGGATGCTACCCAGGGACCTTAACCGTTATGCAGCTGGTGGTGGCTAGGTTGGCCAATACAAAATGATGCAGAAATCATGAAAAATCACTGAAACCCTGGCAAATGGGTACTCCTCTGAGAGTACTCTGTAAGGGCTATCCAATAAGTACCGATATGATAGGGTTTAGATGGTTATAGAAAATCGTTACATCCTTGTGCTTTGGCCGAATGTAGCCACAGCATTGGAAGAGAATATCAGTGGAAGAAACCTTATGTCAACCCTCGTTTATAGGGTAGCCAGTCTAACCCGTTTAATAAGGTGCAGCGGAGATTCGAACGGAATGTGTATGCATATGTAGTTCCCATATTTCTAAATTTAGTGCTGTTTGGAATATTCGCACCAACCGCCCCCCCCCACCCAGAAAAAAGGAAAAAGAAAACATGCAGTCGTTGTTAGGTCAACTGAAGGTATCTTTAAGAACAATTCTAAATATTTCCTATAGTAGGATTGTAATTTGTGTTACTTAATGCCGTTTGTAACATCTATAATTTTGTTGATATCTTACACCTTTGTCCAACGGAATTCTAAGCTTACACTTTTGTTGAACAGAATTGTAAGCTTACACTTTTGTCCAACAACATTCTAAGCTTACACTCTTGTCAAACAGAATTGTAAGCTTAGACGTTTATCCAACATAATTCTAAGCTTAGATTTTTGTTGACAAAAGTGTAAGACCTTAGAATTATGTTTGACAAAAGTCCGAAGTGCGTTATCTTTATAGACTGGCTAAAGCAATCCGGCAGAGCAGGTGGAAATGACATATATGCATATGCATGCATGCATGTATGCATGTATGTATGTATGTATATGTATATGTACATGTATGTATGTATGTATGTATGTATGTATGTATGTGTGTGCATGTGTGTATAACAAACGTTATTGCATCTGTGCAATGGCCAAATTTAAAAAATAAGCCAACATCGCATCGGCAACTATTCGGAATGTGATGCCATTCTCCTCTAGTACTTTTAGCCACATTTCGAGCAAATCAATAGACACTTGATACCTAAACTTTATGTTAGAATCGACCTTTTTTAAGGAAATTTGTTATAGAAAAATAGTCAACAAACCTGTGGGGTAAACGGGTTACAATTTACCAAACAATCACAATCATATCACTCAGTCACCATCACAATATGACTAGTGTGCAGCGACAGTTATACGGCTCAGTGATTGTTCAGCGCCAACAGGGTAATTGGTGTTGCACTCTGGTCAGGTCTAAGGAACAGGCTTAAGGGGGCTCGGGACCTTCGCACCTTTAAATAGGGTGTTTTTTTGTTTTTTTGATATGTGAAAGCTGAAAAGGTTTGCTACTTATTCCTTTGAACTAGAACTCTCAACTAGAACTACAAATGACAAAAAGAAGGAGTTTTTAAAAAGCTTCCTACTAGAGGTCAGATATCCTGAGTCACCAGCTGTGAGGCTTATCTGAACCCATAATGGCCTTTCCTTATCTGATCTCTCCTGGGAGGTGTGCTATACTGGCTGATTGATGCAAACTGGTTTGATGCGTTCCTGCCCAGGTCCAGAATGTGTATTCAAATGGAAGTATCCTGTTTACCCAGGAAACAGGCACCAAGCAGTTATGAGTGACCAATTCATTGCAATTAGGGTATTGAATAAAAGGTGTGATTTTTGTGCACCAGCTGTCTGCAGGTCAGACGGGTGAGGTAAAACCAATCAAATGCTCCAGAAATATTCTGGTGTGTGTCAGGTAGGGGCAGGATTTTTAGGATGCATGTTACCTAGGTGAACAGGGTTTCCTGTAGAGATATTCTGGTGTGTGTCTGGTAGGGGCAGGATGTTTAGGATGCATGTTACCTAGGTGAACAGGGTTTCCTGTAGAGATTAAGGGTTAGGAGAGAACATTCAGATGCGGACCCCAGGACAGTGCAGGGTCCTTACAATGGGAAGTAGCTCCAGAAGGAAGAGAAAGAGGAAGAGGGCCTTCAGGAAGCTGCAGTGTGTGCATACTGCCTTGATGGAAAATTAGAACTATGGCAAGACAGTAGAAGTCGACAAGTACTTCAATAAGCCCTATTTTGGAGAAACTCAAACGAGGATTGTGATGGAAAGAGAACACTTTCCTAGAAGTGACAAAAATGGACGATTTTATGCTATAAACATACAATCAGTTCTAGCAGGACGCCTGTGTGGAAATGGGCATAATGCACTTCATAAGTTCAGTGCAGCTATGGATCTACCTTCTCCAGTTGCCCCCAAAAGTTTCAAGAAGCATGAGGTATCTATTCCCCATATCTTTTTATCAGAGAAAACCAACGCAGAGAAACCCTAATTAAACCCTACGTGCCTGTGTCTTCCCATATCACCTTCCCTATTTTGGGTTTTTCTCAGTGATCAGAGGTAATTTCAGAAAAATACTTGAAGAGGATACTTTAATCAGAACCTTTCGAAGTCCCCAAATGTTATGTTGGTTTATTTTACCTACAGTTATATTAATACTCTGTTGATCAGCATCTAGTTAACAACTCTCCTCCAAAGTTATTTTAATAATTATTCTATTTCAGTTAATTATTCATATGGTTAGAGCTTTATTCAGAAAGGTATTTGAAGAAGAAAGGTTGATCAGTACCTAGCCACCTAACTCACAATGGATTCATCTCCAGACAGCCAATTAGCAATTAGTAGTCACTAATAGCTTGTTATCTTTCCTTATCAGCTGGGGGAGGAGCACTCACCAGGGGGTGCCAGCCTCCTGACAGAAAGCTCAGAATCTTCTCTAAAAAATCCCTTTTTATTCCAGTAATTGAAGTACCCAGTATACTATCAAATGTTCAAAACCATTCTACCAATGCAAACAAATAGTATTCTTATTCCAAATTAACCCCTTAAGTTTTATAATGGTGCATAAAGTCATTTTAGAATGTATAAATGTATGGTTCACTTTGACTTGAGCTTTAGACAGCTTTCTGAAATCACCATACTTCTCATTTTTGAAATAACCTCATTCATTCGATATTGATCCCAGAGAGGCTAAAATTTTGCTACACAATGAAAAACATCCTTGGGCACGGATGTTTTTTTTTCATTTTCTTTATAGCTGTTCTAGTTATTTCTTAATCAGACTTCAAAAATGAAGGAAAGTGAAATTCTAGAAAAAAATATTGATCATGACTTTAACTTGCTCTGAATTCCGTTCGGAACAAAAATTTAAAAAAGAAAAAAAGTTATCCATGCCTAAATATGTGATCTATGAAACGTATAAATACAAACTGTCTTACACTATTTATGAAACCAGGAGGCTGTTTGCAATAACAACATATGTATTAGAAATCCACATGTATGTCTTTCGGCCTCACCCTGGGGAAATTGTGAAGATGTCACAAGATACGTTTAGACTATTTGACCTCTCCAGAATCTCAGCTTTCATAAAATATATAGTTTATTGGGGTTTTCTTGTACATAGACCAAGATATTAAGTCACACTTAAAGAACGAAGGTCCCGAGCCCCGAGAATGTCTATTAGCTGTAAGCAGGGTTTATCAATTGATCCACGTATGTGACCCGTACATGTAACGAAGGTCAAGCAATGCAATTTGCTGGCTTCCTATTCATCTGGATCTTCGTCTAAGCCACAGTTGGTCTGATAGATAATTTGGAAATGTCAAGATGACCCTTAGTAATTCCAAACAATATTCATATAAGACAATAGCCACAAAGGACCTGTCAGGCCAGTCTATTCATATATAGGTCGAATGATACATAAGAACGACTCACTCGATGATATTATCTACCTCTGAGTTCAGCGGCTCTGTTATTCATTGATACAGGAGCAAGTAATGTGGCAGCATGTAGTAGTACACACACACATATGTATTTATATATATATATATATATCTATATATCTATATATATATATATATATATATATATATATATATATATATATATATATATATATATATATATATAGTTATATGTATACCGTCTGGTATATATATATATATATATATATATATATATATATATATATATATATATATATATATATATATATATATATATATATATATATATATATATATATATATATATATATATATATATATATATATATATGTATATATATATATATATATAATACACACACACATATATATATATATATATATATATATATATATATATA
>OZ012689.1:3999780-4004780 GCA_963942565.1 Maea johnstoni | reverse complement strand
AAACACACAAGGTACTACCGTAAATCATAACGAAGAGTTGAAATAGTTAAACAACTATAACAATGCAAAAACACTGTTTTCAAACACTTTTTTCTCTTTTGTAGCTTGTGAATAAGCTAGGACCGCTGGAGTATATCCTGAACACCCCCAGTCATCACAGGGTCCACCATGGCAGGAACCCTTACTGTATTGATACGAACTATGGAGGAACTCTCATCATCTGGGACAGGCTATTTGGTATGTACTGTACAGATATCTAATTCCTGAACCAGTCGACTGGACGTCTGGTAGTGCCTAGTTGTATAAATATCCGTGCATAACACGTCAAATATTAAGACTAGCACACCAATGACCCATGTAGCTTGTGAATCGAAGCTACGTTCAGTTGTGGGGTCCTCCATGCCCAGAAAACTGGATTGCAATCGGATATGCGGTCGTGTATTACGGCCGAGATGCCCATGCATTTAGTGCAGGAATATAAAGTCGGCACTGCAGGATACATTATCTCATATACGTTACTGTACCAAGTTCTTCATAAAAGGTAGTACATAATTTCTAGTTTAAATGAGGAAGTCTGCAAGTCGGTGAAGCTACAGATGGGACGTACACCTTCATCTGTTCCCCTTACTTTTTAGCCATCATTGCCCCTAAAAGATGACTTGTATTGTATAGCATGTTTGTTTACTATATAGTGACGAAATATCAATAAAAATGCGAGATATGTTTGTGCAACTAAGATACCAGAAAACTCTAAACGTTCTCGTATGTGAAGACGCCCCTAGTGGTTTAGGTGCCTACTTATTCTTATTTAACCGGTGATAACCATTTTGAACCCATTTAGCGGTACCCCCCATCATATGTGATTTAGAGATGGTACACCAGTTCGTTGTTATTGTAGTAATGGACAATATCCTACCTACGTATCATTCGATTGTCAACTTCATCATCATAATCATCATATTCATTCTTTTCATAATGATTTTTATCATCATCATCGTCACATTCATCATCATAATCATTATCACAGCCATCATCATCATCATTATCATCATCATCATCGTCATCATTATCATCATCCTCATCATCATCATCATCATCATCTTCATCATCCTCATCATCATTATCATCATCATCATCATCATCATCATCATCATCATCATCATCATCATCATCATCATCATTCTATCTGCATGTCAATCTGTGTAAATTAGAACCCCATTACCAATCGTTTCCTCCGCATCTATGTACATTATCATCATCATTATCATCATCATCCTCACCATCATCATAATCATCATCATCATCATCATCCTCACCATCATCATCATCATCATCATTATCATCATCATCATCAGCAGCAGCAGCAGCAGCAGCAGCAGCATCCTTTCGCATGTCATATTGCACAAATTAGAACCGCAGCCAATGTTTCCTCCAAAACTAGGTACGTTTTCGTCGAAGGGTGTCATCATCATCATCATCATCATCATCATCATCATCATCATCATCATTCTTTCCGCATGTCATATTGTGCAATTTAGAACCGCAACCAATTATATTGTATATGTTTATTGGCTGCGCCCAAACACAAAATCCCACATATACAAATATGATAATATGAACAATTACAAAGGAACTACACATAATGTTCCTCCTAATTCAGGTACGTTTGCATCCGAGGATGAGGAGGTTGTCTATGGGTTGACCCATCCTCTCAATACCTGGAATCCATTCACTGTTCAGGTACGGAATCTTATTCATTGTTTAATCAATTAATGACAATTATACTAAATTATACTAAATTATATAATAAAACCCCTCTTCCCTTCTGTGTCCAAAATGTAATTTTTTGTTACACATTGAATCCATTCACTGTTCAGGTAGATTAAAACATTCATTAAAACTGTGTTAAGGTGTTTAATTAACTAATGGCAATTATACTTCTAGCTATAGCAAAACCTCTTTTTCCTTCTCTGTCCAAAGTGTAAGATTGCCAACAAATACTTTATGCCAAGTTGAAATAGAAAATTTTCTCCTAATGTACAGAATAGGCTATCAATATCATTTTACATGTTATGTGAATGAAAATCATTCACATGTTTGTAAAAAATAGAGGAAAGGTTGAGATGGGGATATCGTTTGCTCAAGTCCAATACTTGTCTGTTTATGTTTGACGATCTTACACATATTCAATTTCTATGTATTTTAACCGAAATAGACATTTTTAAGCTATATTAGCTCAGGCATTGATTAATGTTGATCTCTAAGCTGCATGATATAGACAACTAGTTAAATGAAAAGAAATACCGGCTACTATCTTTTTAAAGTAATATATATTACCACCATAATATAAGTTGTATTATATATATGTTATCTGATCCTATGTTAAATATTTTTTGAATTCAATTGATTAATAATAATAATTGTATTGTATGATTTTGAAACTATGTATTTTCAGTCAATAAAGATACATACATACATACATACATCATGTATTCAACCTCAACACACACAGGAACTATTTATTACCTACACATATTCTAGCATTCACTTACATATATTGTGGTATGTGGTATTGTGGTATGTTAAATATATTAGATCTAGTTTTATGAAATCATTTGATAGATTTTTGTTTTTAGTGAATACAAGTATTTCTCATTTTTAGTTTGGACATCTCCAGTACATGTTGGGGCATATCTATGAGGAAGAAGGCCTTACCAATAAACTGTCGGTTAGCTTCAAAGGACCAGGCTGGGCCCCAGGTAAACCAAGACTAGGAGACATAGAGGATATACCAAAGGCAAGTACAGTGGAACTTACGTATATAATTCTGATTTTCGTCACCTTTTCGGCCACACTGCGGCCAAGTCATGACTAGTTGGAAATGGTGGACGAGGTTGGAGTCACCGGCGAAAAAAACACCGGATCACTCCAAGTCACTGGAAACATTCTGACATGCCTCGACCGGAATTTGAACCCAACTACAAGTACAATGGAAATTAATTATCTGTATAAGCTGAAGGAACTTGCTTAAGTTGCACACTTTTTGTGATCGAAAAAATTGTACTTTTATCATATCAGTACAGAATGGAAACTTCTTCCGTTTAGCACTTGCTTAAATTTTCAATTTAACACTTGCTTAAGTTGGACATTTTTTGCAGCATAACTAAACTTGGGTATGCAAGACCCAGGAACTGTATTAGTTTGTTTCCAAGGCACCAGTCAGCGATGGGAGCCACTAACTAGCCTATGCCATTTCTCCCGATTGATTTGATACGATATAGACCTCTTACTCTTTCTTTTTTTAGGTGAACGCACCAGTTTATCGTTATAATAAAGGGTTGCCTGATTTGTGTAACGTCTACGTTGTATATCACGTACTTGTCATCATCTTCGGCTACCAGGAGCTACTATTGAGACAACAGGTTCGTAATAAAAAGGGTTACACAAATAATGTTCACAGTGGCCAAAAGCGGCCTGGCAACTTTGATAGAATGATATGGGCAACAGTATAGTTGGGAACTTGTCAAAGAGAATTGCTAACTGATATACTAACTAAAGACTCTCCTTTAACTTTTTTGTAAAACTATTCTCAAGTTAATGTATAAGCGTTATAGATGCACTTGATAGTTTTGAGAAGAATTAACGGGTTATATCCGCAAGCTATATAGTAGTAGTAGTAGTAGTATTAGTAGTAGTAGTAGTAGTAGTAGTAGTAGTAGTAGTAGTAGTAGTAGTAGTAGTAGTAGTAGTAGTAAGGATACCATCCTATTGTATTGTTGTTGACTTATGAAGTTCGTTTTCCCTTGCAGAGTCTATCCAGTATTTCTAAAATGCTCTTGTGTCTTTACATCGTTTTATCACTAACATCATTCGGTGGATTATTTGACCATGCGTAAGTAATTTACGTAGCATACTCTAGATTACTGATTTATTATTATCGTTATTATTATTATCATTATTATCATTATTAATATTATTATTATTATTATTTTTATTATTATTATTATAAGTATTATTATTATTATTATTATTATTATTATTATTATTATTATTATCGCCTTCATTATCATACTTCTCATCACTAATTCTATGATTATTATTATCATTAGTGTATGTAATAATGTATATTGCATTGGGCTTATACCTACAGCTTAACCGCAAATATGTTTATCTAACGTTTATCAAATTTTAACACAGAATATCCCGTATTTCCTTTTTCATGTTTATTATTTGTCACTTAATGCCTTATAATTTATGTTTATATTTTACCACAGAGAATGGGCCCCCTTCCTGGAATGCGCACGATGTGTGATCTATGTCGCAGTGGATACTTATCTAGCAAATGGAACCAGAGATAAAACAGTCTTCTTACATATTCTACAGTTCTCATATATATTCTCTGCTTGTTTAGCGGCCCTGCAATGTTATAGGCAGATATCAAGAAAAAAGATAAATCAGAGTTGAAAATTAGAAATAATTCATTCTAGTAAAATGCTAATAAATTAATTTGATTGACCCAATGGTATCTAGGGGCCTAACCCGGTTTGACAACTTTAATAAACAGGAAGTATCAAAAATCCAGGGGGCACATTTCTTGATTTTTTTTAGCCCAGTACAAAGTGTAACATTTACAAAAGAAACTTACTGTGGCTTTGCTATCTATGTATTCAATTTCACTAAAATGATACATTTTGGAAAACATAAATAATAAATCTATGGACAGGTTATCACTCATTTGACAAACTCTGCACTGCCGACATGTAACTCCTGCATTAAATGCGTGGACAGCCCGGGCTTTATACACAACCGCACATCCGATTGCCACCCATGGATACATGAATGACCTTACAACTGGACGAAGCTTTGGTTCACAAGCTACTTGGGTCATTGATATGCTTATTTCTTTTGACATGTTATCCATGGGTTTTGTACGACCAGGCATTGGCAGGTGTCCGTTTGACTGATACAGGAATTACATGTCTGTATGTCTCATTTGTGTA
>OZ012689.1:3958996-3999580 GCA_963942565.1 Maea johnstoni | reverse complement strand
GGTGATAGCTATTTTATCAAAGCTGTTAGGCATTTTCTTTTTCGTAAAATGTCTGACGAAGAAATTTTATTTTATACTAAAACCTCTCTTTCGAATGATTTCAAAGCTTACGCTTACCAAGTCCTTTTCAAAAGTGTCATATTAACATAAACGACTGTATAAATGTATACCTTAATAGTAGTATTCATCTTCCGCATATACTTTTATTGTAGAAATCAAGATCCGGATAAAATATTATTGTAGTTTCTATCACCCGCAAATACTTCTATTGTAGAGATCAAGATCCGCATTATACTTTTTTGTAGAATCAGATTCAGCATATACTTTATTGTAGAACTAATCATCCGCATATACTCTTATGTTAGAAAATCATCAATCCCATATATACTTTTATTGTAGAAATCAACATCCTGTGGGCAGCACACCAGGTGCATCACAGCTCAGAAGATTACAATATCACAACCGCTCTTAGGCAGTCCATTCTACAGAGGTACACATCATGGGTAAGAAACAAGAAAAGAATGCTTTTATTCGAAAAATGTTCATATAACAAGACATTCTATGACAATATGTAATGTTTCATATTTCGTCGTTACACGAGTCTTTTCGAAGAAAAAAACATCTGCTAATAAATTACGTATTTTGTATTTATTACGATAATTTGAAAATGGTATGAAAATGAGTGTAGACTGTCGTCATTTTGGATATGATAGTTATAAATTTTGATAATTCTGAAATATTATTCATTCCCAGAGTCTTCATTTAGTATCTAAATTGAATGATTTTACAAAGAAGGCAATATATCAATTTTTTCAGAGAAGTTTGTTCCCTGTG
This sequence comes from Maea johnstoni, assembly GCA_963942565.1. Taxonomy (NCBI): domain Eukaryota; kingdom Metazoa; phylum Annelida; class Polychaeta; order Spionida; family Magelonidae; genus Maea; species Maea johnstoni. The sequence goes on along the minus strand of OZ012689.1, from coordinate 3,998,746 downwards.
AGAGGAAATACAATTTTTTGTTCTAATACATGTTTTTGTATTCACTTAATTTTTTTTTAATCCGTATGGGGAATTGTGAATCAATGCAACAATGATTTCTACCTATATCATTATGTGAGCAATGTAATATAATTGTCTTTTTATCTTCCAGGTGTTTTACCTTCCCTTAGCACTAGTTATTCCGCCGTCCATATACATAGTTCACTTGCAGTTGAACGTACTCTATCAGTTCTGGATCCACAATGAGGCAGGTATCTTTCATAACTGTACCCCCCCCCCCCCCCGGAATTTGAATCTACTGTCCACATATCTAAATGTTTGTTATTTTAATTATTGGAATTGTTATATAATGTTTGTTACTTTGATTATTGGAATGGTTACATGATATATGCTGTATACCCTCGTGGCAATTGAATAGATTGTCTACTCATTTCTGCTAGGTTTTGTTGCTTTAATTATTGGAATGGTTGCATGATATATGCTCTGTACCCTCGTGGCATTTAAATAGATTGTCTACTCATTTTTCTAAATGTTTGTTTACTTTAATTATTGGAATTTTTACATGATATATGCTGTGTACCCTAATGACATTTAAATAGATTGTCTACTAATTTTTGCTGAATGTTTGTTACTTTAATTATTGGAAATGGTTCATGAGATATGCTGTGTATCCTCATGACATTTAAATAGATTGTCTGCTCATTTTCGCTAAATATTTGTTTACTTTGATTATTGGAATGATTCCGGTATATGCTGTGTACCTCCGTGGAATTTAAATAGAGTGTCTACCCATTTTTGCTAAATTTTTGTTATTTTAACTATTGGCAATGAAATATGCTTGACTAAAGCTGCGGTCTCGTGCGCTGTTGAACATTGGCAACCCATATCGTTCTCGTTAAACCTCACGAGTCCTGTAAGATAAAGTCTAATATTCAAGGAGATTGGAGATTGGAGTCTTAGACTATAGATACAAAGCGAATTCAACATAGAAAGCAATGTCTATAAGTACTATAAGTATACAATTATATACTTACATAATTATACAGGGCAGTGAGTGAGAAAGTAAAAGATTTGTTCATTCACATAAAAGAGTACATTTTTGATATTTTCAAGAATATAGTCAGCGTTGTTAGTTAACTCATGATGACTACATGTATGGTACTTACACGTCTCAGTGAGTGTGTTTTTGCTATTCTTTAATGTTTTCTTATTACCCCTTACCATCTATGAACATCGAGAAATTCGCTAATCAGTATAGGATAACATAGATGCACATTTCCCAGTTTCATATCAAAAACTATTTGATTACGGTACACAATATCATCACTTTGGATGATTGAGATAATCCTAATTAACACCAGTTATTATGTACATCATTTTATGAACGCTTCCAATATATCATCATCCTATTATTTAGTACGTTTTTCTCTTCCATAGATTGTGTATAAGCTAGGACCGCTGGAGTATATCCTGAACACCCCTAGTCATCACAGGGTCCACCATGGCAGGAACCCTTACTGTATTGATAAGAACTATGGAGGAACTCTCATCATCTGGGACAGGCTATTTGGTATGTAGGATCTTAGATGAATAAAAGAATGGATATGTAGCGAGAGACCGATTACTATATGCGCTATAGGGAAGTCCTGGCTTTATCAACGGTCTCGATTTTGGCGTAAGGGTGACGTCACTAGTAGAGACAAAGGCCAATGAGGGCTCTCGTATCGTTTACATTAGAGAAAAACTTGCGCACCAACATGCGCAGAACATGACTTTTGGGCTATTCGCCGCAGCCAGCTTGTTCATGTTGACCGGCTGGTTCCATATCCAGTTGTTTTTATTCATCTAAAGTAGGTTATTAAAAGTTCGCTTCAATTTTGAGAACTGTTTTTGATTTGTATTATGATTTATATGTGCTTTGTAGTCAACCTACAGTCAATAAAATATATATATAATTGATAATAACTCATTCAATCGCATGCAATTTACAGTATTCTTCATACATACTAGTTCCTGATGCCAATGCCAAAGAGGATTTGGTGAAGTCATAAAAAGACTTTTAGGGATTATATTTAGTTTAACTTTTAATCTTTTAAGACAGCAATCCATTAACATTCTTTCACGAATTGGCATCATTTATGGGTACTAGTATTCAGTTATGTCACCATAATCACCAGCACCATCACGATCTTCATCTTCATCATCATCTCCATGCAATCAACATCGGCATCCTTGTCATCATCATCCTATTACTTTCACCATCCTCCTCCTCGTCCACCTCCTCCTCCCAAATCTGTATCATCCGCTTCATCATCATCATCATCATCATCATCGTCGTCGCCGTCGTCGTCGTCGTCCTCGTCGTCGTCATCATCATCATCATCATCATCATCATCATCATCATCACTAACATGCACCATCATCTCGGTCATCATTCCACACAGCATTCGCACTACACCCCTCCTCCCTTGCTCGCCCAGGTACGTTCGCCGCTGAGGAGGAGGAGGTTGTCTACGGCTTGACGCATCCTATCAATACATGGAACCCCTTCACCATACAGGTAATGTATAATGTCAATGAAAGAAATGCGTCGTCAAATAGTACATGGTGAAACTTCTGTTTTATGAACACATTCTCTCTCTCTCTCTCTCTCTCTCTCTCTCTCTCTCTCTCTCTCTCTCTCTCTCTCTCTCTCTCTCTCTCTCTCTCTCTCTCTCTCTCTCTCTCTCTCTCTCTCGCACACACGCACACACACACCCACCCACATACAACCCTACACATAGAGGCCCCATATATATACATATACATATATATATATATATATATGTATATATAAAGATATATATATATATGTATATATATATATATATATATATATATATATATATATATATATATATATATATATATATATATATATATATATATATATATATATATATATACATATATGCGCGCGTGTGTGTGTGTGTGTGTGTGTGTGTGTGTGTGTGTGTGTGTGTGTGTGCTTGACGCATCCCATACATGGAACCCTTTCACTATACAGGAAATGACAGTGAAAAAAATGATTAGTCAAATAGCACATAGTGAAATTTCTTTATATGGAGACATGTATGTATTCACCAGATTGTGTTTTTTTCTAATGAAGAGATTGCGTTATCCCATCCACATCTGGAGCATTAAATTTCAGAAAAAAATTCATTTTTATTTTTTTAGTAATACTTAACAAATACCTGTATGTAAAACACCAATTTGTGTATACATTTGGAGAATCGCAAAAGGGACAAAATATACTATAACATCCTACATTTTGTCAACATAAGATTAGATATTCGACATAACCCTTAAATCTGACCATTGCTGTTTGTTTTATTTTGTTTCCTGGAGCTAACACATGACAGTTATAATACAAATATCTTCCAATTTAAGTATCATTTTGATAAACAATTATTGAAAGTGGATGCCCTCTCTGGATTGTATGGTTTCTCCAGAAATATCTAATATGCTATTGTCTAAACTGATTGATCACGTGTACATAATGGGTAAATCATTTACTACTCTTAAAGCGGTTTTCTAATCTCATCGAATAGGCATGCCATCTGCAGTACATGTGGGGGCGTTTCTGGGAAGAGCAGGGAATCACCAATAAGTTGTCAGTAGTTTTTAAAGGACCAGGCTGGGCACAAGGAAAACCAAGACTTGGAGACATCGAAGATATACCTAAGGTACGATTGCAAGATGGAAAATACTGTAGATTCACAAAAGATTGTGTAGAGTAAATTTTGCGAATTTACTGAAAATCGATTTTTGCGTTTTTCAACTTTGCGAATTGGCCGCAACATGGAGTGCCAGCTATACACTTAAAGTGGCAGCACTAATCATTGCGAATTTTAATTTGCGTCCGAGGCTAAACAACGCAAAAATTAAACTAATGCATTCTTTTCCGAATTTACAGTACAAAAATGGTACATCTTAACTCTTTGTATACAGCACCAGGATGTCAGGTCGAATCTTTCTTATTAGGAATTGCCTTTTTGAAATCACTAATTTCACAAGATGCAGGTTTCAAATTTGATGACAAATACATGCACTAGCGTCATGTTAAACTAATGTTGTATTTTCACCCGTGACACATTTTTGTTAGAAGTATGCATTATTAGAATTTCTAATCGAAAAGCGACTTTTACACCTCGTAATCACTTCATTCATGGATTTTGAAATATACACATGTAGTGATGACGTAATACACACATCCTAAACATAATCGTAAATATGAGCTTTATGACCACGTTATTTGATAGTAAGCAGTAGCAATTGATTTGTAGGAACATCAGTTCATACATTTAATTCCTGCACCAGTCGATCGGACGTCTGCCAGTGCCTTGTTGTACAAACACCCATGGATAACATATCCAAAATAGGCCAAGCACATCAATAACTGACGTAGCTTGCAATTGCGAATCAAAGCTACGTTAATCAGTTGTGAGATCATCCGTGCAATCCATGTCCAGGAAATTGGGTGGCAGTCGGACGTGCGGTCGTGTTTTATGCCCGGGCTGCCCACGCATTTAGTGCCGCAATTAAATGTCGGCACTTATGCACCTATCAACACTAACATACCAAATATTATTTCTACGCATGCTCAAGGGGATACTACTAATATTGATACTTTTGAAAGAATCCTGACCATGATTGTATCTTATTCCGTTCTTCTAGGTCAAGGCCCCAGTTGACCGATACGACAGAGGGCTGCCCTTCTGGTGTAATTTGTATATGCTAATGCATTTTGTACTTATAATATTCGGCTACCAGGAGCTACTTCTAAGACAACAGGTTAGTGAAAAAACAGAAATACATGTACTTTCACAAATTTCAAAATTATGCCCGTACGTGGATGATTGTACCTATCTGAACTTAAAAGCAATGCCTCAATCAATTTTATTATCTAAACTCGGATTTAAGCAATGCCTTAAAATCATAAAAACATGTCATTTATACTGTGTCAAATACTTACGACGTATATATCTCATTCCAAGTTATATGTCCATTATATTCTCATTCTTACTCGATTCGAACTCCAGGAAACAAAAATACAGAAAATATTCATAGAATCCGTATGTGCATTTCATATTACATCAGTACATGTATAGTTCAAAGCAGTAGTTTTCTTGTTTTTCATGATATAGTATATTCGATGCATATGACTACGGTAAGCTCAGGTTTATTTTCAAATAACACAACTATCTGTTATATGTGGCATTGTTTTACAGGACATATCACGATTCAGCCTTCTGATCCTTAGTCTCTACATCATCATATCACTGATATCATTTGGTGGACTGCTTGACCATGCGTAAGTGCATATTTGTGAATGAAATTTCATAATGATATGACATACCGAACGGGGTAACCTGACTAAAGGGATCTCTAAAGAAGTTTGTTTCCACTGGCACACACACTCTTAACACCACCCAGTACAACATCAATAGCCACTTTATTCAAATTACTCATTTTAGCAAAGTACTCGGCGTATTGACCATGTTAATTTCATATAAATATGGTGGAATTTTCATTTTTAAGTTACATAGTCGCTTATTTCATTTAAGGGTGAAGTATGTACCTTTTCCGCCAACAAGGATCACTTGTGTCACCTTGCGGATTCTGTTCTTAACTAACTATGCTGAGTTTATCCCATAAATTAAATTGTTTGGACAAAACGGTTTTTCTACTTATAGAAGTATTTTTGAAGTAAAACATATATTGCAAAATTAATGAGGGGTAGTTTTTTTATTATTTCGCTCAATACATGTGCGAGTCCGTTTTTCCTTCTACTAGCTCTTTTCTATCTCTAAATGTATATGGTTAGAGTAGTATAACCATTTTCCTCAATAGCACTATATAATTATCCCCTTATTATCTCATTTATATGTTTATGAACTCTTAATATGTAGACATTCCTTTGACAAATAACCTACGATCTTATGATTTTCAAGGACCACATTCTTTGCTCATTATTGTTATTATTATTATTATTATTATTATTATTATTATTATTATTATTACTACTATTATTATTATTATTATTATTATTATTATTATTATTATTATTATTATTATCAGTATTATTATCATTGTTATTATTATTATTATTATTATTATTATTATTATTATTATTATTATTATTATTATTATTATTAATATTTCTCCACTCTCTACTCTCTTTTCTACTACAGAGAATGGGCCCCCTTCCTGGAATGCGCACGATGTGTAATGTATGTTGCCGCAGACACTTATCTAGCGAGAGGAAACATAGACAGAACAATGTTCTTACACATTCTACAGTTCACATATATCTTCTCTGCTTGTCTAGCAGCCCTGCAGTGTTTCCGACAAGTGACAAAGAAAATATCACAAAAAGGAGACAAAATTAATTGAATGTATATAACTACCAAATTAACATGACGGCATCAACTATACTTGGTTGTTATGGATACAACGGTATTGACTCTTCTTTTATTAATTATTATCATTTGGAACTACATGAAATGTACGAAGCTAATTTGTATATTATCAAAATGTCAATAAAGATTCAATCGTTGACATTCTAATGTATTTTAAAAAGGGCAATCATTGGTCTCTAAGGAATATAATCAATAGCTCAGTTTCTGATATGTGCTAAACATTATGCAAATATACATTTAATTTAAATACATTAATACATGATCTGAAACTTAATATAATAACAAAGCAGTATTTGTTAGATATGTGACTGTCATGGGTGTTCCTGTTAGTAGTTAATACATCATCTTCAATTCTTCTTCTATATATTTACTCCCATTCAACTATCATGTGATGTACTGTGTCTCATAGAAAGGTGATCTACGAAGAGTCTGTATCAATTATAACTGAATAGTTCATTTAAGGGGGCTCGGGACCTTCGCAACTTTAAACAGGGTGTTTCTTTTTGATATGTGAAAGCTGAAAAGGTTTGCTACTTATTTCTTTGAATTAGAACTCTCAACTAGAACTACAAATGACAAAAAAGGACTTTTAAAAAGCTTCCTACAAGAATAGAGGACTCCTGAAGCACCATGCTGTGATGTTTATCTAAGATCATAATAGCCCTCCCTTATCTGATCTCCCCTGGGAGTTGTGCTCTATTGGCTGATGCAGATTGGGTATTAGGGAAGTTCCTGACCAGCTTATGAATGGGTATTCTATCAACAGGAAGTATCCCGTAATTGCCCAGGAAGACTGCGCTGGGCAGTTATGAGTGATTGCAATTGCAATTAGAGTATTGAGTCAAAAGGTGTGATTCTTGGGCACCAGCTGTCTTGCTTTACATGTATAGGGCAGACAGTTCAGATAAAGCCCATCAGAAGCTCCAGAGATCTATAGTTGCGATTTAGGGGTAGGTGAGCACATTTAGATGCTCACCCCTGGACAGTGTAGAGTCTGATGTATCCTTTCAATGTGAAGTAGCTACAGAAGAAAGAGGAAGTCTCACTGCTATGAAATATCTTCTGTATCAGAAGATGAGGATAATTAGAGGAAAAGACTGAGGATTCACTAACTATCCATAGTGCCAGTTGTAGAAAGCTTAAACTGCTGAATACTAGTTCAGATAACAGTGTCATAGCATTAAACATGCAGACTCTGAGGAAAGACACTGATCCTGACTCAGGAGATGAGACAGATTCTTGTGAAGAAAGGGTAACAGAAAGAAATATTCTTAATTCACAAGAATTTGAAGACAGCCTTCAGTGTGTGCATACTGCCTTGATGGAAATTAAGTTAGAACTATGTCAAGTCAGTAAAAGGCAACGACAGCTTCGATCAGCCTATTTTGGAGATGCTTAAATGAGAATTGGGATGGAAAAAGAAATTCTTTCCTAGAGCTGACAAAAGTGGATGACTTTATGCTATAATCAGACAATCAGTTATAGCAGGATGTCTGTGTGGAAATGGCAAAAATACCCTTCAAGTGTCCAGTGCAGCTATGGATCGGCCACCTATACAGTTACCCCAAAAAAGAAGCATGAGGTATCTAATTTCATATATCTCCTTCCATTGGAGAAAATCAATGTATTATCTCTCTCTTCAATATATATTAAAGGCCTAGGGTTCAACAGTAACCAGATATTTCCAGAGACAGAGTAGTGCTAATAGCACATACACATATTATCCAGTCACCCTTCTCAAAATACTATTGTTCTGACCTCTTAAAACGTTTTACAATTTAACTTCTTCTTACTAGCTTTCATGGTAATTTAACCCCCTGCACATACCTGTAGCATCCTAAATCACCTTTTAATACTATTTTGGTTATATCTCAGCAATCAGAGCTAATTTCTGAAAACAAATTTCGACGAGAGGTTTTAAACAGAGCCTAACCGAGTCTCCAAATATTTTCTGAATTTATTCTTACCTATTAGAGTTTTACTCTGTAGATCCCGCAACTAGCTCACAACTCTCCTCCAATTTTCTCCTAAGTTATTTTCATAAGTCCTAGCATAGCAAAAATCATTGTCTATAAGTTTGAGGTACTACAATCCATGATCCAAAAAGAAAATATGCATGTACTAGAAGTGAAATTATAGTCATCATGCTTGTCTTAAAATTCCACTTTAATCCTAATTGCTATGGAAAAATGAGAAAAATATGATTGCACTTCAGAGTACTTCTAGTGGAGCGGATTCATCTCCAGACAGCCAATTAGCCTTAATGGCTAGGTAGTCTCTAATAGCCTGTTATCTTCACTTATCAGTTGGGGGAGGAGCGCTCACCAGGGGGCCATGCTCTTCCAATATAAATTGCCAAAATCTGCTCTAAAATCCCTTTTTATTCCAATAAATCAGGTACAAAGTAAACTATTAGTTTTTTAAACCATTCTACCAGTACAGGCAAATCATATTCTTAATTAAGATTTGCCCCAAACGTTTTATAAACAAGCAGAAAATCATGTTAGGTTGTAGAAAATGAAAAGCTATACTAATCTGTGATTTAGAATGGTTTCAGAAATCACCATACTTCTCATTTTTGAAAGAACCTCCTTCATTCAATATTTATCCTACAAGGCTCAAATTTAATACATGATTGAAAACACCCTGGGGCAAATCATATATATTTTGATTTTTTGATATCTGCTCTAATTGTTTCTTAATTGGACTTTAAAAATGAAGAAAAGTCAAATTCAACAAAAAAATACTGATCATGACTTTAACTTGCTGTAAATTCCTTTAGGGACAAAAATCTTTAAAAATGAAAAAAAAAACTTGCTCAAGGATGTTTTCTATATAATATATACATATCAACTGTGTTAAACCTTTATTGAAGCCAGGAGGTACTTTGCAAAAACATATGTATTAGAAATCTGCATCACTGTCTTTCGGCCCCATCCCCAGGAAACTGTGAAGGTTTCACAAAACATGTTCAGGATATTTGACCTCTCCAGAGTCTCAGCTTTCATAAAATATAGAGGTTATTTGGGTTTTCTTGTACCTAGACCAGAGTATTGAACAATCTTTACGTGGAAGTCTCACTTAAAGAACGAAGGTCCCGAGCCCCCTTAAAAAAGAAAGGCAATCCCGTCGTGTTTACCAACCTTAGAAGCGTGATCATTTGTGCAAGCACGCTAGTCTTGCCAATAACACCAACCGGGCCCCGCAGCACTTAATTGCTACTGTTATACCGTTGAGGACATGTTTCCTGCAATCATAGACGTGGTTCCAAGTCCCTGATTGGTTGATCTGTCCCTGCTGGTTGGCCATAAGAGTTGAACAATCAACGTGTACCAGCTACTCTAGTAGTAGTAGTAGTAGTAGTAGTAGTAGTAGTAGTAGTAGTAGTTATTGTATTATTATTATTAATATTATTATTGTTATTATTATTATTAATACTATTATTATTATTATTATCGTTATTATTATTGTTATTATCATCATCATTATTATGCTTATTATTATTATCATCATCATCCTCGTTATTACTATTATCATTATTATTAGCATTATTATTATTATCTTTATTATTATCATTATCATTATTCATTATATTTATCAATATTATATCATTATTATTATTATTATTTTATTATAATTATCATTAGTTGTTGTAGTAGTAGTAGTCATATGAATAGTAGCAGCACTTTTTCTCTCAAAGGATTTTATGAAATTAAAAAATCACGTCGTAACATATGACCACAAATACTAGACTCCTTTGAGCCACCAACAAATGGTTTGACTTTGTAATTCGTCCAGTTATCGTCTAAAAGTATGAGTTGTCTTAAAATTCACTTTCAAATGCTAGATTCAAATGCGATTGATTAATGAGTAATTTCCCTGCATATATAGGGCGGCCTTGGACATCATTGACATGTTTCCACATATGCTCTATGGTCGTCCATAGGTGAGGTACTTTATCAACCGGCTTCAAAATAAGTGCGGTACCTTATCAGACGACCTGATAATATACTGACCCTTATGCCAGTGGTGGCTAATTTTGCCAATACAAAATGATGCAAAAGAGCTGGAAAATGACTGAAATCCTGAGACATGGGTACTCACCTGAGAGAACTCATCGAAAGCTATCCAATGAATACAAACATGGCAGGGTTTAGATGGTTGCCTCAGCATTAGAGGGGCTAATTTTCTAAGTCAAACGTTGGAAATATGATACAGTTATGTATGTCTACACTAAATGATCAAAATGTCAATGCACTGAAATTAGAAAAAAATGAATATGATATAATACTTATGAGCTATTTTAAAAAAGGGCACATCAACTCCCCTCTAGTTTGATTAACAACTGCACTTCCACAGTTATTTATAGTGACACTACAATATCCTATATGACTTACTTTACTATCACAGCCTCTATCACTAATGCTACAAATATGTTCCCTCTGACCAGCTTCACAATAACAGCTGTACCCCCTCTGTGAGTTAGTCAGTGTTTTAAAAACAATTCAACGGATACATATAGTTATTAACTAAAATTTCATCCTTGCGAACCCATGTATCTACGGAATTGTCTAAGGATTTCAATTCCGTCAGGACGTGCATGTCGCACCCGAAGTACATTACCATAACTGGCAATGGGAAAGATGATTATCGATATCCAAAGTATAGTAGTACATATAGATATGCAAAACAATATTACTCCTTATACCGATGCTAATAACTGCGTTGAAGGCTCTCCGACCATGATTTATCTGATCTTCCTTGGCATAGAATTACTGAGAAGACCAATGTGGTCGTATTCAGTCCTTTCCTTAACTCTATCTTTGTCTAAAGTTTGTATATTTTGCAATTATTCTAGCTTCTCTTTTGTTTTCACCATATGCCATAACAGCACTATTTGCCGTATTTTAAAAGAACCTCCATTTGCATAAATATCTCTTAGATAGGCTGCAGAACGACAAGTCATGTCCAACGGGTATAGCAAAGATATAGATTATGCGACAGATGTAGCCTGAACTCTCTATTTCTCTAAGTAGATCAATGACGGTCGAATACTTCAAGAGTGGCAGAAATCCGCCTGATGTATCCCGCACCTCATCAGGTACCACCCAGAATAAACACTGGCTAACATAACATTGCATTTGAAGTCGTCATAAAACTTATACAACAGCCACCAAATTTTCCAACGATACCAACACTATGTAACTGAAAGAACAAGCCATCAATCCAAACCCCATCAAAAGCCTTGTCAGCGTCGAGATAAGATGCAAAGATTTCTTCTTAGTGTCTAGGCCGACGGTAGCCTGCCTCCCAGGCCATATTTAAATGTCTTCCCTTGTGGATAGATGCCACTGCGGTATACTAGGACGTCAGTGTGAAATATGTGATACAGATTGCAACTCAAGTGTGTCCCCCTTGAGGATTTTCTCAGAACTAAACCTGGAGTGAAATCAACTCAGGTCAGATCAGTGAATAGCCAGATATCACAGACTTGTAGCAAGTCCAGGCCGACGGCTATAGACTCCTAAAGAACCAAAGTGGAAGGAAGACATTATGACTCTTTCTGCGTGCTCCTTGAAGCAGGGAAACAACACACTCTTGTTCTCACCAACCTGTGATCTGTCCCCACACCAGTATTGATATATAGGGGACAAAGAAGCTCAGTTGGCTTGGTGTCGGACTATTAATCATAGGGTTGCTAGTTCAATTCCTGCCTTAGCACTTTGGTCTGTCCATGGCCTAGACAGTTTATTCAACATTGCCTCAGACTACCCAGCTGCATAATGGGTACCTAGCATTAATACGGCAGTGCTTAGAGCTTGCACATTAAGTCATCTTCAACATCTGGAATGCAATATCCTTCACATCTGGTTGTCTAGAAGTGCGTAAGATAAAGGCAAAATGATATTGATTGATAAAAGAATGACAATATATATATATATATATATATATATATATATATATATATATATATATATATATATATATATATATATATATATATATATATATATATATATATATATATATATATATATATATATATATATATATATATATATATATATATATATATATATATATATATATATATGTATAATGTAGAACACACAATGTTAGCGTCTGTTTCTATATAGCGTACATAGCGCGTTAAAAGTTCCGCTTCGCTATATATAAAAACCCTATATTTTTTCTTACTGTACTGGCGCTGTCAGCGGCGACTACCGTCGCTAACATAAAGATACGCTATGATGCGAAAACTCCTCAATTCGCTATATTTGGGACACGCGTCATACATGTGTTCTACAGTATATATATATATATATATATATATATATATATATATATATATATATATATATATATATATATATATATATATATATATATATAATTATATATATATATATATATATATATATATATATATATATATATATATATATATATATATATATATATATATATATATGTTTATCTATATATCTATATATATCTGTATATATATATATATATATATATATATATATATATATATATATATATATATATATATATATATATATATATATATATATATATATATATATATATGTTTATCTACAGATCTATATATATATGCATCTATCCATCTATCTATTCAACTAAATTATAATTGCATTGGTAACGTTCGCTGACTTGTAAAGACAGGTACTCTCAGTATTTCTTCACAAAACCACACCAATTACCCTTTACCTATGAAGTTTTAATTCATTTCATTAATGTCATCCTGCATTACCAAAAATGCATTAGCTGCTTGGTGGCATTGATTTATAACAGTTGCTAATGGAGATATACACCCTATTGTTTGACATTCACTTTAAAGCAATACGTTAATGGGTATAACTGCAAAATGCACTAGTTAGAAATTCACTGTCCTTTGAAGCTCCATCCTCCAAACCAGTCTTACATTGGGCATATGGAATTCAGGGGCACAGTATAAAGGTCACTTTGTTTTAAAATTTCCTTATTGCTATTGGTAGAACTTGGGTATTGGTAATTGAAACTGGTAGAGTCAATTCATAACATGAACTTTTACATCATGTCCAAAAAATATGTTGAAATCGGATTTAGTGTATAGAGTCTCTTTATGTACCTTCCCAGTGAGACTAGGGTGGATAGGTATCATGTTTGAAAGAGAAATGAGTTAAATGTATTCTAATGGCTTCATCATAGTACGACATAAATAAACATACTTTACTGAATCAATATAAGCAGCACTATGTAACCGGGAACATCAGTTCAGGTGCGTGTAGCTGTTAAAATCACTTTGAAAAATATGAGGATTGAAGTTGCACCTAAATCTGCGGATGCTGAAGGAGATTTGCCTTTATCTAAATACCAGAACTGGTACGATGCAATCATCAACGATGATGTGACAGCTGTCAAACATATCATAGAATCAGCTAAGGATGATAATGACCGAAAAAAGCTCATCAATGGGTCATTCATATTTGACACCATTTGCATACCAGATTCCAAATGCCTGTCGAATATGGAAACATTCAGTGTTTTTGCTTTTCCAATCTTTCTGGCCGCAAGTAGCGGAAGTCGAGGGGTGCTGCTATATATCATTGAGAATGGAGGCAATGTTTTAGTACAGGATGCAGATGGGCAGAATCTTATCCATGTTCTTATTCTGACTTTGTGTGGGACGGTGGACAATGAAAACGCTGTGATGGAAATGTATGATTGTGTGATGCAGTCTATCCCTCTTGAAATGCGACGTGGTTTGTTGATGATGGAAAACAGAAATCAACTTCGTCCTGTTGAGTTTGCATCTGCCATGGCAAAATTCAGATTTACAAGAAAAATCCTGGAAACCGAAGGTATCTATAAGTTCCATTCTGGGAACTTAGGTTCGAGGATCTGCTATTACTATGACATTACAGATTACGAAGAGAAATCAGCAAAAAGGAGAAGAGGAAAGTCACCATTAGATATCTTGACACATATTCAGCACGAACACCTTATGGATCCTGGATTGGCAGAACTATTAAGCATGCCCATGATGTTACTCTGGGTAAAAGGCAAAGTACAGGCTAATCGTAATGGGGTGTTTCTTTGGCTTTTAATCAGAGTACTGTATCATGTATTGGTGATGTTCGTAAGCACACCATATGTTATATTAATAAGAAAAATGGCAATGCGAAATGTAAGCTCAACTATGCCTCCTCAAAATGTTACACCAGGTTCAGATGATGATAGAATTGTCTGGCAGCACATTCTGCTTCTCTCATTCATAGGTTCGCCAGTGATAATAGTATTGCTTAATGGGGCCATACATTTGTACCGATTTTTGAAACTATGGATAAATAGGAACGGTACGAGTAGTTATGCTATAGGAGTCATGCGGAACTCATTTGGAGTTGTTCGTTCCCCTCTTCACCCCAGTCTTTTGTTTGTTCTTAGTGTAGGCATAGCATTAATGCCTCTATTCCTATACTTAGATAAAATGTATCTTTTGGCAATGACTTTTGTGTTGGTCTCTTTCTGTAATTTATGGTCCTGCCTCTTCGGTTTGCAGTTTGCCCCAGTCATTGGGAGGTTCGTTTTAATCTTTTCTCATTTATTGCCACACATTGCACCTTTCTTTCTCTTTATGTTTCTCATCTTCTGTGCATTTGCTGTCTGCTTCTCCACGTTGAATACCATGTTCAGTTATCATAGCCACGACTTTCGCGACTTCAAAAACAGCTTATACAGTTGTTTCCGTATCATGCTGAATATGCAAGATCTTTCAGAACTCAACGACCGCTTCGGGTTTGCATCCATGTTATTGCATATTCTGTGTGTGGTTATTTTATCAATTGTTTTGGTGAACTTTCTTGTGGCTTTGATGAGCAACTCTATGGCTGAGATTTATCAGCAGCGAGATTTGGTTCATTTCCTTCATATCTTTCGTGCCGCACAGATTATGGACGACTCCTGGATCACTAAAATTATCCTGAGAAAACTTTGCAGGAAGAAAAGATTAGATTGGCTTCACACCAAGAATAGTTGTCATTACATAATATGCTATGAGACCAAAAAGTGTATGAGTTAGAAGTTATAATCATTCCATCATTTAACATTTTTGACTTACATAATGGAAATGCCCTTGAAATAAAATTGGTTCTCCAGACAAATACATTTAGAGCCTAATTTAAAGGTGCGCTAACATTCGTGTAATAGAATGCGTCTCATTTATCATTTGGACCATAAATGTAAGTGCATTTACTTTCCTGTTTTGTAATGTGCTTATGAACACAGTTGAAAGAATGTAAGATCAATTGTCACCAGCTCCACCCTGATTTGAACGGCTGATTGGTCAGTATCTTTGAGGGCTGGAATGAATTAAGCTTATGATATTAATTTCAACAATTATCAATGTTAGGAGCCGAATATCAATCCTGTATTAGGATGAACGTTTTTAAAAGCATTGTAACTATTATATACTACTTCCGGTTGTGCCATTGCAACCGTCATTGGGTATACCACAGCTACAGAGGGATTTCAAAATGGCAGCCACTGCCGATCGCAACCCGCTAGAAATCATTTTAGGTGTTAAACACAATTTGCGCATTTCCCTCTGTCAACTTCGTGTATATTTGGAACATATGATGACAGGAAGTAATTAAGATGAATTTAGGTATGTAACTCCCGAGTTTAAGTGAGAAACCTGCCTGAGTCAACCGGATGTCGGCTCGTGTATCTTTCAATGTCTGCTGCAAGTACCATAAACACTGAACTTGTTGTGTTTATCTTAATTTAACATTAATAGGAAGGGGGGGGGGGCAGCTAGTGATACATTTGTTATCCTTGGTGTAAAAATGGTATATGTCCAATGTCTGTGTTCGGCCAGCAGTCTCGCAAGAGGCCAAAAGGCTCCTGACTTCTCGCAGAAGTCTTGCAATATACCATATTCACAACGAGGATAACGTATATTGTCAGTTGTTCAACTGGCTTTGACAAATAGAAATAATAAACATATTTCATGAATAATGGTGTATTATTGATACAAAAACTTGAACAGGTTTTATTATTGAATCTTGTCTCATTAAACAAATATCTTTCTGTCTGAGATAAAATGATAATAACTAACGAAATTCAAAATATACATGTATGTCTAACAACTCCTTGTTACGACTGGTTATGCACACTTAGCACAACAACCATTGTTCATGTGGCCCATAGGGTACATTTGTGCTATATCGGATAATTTTGAGATCTTTATTCATGTCTTGGCCTACACCTATTACTTTATATACTGAACGTCATTTTCTCTGTATAGGTTAATGTTTAGGAAATAGAGGACCACACACTATAGAAACAAAGCGGAGTTCGTGTAGATGCAGGTAATATGTTGGACATTTTCAAATTGGATTTCATGAAAACATGATTGCTTCATACATGTATTTTGAGCATCACATCTTATTTTGGTGTTATAAACTAAGAATATTTATAGCTATACGTACTACAAATTGAAGAATATATCTTTTATCTAATTTTGACTTTGTTATAAAGTTACGATTATTGGACGTTGAAAAAGATCACTTTTCATCTTTATAAAAAAAAAGAAAATCCAAGATGAACGGTAGCGAAATTTGAACAAAGCCTTTCAATTCATACCCTGGGTATTAATCCCCATTTTATATTTGCAAATGTAATGGTACCTAGTTCATAATTGTGGAAAGGAAGTCCGTTTGAAAAGGCTATGCATCTTTTTACAGTTATTGCAAGTCATATAGTACATCCTGCTATATGTTTTTTGGTGTTGCTTATTGTACGCCTTGTGTAGACCAGTACAACATTAAGTATTGGGAAAACTAGAAATCTATGCTATTACTGCAAGGACCGCATGTGATATAGTAATAAACGTAGATGTATGACTCTGTTAGAATAGTTATATTTCAGCAAGTCTTTTTAAAAGTAGTGGGTTGGTAGAAGCAAGCTACATGTAGCAATGCAACATATGAGTATGTCAAGCTTACAGAGTCCATTTCTCGTTTTATGCTTGAAACTTGATCAATAGATAGTACATAAGTAACTGTAGATCTAGGCCATTTGAAAGAATATAGTATGTTTTACTAACTTTTAAAGATGTGTATTTATTAGGTAGTTAATGAACCA
The DNA here is from genome assembly GCA_963942565.1 of Maea johnstoni. Taxonomy (NCBI): domain Eukaryota; kingdom Metazoa; phylum Annelida; class Polychaeta; order Spionida; family Magelonidae; genus Maea; species Maea johnstoni. The sequence goes on along the minus strand of OZ012689.1, from coordinate 3,981,134 downwards.
GCAACAATATGGCATAAATGTGACGAAAAACAAAATTTCAAAATCCAGACACATTATGGACCTATTTTCTGAGGTACGTGTTATTGAAGGTGCCACCAATGTTATTGAAACGTCAGTTCTGGCTGAGTTTGCTAATACACCAGCTGTGTTTTATAACAACACTAAGTGGTTTTCTTGGTGGCAGTATCAGATTCAACTATTACTAGAACTTCATGCTGAGCTTTTTGTTTATGGCACCAGTGTGCCAGATAGGCTACATTCAACAGTCCATCAGGCCAGGTACATGTACATGCAGTAGGGTGTTTATTTAAATAAACTGCAGAATTGATGGAGCATAGTACAACATTGGAGGTCTTTACTGAAACTGAAGCTGTATCACTAATGTTCACGCTAAAATGTTTCAACAACAACGCCTGGTTTCCAAACATTTAATTTGTAAATACATTTCATGTCATCTCCTTGGTGATATTCTACTCAAAGTGCATTACAAATGTCATCCAAAGCCTGAATGAATAATGACATCAAACATATATTGGCTAATGCTGAATTAACAACCGACCTTTTTTATTCTGTGTATGCATATGATATGGTATACTTGTTTATGTAGTGTGCCATTCACTGGCTCACAAATTGTAGAAATATTTGTTTTCGAGTAAATGCATGTTTAAGATGCAATTCTCACTTCTTCTGAACATGTTTATAACGTGCATAATATAGAAGGCTTCACCCAGTTTGATTTTCTTGCATCAGATAACACTACTAAATAAATCATTATGCATAAACAACTGTACCCATATATTTGTTAGAATAAGGACCAATCCACAAACCATACTGTTACTCTCGTTTTATGTTAGATTTCTTATGTATATTATCTCATTATTCTGTCTATCATATGTATGTACTGTTGTGTATATGTTTTGTATTAACCATGGTATTGTCATATTCTCATACCTTGCTATATTATAATCGTGAACAAAGCTTGGCAAACATTTCTTACACGTTACTACTACATAGGAGTCAACCTAAGCTTGAATTATAGAATTATATTTGAATTTTCAGACATATGTGCAATTTATTTGTTACAGTTTCGTGGTGAGATATTTGTTGATACAAATAAACAGGAGATCTGAAAACAAGTTTGTCTTTTATATGGGGCTTGTATTTAGGTAAACTACAGTACATCGCACTTGAAAAATATTGTACACCTTAGTGTCTAAAAATCAACTATTGTTTTGCATTCACTAGTCTGTATAGTGATCCTGGAGTATGCTTTGTGGATAATATTCAAACTTTGCTAAACAAATAGGTTTCACATATTTATGCATGTGTTGTGATTGAATAATCAACATATACTCTCACCCAATACAAAAAGGTCCCTTGAAAATAGTTGCTTCAATGTTGCCATGCACTTTAACTTTCATTTTGGACGTTTTAAATTAATACAGAATTGCACAATTATTGCGGTGCCCTATGAGATTTGGACAGTTTGAGTTAACCAGCATAGTATATATACATATATATATATATATATATATATATATATATATATATATATATATATATATATATATATATATATATATATATATATATATATATATATATATATATATATATATATATATATATATTTTATATTATATATATATGATAAGAGAGCGCCTAGTTGAGCTCAGCCTATTTATCCATAGGCGCTCCAAATCTAATATGTTTTCTAAGGACGCTCCATTAGAGACGAGTGACTTCTTGGGTCGCACCATACAACCATAGATGAGAGTGACTCCCAAAATACATTGTTCCATTAAAGATGAGTGACTTCTTAGGTCGCACCATACAACCATAGACGAGTGACTTCCAAAACCACACCGTTCCTATCTAAGGCGTTGCCACTGACTGCTAGCTGACTCTAAACACTACCTAGGTTCGATTCCTGGCTGGGGCATGTAGGAAAGTGGACAGTGACTTGCGGCTAGGCAGTTTTGTGACCAGGTACTCCGATATCCTTCAGCACTTACAACTAGCTAGTCACAACTATAGCCACTATATGGTAGAAAATGTGACGATAATCGAAAATTCCATTCGTATTATGCTAGAGGACCGATAGACTTATTGTTGTGGATGTGTATTCTAAAATATGCATTATTTGATACTGTCCCAGTAGCGTCACTTTGTTAGACACTCCAATCACTCACAAGTAACATATTTTCCCCAAATAAAGACTTTTCCCAGCACAGGGACTTGTCATGTTATAACTGGTGTAATATAACCTATCAACATGAACACTGCTATAACAACCTAGCTTATGGGGGTAATTTCCTCGACTCAGTTTTTCATCTACCCAGCTTTTACTGGACAATTCAGCCTATACAAAGTATATATTGCCTGAAAGGTCTTACGGTGAGGTACACATTTAGAATCACAAATGTACCTTCCCAGCAGGAGAGAAATTTTGGTGGTAAGAAACAACACATTCTTAATGTATTCAAACGGACCTACTATCCACAAAATTACACCTAGGACCTTTAAACTTAAAAAATGTGGAGGTAAGCTCGATATGAAAAATAGGGTATCATATTTTATCCAATTGACTACGTTCAACTATATATTTATTTATTTCTTTGGTTGAAAATGAGTGAAACGTGCATTTTCAACTTTCAGATACCATATAACTCTTGAACCAATTCAAAGTTTGAAAGAGATACTCTTAGCTATACCTATCTCAAATACCAAGCAACTATGTTGACATTTGATACCCAAACTGCATGTTTCAGACACTGTGATCTTTTTCAGTAAATAATTCACATGTAAAATGTATGAATGTAAATGTGAATATCTTAATTATCATATCTTGATCAGGTGTCTTTTGCAATGAATATATCTGTCAATTTGTGAATTAACATCGGAAAAATGCCAAATGCATTATCTTTGTCCATATGATAGAGATAAAATAGAGATAAAACATAAATAACACAGACAAAGACAAATCTGAATAACCGTGAGTGATATTGGATGTATACACATACACTAAAACCTTCATGGGGACTACGTAAATTGTGTGGACCAACACTATATCAGTAAAAGGTATTTTCTATTTGAAGATTTCTGAGCAACAGCTTTGTTACACACATTCCCGTGACAGACTAGAGACTAGCAGAGTTCCCATAAAATGTGGGATAGCAAACTTTGCGTGTCCCCTGATTTACGAAAGCCAGCTTAATGGGTTAACTTATAAATCATACCTTATCATTGGAAAATAAGGATCAAAAGAAGAAAAAGAAAAGCGAGATTTATAGAGCGCATGCCTTGTCTACGAGTGTATACTGTGTGGTAAAGGGAGACCGACAGAGAACAGCTGTGTATAGATATAAAGTATATAAAGTGGATTCTCTTTCTAAATATAACGTGTTTTCCCTTGTACTAGTTTCTTACCCACTCACCAAACTGGAATAAGTGGGGCCATTAAAGCACACACCAATTGAAAACATTTTTGTCCTCTTTCCCTTAAACATTTGGACACATGGACAGTAGGGTCATTCTAGCACAATGTTCAGTGTTTGTTTGTATGTATGTATGTATGTATGTATGTATGTATGTATGTATGTATGTATGTATGTATGTATGTACGTATGTATGTATGTATGTATGTTCGTATGTATATATGTGCATGTATATATGTGTGAGTGTATGTATGTATGTATGTATTCAAGTATGTACATTTATGTTTGTATGTATGTATGTATATTTATTAATGATCAAAGTAAAGTTTCATGTATTTCTAACTATGGGGAATCTTTTAAATGGACTCTAAGTTTTATATGTTATTGTCACCTTGTCGAATACCCTATTATGCTTTTTAATGCAATAAAAAAGATCAATAAACTCTGTTTTCAGCCAATCGCTATTACATCCAACGATAGTCAGAACCTATCAACACCCTCTAATATTAAATTCTGCCTATTGCAACCCTGTCGTTTGCAATTAGTAAACACGTGTTGCTCATCTGTTCGTATATCTCCTGGGTATGTAATTATCTCCCATTATCGTTTACAACTAACAATTCATGAAGCATTAACGGAAAACACCTTCCTTAACAAAGTCTACTTGAAAGCGTTTAGAGCTATTAGTTTTATTACATATTTATATGACAAATCAGTCGACAGCCAGGTAGTAAGTGCGACATTGATTCAGTTTATCTCTCTACTCTCACACTACATAACCATATACCAAACGCAATTTATTGAACAAATATACTACAAATGGAATGAATGAATACGTGTGTAAAGGTACATCGACACACAAAAGGTCATTTAATGCCATAAGATATTAAAAAGCTACAAATGGAAAAGCTTTGCATGTGCTCACATAGTTACTGTGATGCTGATCAGAAAACTGCATATTCATGCTGTCCTGGTCGATAGTTACCTTTTTCCTCTAGCAAAGCTATGTTGTGTGGAAAAACACTTCAACTGTTATACTTATAGAGGACGTGTGTAGATCTTTCTCCCTCCGGGGGATGCATCTAATGAGAATCCTGCTAGGTACACGCACCGGCGCTGCCATTGTTAGAGATATACAAAAGGTTAATTTAATACTTCAGTGTATGTACACATCCCATCATCCGTATCCCTGAAAGGTGAGAGCATTGACGTTCCTACTCTCGGGGACATTAGTTATCAATCTACCGCAGTGCAGTCCATTTAATTCAAGGACAGAGTACAGAGGGTTTTCTCGAGATATGGAACCTAAAGGAACTTGAAACACCTCACACGGAAGATGACGCTGATGACAAGGGATTTCAGCAAGGAGGGTTCTCAGGGTAGGTACTCCCATTAGACTTCAAGCAAAATGGTTGTACTGTAAAAAATACGCATAAAGTTTACAGCAGTTTACATGTTTAAGAAGTACATGTAGCTGGTCCATTTTTGCCAGAAGTTGATGCCACATAACCACGAGTATATTGTTAGAGGCGTTAGCCTGGAGCAATGACGAGTGGGTAGGTGGCAACAACTCAGAGTTGAGCAAACAGGGTCTATTTAACTTATACCATGGGTAGGTGCCTTCTGTCAATCATAATTTAAAAAACAATCCTACATGAATCAGGCAGCTATTGTGCAACACGGCCGATCTCTGTAAATAACATTTTTTCACAACACATACATTCATCTGGCTGGTACAGGTATGAGTAGCACTAGTATTAGCGGATGCGGAACTTTAGGAAGCACTACCCGTGACTGTCATCCAACAAGATGGGATACGTAAGTGAGCACAAAACGTATTTATAAGCAATCCCCTTTCCTACTTCCTTCAAGTTAGTTAGGACTCCTAACCCATGTCACTGCTCAGTACTTTCATATCCAATTCCTGTATATCCCCCGAAATACTAAATTTGTCTTTCATAAGTTAAAAGTAAATGAGACAGCCAAGGTGATTTCATGATTGATTTGCCTGATTGTTTAAAAGATAACTGAAAATCTCTGGCAGGAAATCTTTCTTATATGAGTAACTTACAAAGTAACTTTGTTATCAGTGCCAATACCTTCGTACTCTCATGCATGCTAAAATGCAGATGTTGATTATCATGATGCTTTCTACACAAGGGGTGATCAAAGTTGAATTGATAAAACTCTTTCATTCATGAGTAAACTAATTGTGTAGTTGATTTTATCTGCCTGGTGAAATAAAGGAAAAAGGCAAAGTATTAAGGACAAATGTTTTAGAAAATTCAATTTCTGAATATCTCTATGTCTGGTAGTTAAGGACTACACAAATTTAGCAAAGGTCTCCCTCACACAACGTATGTAGAGTTAGAGTATATCATCATTATTATCATTAGTGCAATCACATTTAAAATCGGTAAACGCTCTGAACTTTCATTCACCGCCAAGTTAATAATATTAGAGTAGAACCTGCTAAATTGATTGTGGACTTCTGTGTATCTTTAAACACTTGGCATGTATAAGGAATCGAGTAAATCAATGTGTTATCTGCTATTTTTCTTTTTCTTTACATCATTTCATATCATCTCATTTTGGAAGAACTCTTTATGTTCTGCCCAGTGAAGAATTCTCACTATTGCTTGCCCATTTGTTTCTAAGAAGAACAAAGGGATGCATTTGTTTGTACAGCTCATGATTTATCTGCTGGCCAAAAGCCCAGACCACAGGACTAGAGCAGGCTATGCAAAATAATTATTCACTTCCGAAGCATGTGATAGGTTGATGGCACCAGCCCATGGTATAATAACCTATATTTCTCATGATGAAAGGATTTGAGTAAGCATATATATACTAGTATATATATATATATATATATATATATATATATATATATATATATATATATATATATATATATATATATATATATATATATATATATATATATATATATATATATATATATATATATATATACATAGGATGGGACCAATAGGTAGGTACATGTACTAACATTGGACTTTAGGGAAATTACCTTTTTACTTCAAGATACTCAAAGTATGCAACAGTTTAGTTAACAAAAAACTTTCTTATTTATTCTCTGATGACAACGGCTTTAGCGGGCACTGTACGTACAATGTACGTACATTGTACGTACAGTGCCCGCTGGGAGGTCATAGCCTGGGGATGTATGTAGGCTCGGGACTCATCTGCAGTGTAGATGTATATTGACAGTAACATCAGACAAAAACGGTGAAGCTGTAGTCAATTGACTATAGGGCAATTGTTATAATAGCTTTTTCCAATATGTAATTTTCATCTGTTTCGTCTTGCAGTAACTGAGCTATTGCATTGGTGGTCACATTGCTTGGCGATGCAAACCAAAGCAAACCATTCGGAATAATGCGTGGTATACCTAATTGTAAATCGGATGTTCCTATGTAATGGGTAAATGATTCATCTAGGTTCTGCAGCAGAAATAAACGTACATCTCGTACTGCATGTAAGCAAAATGTTTCAGTGCGGTTCTGTTTTTTCTTTAAAACCTTCAGGATTGTCTTTATTATATCTTTTCTAAAGCTGCCCCTGAGAATACTGAAAAGGAATCATGGAAATCACTCATTCTGCAGTTTCTCGAGGAAACTACATTCCATGGAGTGCGATATATTGTCCAGCCATCACCATTCTTTATAAGAAGGTTAGTGTCATATACTATCGGGCATGTATACCATTGATCATATAGTAATAATGATGATTCTGCTGCTTATAAATAATGTATGCATGCATATCTGTATGTATGCATGTATGTATGTATGTGTGTGTATGTATCTATGTATGTATGTATGTATGTACATTTTATGTTTTCTATGGTGCTGCTTGCATAAGGATGTGTGGATCTGTCTATAGATACAATGCTTCTAAAAGATCATTTGATCCTCTTTGGATCTGGAGGCCCTGCTCTTACGATTCCCCTTTTTCTTCTTTTACCTAAACTTACTATGCTTTGTCATTGTTCTTCAGCAAAGACAAAGGACCACTTTTGGGTAACATTCTATTGCACTAAATGGCCTCTGTATGCGGATGTGTCTTTAACCTTAATTCATTCATTGCAATAATACAGTGGATATGGGATCAAAGCCAAATATAAGCATTACGATAAAACATGATAAGATTCCTCCAATGAAAATGTCATGCTATTTTCTCTCCCTTGTAGGTTTTTATGGTTAGCAGCCGTGCTTTTTGCGACAGGATTTTTCACATCTGTCGTTATCTCTCGAGTGATGATCTTCCTGTCCTATCCTATGACTGTCAGTGTAGAGGTCATCTATAACGACAGCCTAGAATTACCCGCCATCACTGTATGTAACCATAACTCTATGAGGTAAGAACAGCTTTTAGTCACGGAACAATACAAAAAGGTGATATTTACGTTAGTTCTTTTCTCATGCCATATATTCACTAGGGGTGTATTTATTGATTATCACAAATAAATAGATAAAGCATACATACGTGTGAAATGCATTATATACTTCACCAGGCGTGTATTGAATGTAGCACTTTGTATGGTCACCTTTTAGTGAAAGAAAGCTTGCCATTTGTCCTAATAAGCAATAAGTGGCAGACCAATCACTTAAAAGTGTCAAGACATTAATAGCCTATGCTCATACTGTTTTGGTATCACTTTTCCTCCAAATAGGAGTATCCCATATCCATGAAACGGATAGCTAGGCATATGTGTGTCCATCTCTAAGATTTATTTAAAAACATACACTTTCTCTTCTTATCCATTGCTGTACTTAATTTCTAGGCATGTAACTCTTGGCGGTTTTATCTTGTGTTTGATGGTTGCTTTTCTGTTTGACATGGTACACATACTCGTTTTGCAGGGCTACTACCACGCATGAGCTGGGGCTTTATGATGTAATAGAAGAAGCTTTCATTGATATACGATCCAAATCAAGGATTCAGAATCGTGAGTAACACAAGCTGTAAAAAGGTTTAGTAGATTTAGTAATTTATATCATAATGATGATGATGCCAAGGCCTATTTACTGTAGATCACCTTCTCACAAGCTCCTAGAAGGAATCGAAGCCCATGAGCAGTGAGGTATAGAAAGCAGGCACTGGTAACAACCTAAAACACTCGACTATCAGGGCAGACCCCTACCTTTTTAAATGTGCACTTTCAACTTACCGATTCCTTTTTACTTATTTCTGAATTGTAAAGGAGCATGCAGTGACACCTTTCTGGTCGATAGTGCGTCTCGTCTAGATGGCTTAAAAGGAAATTTCAAACTGTATGTGGGGATCACAGTCGCTGTTTGCAAACATCTCTGCACCAGCTTTCCGGAACTCAACTGCAATTCATTGATGTATGAGCAGCAGACCAAGAAATGCTTCATCACCTCTTTGAACAAAGACGCAGCCGGCTCTGGGGTCCATCTCATGCAAGATGAAGCATTTGATTACTATCATCGCATAAGATGCAATAGTAAGTATTTTAACTGCTTTAGTAATATGACCTGGTCTTGAATAGATATAGTATAAGTCCAAAATTGCCTAGAAATATGATATAAACGTCAGCAGCAGTGAATCAGTAGTAGTGTAGCAGTGAATCACATTATCATTTCATCAAGCAAAGTGTGAATTTAGGGAAAGAAAGGAGTAAATTTGATTTCATTTTAAATGGTACTAGATCTAGCTGTAGTACAACAGTGCCATAATGTTTATACATGAAATGAACGATTAATCATTCAAAATATTCTAAATTTGGTCCAAATTTCGGAAAGAAAGTGTAACTCGAGGAATAACTTTTGTAAGTTACCAGAACGAGATGTTAAATTACTCTGTCCCCTGTTGGTTTATGCTACAGACAGAAGCAATTTATCTCAATTGTGCATGTGGAAGACAAACACCCTTTTTGTTGTATCTCACCCACCAAAATACTTTTCTGAAAATATTGATCACAGAAATGTTACTAGGGGGCAACCAATAACTCTTCTCAAAATATAGTGCGAATTGACTAGTTTTCCCAGCTTCTTGTCGACATAATATACTAGTATAGCATTTAACAAAACAGTCATTGAAAATGAATAAATAGAGTGCTTATAGCAATCCCTTCTTAATGCTTTTTCGTTAGGCCGTGCTGCCATTGAGTGTGATTTTGACCACTCACTGTGTGGATTTACACAAGATAAAGATGACGAGATAGAATGGATTAGTCAGCGTGGATCAGCGAATACCGTCTTTTCAGGACCCAGGGCCGACCACACGTCATCCAGAGGTGGGACATGTTGTAATGATTCGAAATAAGCAATTGCCTCATATACGAATGATATAAGATAGTAGTAGTCAACAAGTAGAGTTTTTTCTGTGAGTGTTACAAGTATGTCTGTTTGGCTGTCTGTTTGTGTGTTTGCATATATAATGTATGTATGTATTTATATATGTATGTATGTATCTATGTATGTATGTATGTATGTATGTATGCATGTATTTATGTATGTATGTATGTATGTATGTATGTAAAATGTGAAGAATAACATATATATTATCCTTAGACAACTCACTGTCTAGGGGATCGAAAACATGCGTGTTTGTCTTCAATAAAGTAAATGTGGAATTGTGAAAATAATATGCTATCTCCTTATTTTATTTCCAGGTAGCTATCTATTCGTGACAGCACCAGAAGAGGGCCACAGGGCTAGATTAGTGTCAGAGTTTATCCAGTCGTCACAGCCAAGGTGAGTGTCATGTCTACCCATTATGGATACAATTTTTAAATGAAAAACTATTGGTTTATCTATTGCTTCGTTGTTGTTTTAACACTAACGAAGGACCATAATTTTACACAGGTTTATGAGGCACTAAATTGCCTTTGTGTGTCATAGAGCTTTTAGGCAACCATTCATTCATTCATTCCAATTCGTATTGCAAAACACTAAAAGAATTTCATGGTATGGGTATATCATCAGAATCACTAATCATTTTTTGGATTGTATACATTATCGGAAATATTTGTCTTACTTTAAGTGGGTATACCATCTGTTTCAGGGAAAGAAATAAGTGGGCATGAATGCAGTACCTCAAGAAACCCTTCTTCCGTTTTTTTCAGGGCATTCATGAAATATCTAGGTGATTTTATTGATTTTGATATACGTTTAGGTGTGTTGAATTCTACTACCATATGTATGGTAGAGATGTGGCATCGTTGACACTTCTACAGAGGTCTCTCGATGGCAAGGAAGAAACTGTATGGAGTGAAAAGGGAAACCATGGAGACCAATGGCTGAGGAAGTTTAGTACATTGAGACCTGGACTCTTCGAGTTGATTTTTGAGGCAACTCCCGGTAGAGGCACATGTGACCATATCGCAATTGATGACGTCTACATAGGGAACTGTAACTCATTGAGTAACCACTTTTTCTTTCTTTATGATCTGTAAAACAGTGGTCAAATATATCCCATTTCAAAAATTGGTATATATATATATATATATATATATATATATATATATATATATATATATATATATATATATATATATATATATATATATATATATATATATATATATATACGTATGTATATATATATATATATATATATACATATATATATATATATATATATATATATATATATATATATATATATATATATATATATATATATATATATATATATATATATATATATATACATAATAGAAAAGCCTGGCACAGTATCTATCGAATTTCTATCTAAAGTTCTTAAATGTCTATAGTCCTCTAATGAATATATAGCAATTGCCCTTCATCATTATTTTAGAAAGGAATTGCAAGAGAACCCAAGAAGGCACAGAGTTTCAAGGAAGTAATGCGCACACTGTGAGTGGTCGACGCTGCCAGAGTTGGAGTGCACAGGTGCCTCACAACCACACTTTCAATGACGTGTCCAAGTTCCCAGATGAGACGCTAGAAGAATCAGGAGCATTTTGCCGAAACCCGGATGGTCGGAAAGAAGGCCCTTGGTGTTTCACAGAAGATGCTGACGTCACTTGCGAGTTATGCGATGTTCCTTTTTGCCGTGGGTTGAATATGCACAAGGCCTTTATTAACCTTTCACATTCTAGCTAATGTTAGAAAATAACCAAGCATCCATAACTTTCTGTTTAAAAGTTAGATTATATTCTCTGGAAAACGACCATGTGAACTCTTAACTTATGAATACCATCATCTTTATTTTAAGTATTCATATATATATGTTATATATATATATATATATATATATATATATATATATATATATATATATATATATATATATATATATATATATATATATATATATATATATATGAATATATATATATATATATATATATAAATATATATATATATATATATATATATATATATATATATATATATATATTGATAGATAGATAGATAGATAGATAGATAGATAGATAGGTGGATATATCAATGGATAGATAGTTAGATAGTGAATAGTTGGATATCTTATAGACGTGAATTGGTTTATTTTCAGAATGTCGTCCAGACCAGTTTGGCTGTACTAATGGATTATGTGTATCAAGGAGGCTGATCTGTGATGGCAACGACAACTGTGGAGATAATAGTGATGAGACACGAGAATGTAGTATGTACATCACTTACTTCCATGGTTGAAACACCGTGTCTACAATGCACATCAGTATTACGTAAATTGTTATTTGCATATATGATCTAATCAAAATCAATGGCTTCCTATTGTGTAACTAATGATTAAACAATAAAACGACTTCCAAACATACTGAAAAGGGAAATTAATCAAAAGATTTGAAGATGAGCCATATATATTGTATACTTCCTGAGAAAATATAACATTTTTATACCAATTTGTGTTACAATTATTTCGCTTTTCATCTATAAAATACTCCAATCAGTACCTTATTCTTATGGTTTTCTTTGCTTACTGTATGTGTAATCCTTTCTAAGTGACATGGACAATATATTTACAGTATCATAACACCATTCTGACTACTGTTTCAGTCCGCAATGTCAACTGTACATTTGAAGACCACTTTAGATGCGGCTACCAGATGACCTCAGATGGCGAGTTCTCGTGGTACCAGCATCGTGCCTCTACACCCTCTGAGCTTACAGGGCCAGACCTCGATTACACATGGAAATCACCAGAGGGTAAGACATAGATTTGTGCAACCTTCAGCACAGATCAGATCATAGGCAAAAGAGCTCTCCTTTCTTCATTTGTGATTCAACTCTAGAAAAGTGTCAGAAAATCCTATCAAATCTAACATCTGTGATGACTATATACCTGAAGCATTTCATTGTAGGTCACTATCTGTACACAGAAGCCTCATCTGGAAAGCCCAATGACACTGCTCGTCTCATCTCGCCAATGGTTCACATCAAGGTGACGTCTTGCCTGCACGTAGCCTACCATATGTACGGGACTGAGATAGGTACCCTGAACATACAATACCAGCCTTCAGGGTATAATGTTCAACCACTGTGGAAACTCCAGGGCAATCAGGGATATAGTTGGGAACTACTTTCTGTTGAAATTCCTTCGCAGGAATCTCAAATTCAGATCATTGTCGAAGGTATTCGAGGGCATGGACACAGAGGTGATATGGCCATTGATGATGTCACGCTCATACCTGGCCCATGTGATAAGAAAGGTAAGGTGGTTTATGTCGATTTATTCTTCAACCACTTTACATCTGGTTTGCACGTGTGGTCTGGTAACTTTATGAACACTTATATATCATATGTGGTGAGGAACTGTTGAAATAAAATCGAAAAAACAAGCTTAGTCAAGGACTGTGAATAGCTTCTTTTATCAAGTCATTTCCCTAAGACAGAGTCATTTCTTGTCAATACTCCAGACGTAAATTGATTCAAAACACTAGTGTAAAAGTATTACAGATTAGACTAGAATAAAATAGCATCATGCCAACTTCTTCATTTATGATAACATGATAACGTGATCCGAATAGAAACCTTATGCAACCATTGTATATTTGTCACGTGCTCTGACCTATTGATACCATAAGTATGGTGTTGGTCAATCACTATAACAAAAACATAGTATGAAATGAATCAAAACAAAAAAAGTTAAAACTTATCAATTGTCTTGTGAATGGACTCATTTCCTAGCACAAAAATTGAATCAACTCATATAGAACAAACGGTGCCTTCTTATAGCCTACACAACATACTCAGAAATATGCTTAAAGTTTGTTAAATGTAGTTTCAAGTTTGAATTTCTCATTTTCACGCAAGTTTCTTCTCATTGAATACTGAAAACTGGCTATAGGGGATTATTTCTATTTCTATTCCTGAACAAATATTTGCATCCAAATTCAAGTTCACCTACTATAGGAATCTCTTTGGACATAAAGAACGTATACATTTTTGTATATTTCATATGGCAAGTACGAAACTATATTGCTAAATTTGTTATTAATTAGCATGTGTCTTGGTACGTCTTTCAGGGTGCAATGCGTCTGAGTTTAGCTGCTACAGTGGACAATGTGTTGAGCTCTCAAAACGATGTGATGGAGTTGATGACTGTTTTGATGCAACTGATGAAATGAAAGAATGTGGTAAGTATGTATGCATGTATGTATGTTTGTATGTATGTAAATTTGAAGAAAATGATTAAAACAACAAAAAGAGAATTCATAGATCAAGTCAAAACTAACATAGTGGAGATGATACATTAAGTAGTAAAATGAGAGAAAATGCTAAAAAATACAAACAAAAGCAAATTTAATTCAAATCCAGAAACATCAAAATACTTAGTACACACCGTGCTACTCTAAGTTTTGGTATTGTAACGTTGCTTGTTGGGGGTAGCTCCTGGGGTTGGAATAACCACAACTCGGAATATGTCTTGTCGCCTTGCCACCTAGTGTCTGTCTGACTTTATTTCACAATCATTTTATACGGAATTAGTTCAAATACCCCATTTTAGATGAGTTTTAGGTGAGTTATGCAACAATATAACAATAGTTTATAAGGTGATTGGCTACTGCAAGTATCGCACGGCTGGGAAGCGAGACCAGTGCGTGATGATTACACACTTCGACGTCAAGGGTTTCGTGACCAATACGACCAAAGGGCGAGATCTTATATAATGCCATTATAACAATAGAGTGAATGTTTAACTACTAGATAGAATGCCAAAAAGGTACCCTTCCATAACATATATGTGTAACTACAATATCACTCACCATTGTATTCATGCGTATACACTGTCCATGTTAGAGTTGGAATGTTTTAGGGTGTGCCAACCTGTACCAATATATATGTGTGTACAGTGACCAGTCTCACATAAGTAAGCCCGCATATTGTGGCGTATATGATTAGATAACATCCTTTACCTAGTTTCTGTTACTAACCTTATGTAAGAAAACCAATATACTGTGGAGTACATACATATAAGTTGTATACTTAAACCCTTACATTCGCAACATCAATATGTATCTCTTAACTTCATTAGAGCAGGCTCTTTTCAAGTTGTTAACAGGAACTAGGCTAATCTATTAAGCCCTCCGTGCTAGAAAAATAAACTAGTATAACTATCAGGGTCGTGCAATAAACAATTAAAATTTGAAATGGACTGGAGACGTAATGGCTTCCACATAGTAACTTCCAAGCATTATACAGGCAGGATTAATTAAGCATACACTTCATTCAGTACTATGCCCAGCGGTCAAATGTACGTACAGTGTACAAACATTGTGCGTACAAGCCTGTACATACGGATTTGGTACGGATAACATTTGGAATGAAAGATTTTGATTCTGCACTAAATCATGACATATGACCTACATTTAGTTTTTTGGCTTTATAATCAGTTCTCTTGCTCAAACATGGTTATTGGTATCATAGACACTCAGGGAATAATTTTTAGAGAATTCTCAAACAATTTGAAATGGAGTTTGTCATAACTATCAACCTGGTTTTCTCAAAAAAGGTCATTTACTGCATTTACCGTACATTGTACGTACGAACCTGTACATACATTTAACCCGTACGTACATTGTACATACGGACCCGTACATACAAAATACATCCTTGAGTGTGAACCAAAACCACACGCACAGTGACTTTGGATACTCAGGGGCAAATCTATCTGAACCTAAACCGAACGTAATCCGAATGTTCCGCTTTAGTACAGGGTGCAAACCTAAACCCTACATACAATGTACGTACATTGTACATCCATGAGTGTGAACCTAAACTGTACATACAATGTACATACATTGTACGTCCAGTGCCCGCTGGGTGCCTGCCTTTTATTTATAACAAAAGGATATTCCACATTTACGTTGTGTTGGCTTTTAACATTATATGACTCAGTAGAGACTAGTCAGAGCAATGCAGATTGTTTATCTACACATGCGTAGCGCTGGAATTATGACTTAAAAGCAAAAAGAAGCAGAATCATGGTTTTCAGAAAGACAAAGGCAGAAAATATGAAACAATTGTCAGAAAGTTTTGCCTTGGCCCTGACAAAGTGGAAGAAAGATCCCCTTATGAACATGTTAACATTAGGATATACGAAAATGATTTACGAAATGTCTGGTATTGCTGAAAGACTCAAAAGCTTGGTAGTTTAATGCACTAAATGCTCTAGGCATTTGCAAGAATGAATTAAATATATCTCTTCATGCCGCATTATGATATGGCCTGTAATCATCCTAAATGCCACATACAGTGCCAAATTGTGATCAATGGTTGACAAATGTGTTAAACTACTTGGAAGTTTTTCAGTTCAATATTGGAAACAGGGTACACTGACCCTATTCTAAGTCTCTAGTGCTTTGCTCGTACTTCAATCTTGGTTAGATGTCTTTAGAGTCTTGTCAGTTAAAGAGCTACTGTTCCAAGTTTGAAAGCTACTGTTCTCCCGTTCTATGATGTCTTTAGCTGACCAAAACATTTCAAAAATAATAATCTTCCAGAGAGCATAAGTCTATGTTAGAGACCTTAATGAACATTGTGCAATTTTCTCTAAAAGCCCAGGATTTTGACATTTTTAATACTGCCAGTCAACAAATATCATTACTTAATGTGTGAACGAGAAATTATGGCCCGAATCCCGTGTCAGTCATGTACCCTTAGAGTAGACGACGTAAGACTTTAAGGCTTACATGCTGCATCTAAACTTTTCCCCTGCTGTGACCTGGGTATCGCCGATGATACTTTACATCCTGGGATGCAATGTTCTGCCTATCAAGTGCAATGTGATCTAATGTGCAATAATATAACAAACATAGTCAGTGAACCCACTCTAGCATTACTGGCATCCTGTCAGGATACCGTCTGTGTCCTGAGGGGCAAAAACATCATGGAAATCTTGCCAGAAGTAATGATAAAATTGTGGTGTACTGCTGCCAAACACTCCTCTTCTCTATATTACAGATGATTAAGAGAAGGGGTGGTTGAAACCTTGGGACTTTTTATGTCTTCGCCAGCCCTATTTAGTGAAACGTTTCCTGATACAAGCCAATATGATTAGCATTAACCCTATGTACAATACGTAACTAAAAGGATTCTAAAATGTGTCAATGTCTTATTTCCCTCATACCCAAGTTGTAAATATTATTACTTGTGTATATAATGTATTTTATAGTACATGTTATAGTCAATAAACTACAGATCCTTTCCTTTGGATAAGTCAAACTGGGGTACACATAGAAGATTTTGATCAAGATTAATAATAGATTGTTGGTCTTGATATGCTTATGCGCATGTTTCATATACCCTATCTGGAGCATCTCCCCTTCATAATGATTTCCATGAACTGATCCCATATGGGGTATAGAAGTACTTGTAAAACCTGGCAGCGTATAAGAGTATTCAAAACCATTATGGAAAAAATGAGGTCAATAAATAGTTATATAAGAAAACAATCACACATCTAAGTTTGAACTGAGACATTTGGCAGTACTGGAATGATTCTAGTTTTTGATATTCAGATTCCTTGTCGTGTGACTTTGAGCTGCCACGTGTGTGTGGGTATACTGTAACCATTCTTCACCACACTTATGAATGGACCAACCAACAAGGGATGCCACAGATAAATGCGGGCATTCTCCGGAACGACCACACTACTGGAACAATGAAAGGTAACCTCCCTCTCTATCTCTCCCTCTCTCTTTCTCTTGTTTTCTCAACACACACTCAATCAAATTTATCATGTACATTTTAGGATAAAACCTTATTTTGATTCCTCATTTTACACAGGATATCCCTTAATAACTTATAACTTTATAACTTACGTTAAGATTATTTCTCTCTTCTCAAAAGTATGTGTGTACTCAGTGTACCATATGCAATCCAATAACCCAATGTCTGTAGTCCAATATTATCTTGCAGGTCACTACTTTCTTGCCAATCCCTATTACATGGTAGACAATATGTTTACGGAGGCTATTCTCACTTCTCCTCTCCACCGATCATCATCTGTTCAATGTCTGAAGTTCTTTTACCACAAGGGAGGGTATGGCAATGGCCCCCTGTCAGTTTACTTGCGTACTAACAGTACATCGAGATATTTGCTGCTGAAGCTGGTTGGCGAGGAGCCCCACGAGTGGTCACTAGCAACGACAGACCTGCCACCTGGCGAGTATCAAGTGGAGTTTGAATCTGCAGCTGTAGCATACTACAGGGTAGTTCGCACTGCAATAGATGATATAACAGTTTCTGATGGACCCTGCTGCAAAACCTGTAAGCCATTATGTCTGGTCATGAGTCTATACATATAAACCCGAAGCTTTGAAAACAAAGTTCAATTTTATTTGAAGTGGACATACCGTCTGACAACTTTGAAAATGGCTTATCAACTGAACGGGAACGACTTTCTGCCAAGTGTCTTTTACATATCTACTGTTTTTTTGTTAACATATTTCAATCTGTGTCACATCTAACTCGTGCTAAGGGATTGTGGAATGAATTTCTATAGTAGAATATCCAGATAAGGTTGTGGCTGTTTGTGTAAGTTGTACACAGTGTTGCCAAGGGTAACTGTAATGTTTTTTAGCTAGGTTATCATAAACAACCAGATGAAGCATCCTCACAAACAAATCACCACATATACAAGCTAACTCAAGTGGCTTGGTTCAATTCAAACCCAGTCTCTTTGGTATATAGAAAGTGCACATATTGCAATACTTTAGACCACCCAGCAATTGGGGAGGCCTAATCATGCACATGGATGTATCCTCGTTAATGTAAATAACCATAATAATCATATATGCACAATGTTTTGAATGCTTTTACATGGTTTGCTGTACTGACTGTACAATAGCATTATAGAGATTCAGGCATATACAAAAATAAGCGAAGTAACAAAGTGTATTCTCAGAAGGTCTAATTGCAAAAAAGGCATGTTATTTTTTTACAGATCATACAATCTCCTGTGACTTTGAACAAGGTCATAGGTGCGGATACACAGTTTCCTTCCCAGACCATTGGCAACGGGGTCTGGTCTGGCAGTTGATAAAAGGAAGAACACAAACGCCTTTGACGGGTCCACAGGCAGATCATACGTTCAAAAATACATCTGGTAAAACATGTCAATTTTAAAAACATAGGTGTAAATGCTATGCTAAATGTAGCACCATTCCACGGAACGCTCATTTCATTTCAATCATAAACAACATTTCTAAGCATGTAATTCTTCTTCAAGCAACAGGGCACCTTCTATCAGATATCAAGTATCTGAATAATTAAGTCCCAACCATTGGACTCATTCTCAGTTTTTTTATTTTAAATATATAGTGGTAAATAATATAGTTTTTATTCTTAATGTTGTTTAAAAACTGTTAATTTTCATTAATCAATTCATGCTTAGGCCTGTCCTTAAAAAGGGTCATCTGGAACAATGGTTCTCTTTAGAATAATTAGGTAAGAATGCACAAATTCAAAACCTATTTATAGGGTACGTTGTTGAATATTTTATAATAAAACAGGTTATGAGAGGTCTTTTGTTAGAGAGATATCATAGAAAATAACCTAAACAATTAAGACAATTATGGGTAAATCTGAAGTGCAAATCTGATTGACTTTAGTAAGTCTATAAATGGTGAAAGGTATATATCTTGTATTTGATGAAATCTTTATTGAGGTATTATTAGTACTCTAATACCATGAGGCTGGACCATTTTTATGTCAGGTACTTTTGTAACTTTAATCTTCGCTTCTAAATTGTCTGAAATAAAGATGCTTTTTAAGATACAACTTGAATATGTGATACCATTAGCTTTGGTATACCGTAACCTTTGTTTGTGCAGGACACTATATGTATGTTGAAGCTAGTCTTGGATCACGTGGAGATGAAGCAACATTGACCTCCCCTCTGCAACAATTCAAGTCTGCCACAACTTGCCTGGAATACTACTACCACATGTTGGGACCCCACGTTGAGAAACTGGAGATATTTCTCCTTTATCCGCCATTTCATAGAAAACCAATATGGCAGCGGGAAAGTGACCAGGGCGACAAATGGCATCATGCTCAGGTCACCATTGAAGGTGTGAGTCAGTATCAGATCAGATTCACAGTAATTGGGGGCATCAGCACCAAAGGAGATGTGTCTATTGATGATATCCTAATCAGGGAAGGACCATGTAACATAACAGGTGTGTAGTAGTAGTAGTAGTAGTAGTAGTAGTAGTAGTAGTAGTAGTAGTAGTAGTAGTAGTAGTAGAAGTTGTAGTAGTAGTAGTAGTAGTAGTAGTAGTAGTAGTAGTAGCAGTCGTCGTCGTCGTCGTCGTCGTAGTAGTAGTAGTAGTAGTAGTAGAAGTAGTAATGATAATGATGCTGATGCTGATACTATTACCATCCTTGCCATAATCATCATTTTAATTTCAATTGCTTATCATTATTACTATCCTTATCAATATTATTGTTGTCATTATCTTCATTATCATTGTAGCCACAACTGCAAGTAAGAACTTAGATATGATAATGCTTCATGTAAAAATTCTATTAAAATTACAAGAGAAATACTTTATGAGTAGAAATAAAAGAAATGTCAGTATTGAGCTCTTGATTTAAGGGATGCAGTTGAACTTATTCTTACCCTGTCTTTGTATTTAGGATATCACTTTAAAACCATTTCTAATTCTATATGCACTATTTGACTATGTTCACTTATTAAGTATACTGTATAATGCAAATATATTGGTATATCTTATCTACTTTCAGAGTGTCCTACAGGAATGTTTCACTGTAAAAATGGCCAATGTGTGGATCGGAGTAAAGTATGTGACATACAGAATGACTGCCACGATTATAGTGATGAGACATTTGAATGTGGTAAGATCCTTGCTCTCTCTCTTTCCACAGAGAATTCTTATATTCATGCGTTTTGTATCAGATATAGCATACATGATTCTCGAAATAGGGATTGGTGTACAAAAGGCAGGTTGTTGGTAAATTAAGTAAATGTCCTCATGCTTGCTCATTTCAAGCTATAACCAAAATTTGATTTTCCTTTGTATGAAAAACATGAACTGCGTGGAAATTGACATATCTTTTTCAAAAATATTTTTTAAGGAAAAGGGGACTTTTTGTAAGAGTATAAATGAATGAATGAATTGGTGCTTTAAGGCAAACTAGTTCACTAATGCCACTTAATTGAATAACACCTGAATGAAAATTGTTCTTTTTTATTGTAGAAGACAAAATCAAAGCAATGAATAAAAGAAAGTCACCAGAGTTTGTATCAAAAGAAACTCTAATTCTTAAGATGTGTCACAATCTATAAAACAGACCAATCTCATATAAATAATATTAAATGCTGCCCGAAGGAACTTTTTCAAAGAGGCTCTTTAAAGTTATTTACATTTAAATGCCTATTGACTTAATCAACTAAAATGGTTGACAGTCAAGCAACAATCAAAAGCTGTACAATGGGGAGGGTCCTCGTTTTCTGAAAGGAAGGATTGAGTCAGGTTACTGAGACCAATTCATATCGTTGACACTCACACATGCTCCCCATTTAAAAATCCTCCTTTTACAAAATTTAAGAAGTGCACAAGGTGATCCATTGTTCTTCAGGTTTTCCCAGTATCCACTTTGGACTTCTATAATGAAAGGTTTCCAGAAACCAAACAAGACAATCAATTGTTTTGCAGACACAGTTAGTTTATGCTATAGGGCAGTATTATATGAATCTATGGAGTCTTTTCCTTACTTGGTAATAGGTATGATGTCGGAAGTTTTCCAAATATTGTTAAAGGTATTCAAAAGGGACAGGAGAGAAGATTTAGCGAGATGTTTGAAAGATTGATATTGCATATGGTTTTGTTACAAGGGCTGTGTCATGGAAATGCCAAGTGCATTAGAGTTCAGCGATCGAAAAAGGTTTATTTCAGGGATATGTTTATTCAGATTGGAATCTAAGTGTATGTCTCTCTTTTTGATGTTTTGATAAATTATTTTTGTGAATTTGAGTTTCTTGGATAACTTTGAAAAGACTTGGCAATCCCACAAAGCTTGTATATCAGAGTCTCCAGTTGGTGACTTGAAAAAGGGATTTTGAATCTAAATATTTAAGCAGGTTCCCATCAGCTTTGTGAAATTAAATTGGCAGGCAGGCTCTAATCGTGTTTGGAGTATTTACCCCTCTTCAAACGATATGAAAATAAAGTAATACCTTGATCAGATGTTCTACTT
>OZ012689.1:3941496-3953996 GCA_963942565.1 Maea johnstoni | reverse complement strand
AATCAGGATGGATAAATTGTTATGCCACTGCAGTTTAGCCTAGAACATATTCGAATATTCCAAGCCAATGCCGTCTGTGCATTGCCTTTTTATCAAATGATATAAAGTAGAGTACTAATTCACAAAGATATTGTTGAAATTTGTCAACCACAATTGTCCATATATATCATATATATATATATATATATATATATATATATATATATATATATATATATATATATATATATATATATATATATATATATATATTTATATATATATATAAATGTATATGGTCAGTGGTGCACTTAAAAATTTAAACTTTCAAACTTTCAGAACATATTGGATATTTGAAACTTTGTTTAAAGTTCCAAATTTTCAAATAGTCAAACTTTTCATACTTTCAAACTTCTATATTTCCAAACTTCCGTAATTTCAAACGGGTTTGAATATATGAGATTATAGTCGTATTTCCATACTTTTAAATATCCAAAACACTTAACACATTTATACTATTGAATGTTTTGAAAAGCCGCAGGGTGGCACGTTTAATGAATCAAATTTCCAAAGTAGTTCTGTTACTATGTTATTTTGATATATAATAAATTGTATACAAAATAATATCAAATTTTACTTTTCAAAGGAAATTGCCATTTATAAGAACAAAGAATAATTTTCGCAGGGCAACGAGAATGGTGGAGCGACCCACTTGTCTAATCTATTATTAGAAACGCCAGCTTCTAAAATGCGGAACTGGAATTTATGTAAAACTCGTGTCGATATGATGGACCAAGTGTGAAAGAGCAAATAAAGAACTTTAATTTCAAGACCGTCTTTTAGGGAGGGTGAAAAGAACTTTATCTCTTCCCGCCCAATCCAGAGGGAGGATAAATAAAACTTTATTTGTTCCCGACTTATCCGACCACTCTAGTGGATATATATCTATCAATATATATCATCTATCTACCTGTCAGTCTGTCTCTCTTTATATATATCTATGTCTATCTATATATCTATCTACTATATATCTATCTATCTGTCAATTCTTCTATCTATTTATGTGTGAGAGCCGGGTATATAAACGAAATTATTTTCTTCATCTAAGGAAGAGCATCCACATACACACACACACACACACACACACACACATGTATGTGTGTGTGTGTGTGTGTGTGCACTCACGCAAAGATAGATAGAAAGAAAGATAGTAGATAGTAGATAAGTACATAGATACAGACTGACAGAATTACAGACTGACAGACCGGTAGATCGATTATATATATTGTAATACATCCATCCTCCAGAGTGGTCGGGCAAATATAAAGGTTTATAATTACCCTTACCCTGTATAGAGGGAGAGGAAAACGTTTCATGTACCCTTCCTGTGGAGTGATCGGGAAGCAATAAAGTTTTATTTATCCTCCCACTAGAGTAGGCGGGTACAGATTATTCAGTTTTATTTACCCTCCCCAAAAGACGGTCTTGAAAATAAAGTTCTTTGGTCCATCATATGGGCACGAGTTTTACATACATTTCGCTTCCGAATTTTAGAAGCTGCCGTTTCTAATAATAGAATAGACAATTGGGTCGCTCCACTTTTCGTGTTGATAAGCGTTTATGATATTATAATTGCAATATTTGAAGATATAGGCCATTAAGAAATGTGTATTTCATATGCTTAATGAGAACAGCGCCTTGATGATAAATAATTACAATGAAAAAAAGTGGGTCATATTTGGAACTTAAGGCAGCTTTTGTTAGCAGGCCGATCATCGTATATTTGGAAGTTTCACATGTTATATTATTAAAGGTTCCATGTCAAACATTCAAACTTCCAACACGTTTCGGAAGTTTGAAAATTTGGATAGTTGTATGTGAGTTTGAAACTTTGAAACTTTGACCAAAGTTTCAAATTTCCAACCGTTTTTGGAAGTTTGCAACTTTGGATATTTGAAAGTACGGATGTTTGAAACTTTGAAACTTTAACCAAAGTTAATACGGTTTGGAAGTTTGAAAGTTTGAAAATATAACCAAAATTTCAAATATCCAATACGATATGAAACTATAGAAATTTGAATTATTAAGCGTATCACTGACCATATACATATATCTATCTATCTATCTACCTATCTATATTAATAAATATATATATATATATATATATATATATATATATAAATATATATATATATATATATATATATATATATATATATATATATATATATATATATATTATATATATATATATATATATATACGTATATATATATATATATATATATATATATATATATATATATATATATATATATATATATATATATATATATATATATATACATATATATATATATATATATATATATATATATATATATATATATATATATATATATATATACATATATATATATATATATATATATATCTGTCTATCTATCTATATATCTATATATACCTATCTATCTATCTATCTATCTATCTTTATCTATCTATCTATCTATCTATCTATCTATCTATCTATCTATCTATCTATCTATATATTATATATATATATATATATATATATATATATATATATATATATATATATATATATATATATATATATATATATATATATATATTTATATAGATAGATAGATAGATAGAGAGATAGATAGATAGAGAGATAGATAGATGTCATGAAACTTATCATTGTGAACATCCCATAATGTAAATGCTTTTGTCCTGATCCGAAGGTGTTCACATCTCCTAGGTGTTATTGCATATGCGTTGATCCTTATTTTTGTCGTATTTCAGCCTGTTCTGAGGGCTGGTTTCGCTGCAACAACAGTCGATGTGTATCTAATACAACTCTGTGTGATGGCATCAATGATTGCATGGATTACAGCGACGAGCTGGCATGTCGTAAGTTATGACTGACAGATTACTATGATACACACGGTTTACGGATCCAGGAGAGGTGTTCAATGCGTTTGACTACACCCTTCAATCTCGTTTTACATTTCATTGTTTGAGTTGCCAAGAAAAGTTTTATTTAATAATGTAACTTAGAAATGCAAAAAATATTCCATAGATTTTTAGTGTGGGATGTGCTTAAAATTCACTCACTTATATCAAACAAAATGTGTTATCACACAGAAATTAGTCAGAATATCTCTAAGAAGGACTGCAATAATGAGTTAACGGTTGCATGTTAGCTCTGGTCATATATATATACACTAGAAAAGTACCCGTCCTGCGGACGGAAACCATGAAATTGCTTATAATGGCAAAAGTATCAGACCACCAATACATCCATGAGAGAGAGCCCCACCCCCTCCCTCTCTTTCAGCCCATCTCTATGCCCCGCCCTCTCTTTCTCTCTCTACCTGCCACCTCTCTCTCTCTGTGTGTCACCCCCTCTCTCTCTGCCCCTCTCTTTCGCTCTGGCCCCTCTCTTTCGCTCTGGCCCCTATTTCTCTCTCACTGCCCCCTCACACTCTCTCTGCACCCCTCTCTCTCTCTCTCTCTCTCTCTCTCTCTCTCTCTCTCTCTCTCTTTTGCCCCCTCTTCTTGTATCACTGCTGCTCCCTCTCTCTACCTCTCTCCCACTCTGCCCCCTCTCTTTCTCTCTCTGTCCCCTCATTCTCTCTCTCTCTCTCTCTCTCTCTCTCTCTCTCTCTCTCTCTCTCTCTCTCTCTCTCGCTGCCCTCTCTCAGCCCCATCCCTATTTCTCTCTGTCCCCCTCTCTCACTTTCACTGTGCCCTCCCCTCTCTCTCTTGCTGCCCTCTCTTCCCCCTCTCTATTTCTCTCTCTCTGCCGCCTCTCTCTCTTCCCCCTCTCTCTCTGCCCCTTTCTCTGCCCCCTCTCTCTCTTTCTCTATGCCCCCTCTCTCTTTCTCGCTCTCTCTGTCCACCCTTTCTTTCTCTCTCTCTGCCCCCTCTTTCCCCCTGCCCTTCTCTCTCTCTCTGCCCCTCTACCCCTCTCTCTCTCTCTCTAATCTCTCTCTCTCTCTGACCCTGTCTCTCTTTCTCTCTGGCCATACCTGAGATAAGTATCTATCTGACAGCATGCACCTTGGTCCTTGCGACCTCCTGGGGTGGTACAGTTGGCCTCTGTGTAAGTGGTCACGGACCTCACGGAGAGCTGTACGGCTCTAAAATCAGCATTAAAAGCACCTTTTTGATTAAATATTTGAAATTTGTTTAGGGTAAAAACCATCTAGACACACTTGTCCACCATACGATCAACTCTCAATAGGGGAAACAGGTGTGGCAACGGAGATTGCCGGTTGCAAAGGATATGGCTCTCCTGAGACTGCCCGAACGAAGTAACTTATTGGGTGTTGCGCGAGTGGTTAACGGGCGTCCCACAGAGCTGTAGTAAGCCGTATAAGGCTCTCCTGAGACTGCCCGAACGACGTAACTTATTGGGTGTTGCGCGAGTGGTGATTGGACGTCCCGGAGAGCTATACAGGTTTAAAAATCATCATCAAAATCATCTTTTTGATTAATATTTTGAAATGTGTTTACGTTAAGAACCATCTATATACACTCGTCCACCAAACTGCCAACTCAGAATTAGGCAAACAGGCGCGGCAACGGAGATCATGCGTTGCAAAGGATTGGGCCTCCTCTCTTATAATATACTAGAAAAGTACCCGTCCTGCGGACGGAAACCCCGAAATGTCTTATAATGGCAAACATATCAGAGCACCCAGATATCCCTGACACCACACATTTAGGGTCACCTAAACTATGTATCAATAATTACGGCAAAAAACAGATATACCGTCGACAAATAAGATCAAGGTTTATTATACTGGCTGTAATAAAGAATATAGGCCAGTGTATGTTCATGATATCACTGATATATATAATTATAATCATTTCTACTCAAAACTATTTTCAAAGTGAAAGTATTGCATAACGTATGTCATTTGTACATCTATCTGTCTGTCTATCTGTCCGACTGTCCCCCTCCCCCTCTCGCTGTCTCTCTCTCTCTCTCTCTCATTGTATCTCTCTCCCTTTCCCCCCCTCTCTCTCTCTCGTGCTGTATCTCTCTCTGTATCTCTCTCTCCCTCCCCCTCAGTCTCTCATTGTATCTCTCTCTGTATCTCTCCCCTCTCTCTCTCTCTCGTTGTATCTCTCTCTCTCTCGCTCGCTCGTATCTCTCTCTCTCTCTCGTTGTATGTCTCTCTCTCGTTGTATAACTCTCTGTATGTCTCTCCCCTCTCTCTCGTTCATTGTAACTCTCTCTCTCTCTCTCTCACTCTCTCTCTCTGGATCTCTCTCTCTCTCGTCACACCTGATATACCATCAACAAATAAGATCAAGGTTTATAATACCGGCTGTAATAGAGAATATAGCCATGTGTATGTTTATGATATCACTGATATATCTAATTATAATCATTTCTACTCAAAACTATTTTCGAAATGAAAGTATTGCATAACGTATGTCATTTGTACATCTATCTGTCTGTCCGACTGTCCCCCTCCCCCTCTCGCTGTCTCTCTCCCCCTCTCTCTCTCATTGTATCTCTCCCTTCCCCCCTCTCTCTCTCTCGTGCTGTATCTCTCTCTGTATCTCTCTATCCTCCTCTCTCTCTCGTTGTATCTCTCTCTCTGTATCTCTCCCCCGTTCTCTCTCTCGTTGTATCTCTCTCTCTCTCGCTCGTATCTCTCTCTCGTTGTATGTCTCTCTCTCGTTGTATAACTCTCTGTATCTCTCTCCCCTCTCTCTCTCGTTCATTGTAACTCTCTCTCTCTCTCTCTCTCTCTCTCTCTCTCTCTCTCTCTCTCTCTCTCTCTCTCTCTCTCTCGTCACACCTGATATACCATCAACACATAAGATCAGGGTTTATAATACCGGCTGTAATAAAGAATATAGGACTGTGTATGTTCATTATATCACTGATATATCTAATTATAATCATTTCTACTCAAAACTATTTTCAAAGTGAAAGTATTGCATAACGTATGTCATCTGTACATTATCTGTCTGTCTGGCTGTCTGTCCGACTGTCCCCCTCCCCCCTCTCGCTGTCTATCTCTCCCCCCCCCTCTCTCTCTCTCAATGTATCTCTCCCTTCCCCCTCTCTCTCTCTATCTCTCGTGCTGTATCTCTCTCTCCCTCCCCCTCTCTCGTTGTATCTCTCTCTGTATCTCTCCCTCCCCCTCTCTCTCTCTCTCGTCACACCTGAAATAAGTAACTATCTTAGCACATACGTTCCTTAGTCCTTCTACAGCATGTGCCCTGAGTGCTTGCTATTTTGATTCTCAAAACACCATTGCAAATAAAAACACAGGCTTGGACATGCACCACCTGCAGTTTTTGTTTTATACATATGCTTCTAGACCTAATATTCTGCTTGCGTCGTCGCAAGTAGAACATAAGGGCTTCATACTGTGGGACCCTGCACTGCACTGCGGCACATCAATGGCTGTTGTGGTTAGGGCCACATTGTTCTCAGCTATTTTGGGGTGGCTAGCCCCTAACCTACATTTCAACCTGATCAGGTACCCATGCTCATCTCACCGGACCCCCCGGAGAGATGTACGGTTCTAAAAATCATCATCAAAAGCACCTTTTTGTTAGACTTTTTGAAATGTGTTTACGTTAAGAACCATCTAGATACACTCGTCCACCAAACTGCCAACTCAGAATTAGGCAAACAGGCGCGGCAACGGAGATCATGCGTTGCAAAGGATTGGGCCTCCTCTCTTATAATATAGATATAAATATATATATATATATATATATACATATAAATATACATATATATATATATATATATATATATATATATATATATATATATATATATATATATATATATATATATATACATATATATATATATATATACATATACATATATATATATATATATACATATATATATATATATATATATATATATATATATATATATATATATATATATATATATATATATATATATATATATATATACATATATATATATACATATATATATATACATATATATATATATATATACATATATATATATACATATATATATATATATATATATATATATATATATATATATATATATATATATATATATATATATACATATATATATATATACATATATATATATATACATATATATATACATATATATATATATATACATACATATATATATACCTATATATATACATATATATATATATATATATATATATATATATATATATATATATATATATATATATATATATATATATATATATATATACATATATATATATATATATACATGTATATATATATATATATATATATATATATATATATATATATATATATATATATATATATATATAAATATATATTTGTATATATATTTGTATATATATATATATATATATATATATATATATATATATATATATATATATATATATATATTGATATATATATATATATATATATATATATATATATATATATATATATATATATATATATATATATATATATATATATATATATATATATATAAATATATATTTGTATATATATATGTATATATATATATATATATATATATATATATATATATATATATATATATATAAATATATATATATATATATATATATATATATATATATATATATATTGATATATATATATATATATATATATATATATATATATATATATATATATATATATATATATATATATATATATATATATATATATATATATATATATATATATACGTATGTATATTCCATTGTTCAAACAGCAAGGAGAGACTGCAAGCTATCCTCTAAAGCGCAGGAATACATGGGCTCCATAAAGGTATCTAAATCAGGACAAGCATGCCGCAGGTGGGATGAACTCCACGAACGGCAATGGTCAAGCAGAATGGTTTTCTTTCCCGAGGAAAATATCACTCTGAGTGAAAACTTCTGTAGGAACCCGAACAGGCACAAGTTTCCATGGTGCTATATTGGAGATGGCCCTGACGACTGGGAATATTGCAAAATAAAGTTTTGTGGATGTGAGTACACCACCAAAATACTTCTAATTGTAATTTCAATACGTTTGCTTTAACAGAAGCTGATAGTAACACTACATCGATAACAGTTATAATTGAAGTTGTAAAGTATCTTTAGTATCAAAAGAGCTGCTTGGTTTCTGGGGTAATAGTAATGCCATTTGTGAAATTAAAACAGTGTCACCTCCTTACGACTTTTGCATTGAGATCAACTATCTCCGTAATACAATAGTACATATGCGATATAGGGAATTACCCATAGAACACTAGTGCTGATCGTGCCACTCTAGGTCTGAACTGGGGACAGACAGTCAGCTGTGGTACACGCTATCTAGAACCATTGGAAACTGTTGGGCTCGAGATATGTACCTGGATTGTTTTGCTCTGTCTGGGGTATATGCTTTCAACCAATCACATGTTTTGAACATTGTGCCTTATATGACATACACAGGTTATGCTGCTTCGCCTTGTGTCAACTCTGTGATCTCATAAAGCGTAGCTTCATAGGGTCTATCTATCAAAAACGGCTTTCCTGGTATGTATCTATTTAAGACACTGAATCTTCCATAGGGTATGCCTATTGTATACGCCAACGTTTCCTTTGGGTCTATCTCCCATATCCATCAACGTGTGGTGAAATCACTGTTAAGTCGTGGCTTTGTAGGATAAATTTTGGCCTATAACCTACTTTTTCATTCTGTAGTGGGTCATAGTTATAGTGGCACTTTGTCGTACATTTTGTGAGTGTACGCAAATGTACGTGAATGTACGATCACATACGACTATGTACAACATATTACGACACGAAGTTCAACGATGTACGACAATGTTCCACAATGTACGACAATGTACGACAAAAGTTACTTCCTTACGACAGTATTTTTGTCGCAGTCAAAAGTTTTACATGGAAAACTTTAAAAAAAATTCGCACCATTACCTACGAAAGCACAGGACTCACTACGAACAACCGCGAGAACCCACGACAACCCACGAAAAACTATGATTTTTGAATTCGCACCTTGTCGCACCTTAAAGGTCGTATGTGGGAAACCAGCATAAGAAAACATCGTTTTCGAAATCCTAACTTACTCGTCGTATCTACACCCACCTCGGAACGCCTACGACATTAGACTGTTTCACTTTGAACATATTGTTACTTTCAGCATGTGGTGACGATTTCAAGTGTACGAAAGGCCTGTGTATTGATTGGAAGAAGACGTGCGATGGCAATGACGACTGTGGTGACAGGAGCGACGAAATATTACCTTGTGGTAACAGTGTTATGCGTATCATATGTCGATATATATGTTGTGTTACCGTAACACAACATATTTATCTACATATGATACGCACCCATATATTAGGGCCTTCCCTGATAGCTGAATGGTTGCTACCTGCTGATTACTGTCTCCCACTCAACTGCCATTGCTTAAATCAAGACAAGAGAATGTGAGATAGGTGCCGGTGACTTGAGGTTAGGCGGAATTCTTCACCAGATACTCTACAGTTCCCCATCCCCACGAGTTAGCCTGAATCTGGCTTAGCAAGTGAAGATAATCAATATTCGAAATTCCATCCACACATACCACCGCCCTCCCTACTTAGCCGGGCATGTTATAAAGTTGCCAGTGCCATAAGGTCAGGCTTTTTTCCCAGTTGCTTTCGTTCCCTCAAACCACTTTCCACTGCTGAGGGGCAATTTAGCCTTTTCCCTCGTATATATCAAGCAGTGATGGTTTCGATAAACGACTGGCAATACTATCAAAACATTTAACTTAAAGAAAGAAATCCTTCGAAACTAATGAAAATACAAAATTTCAAACTAATTTTCAGATTTAATCAAAATTAGATTAAATTTAAAAAGAAATCCTTCGAAACTAATGAAAATACAAAATTTCAAACTAATTTTCAGTTTAATCAAAAACGTTTTCCCTTATTATCTGTATTTGTATTTTACTCGCCCTCTTTTTGATATTCTACATGTCAATGTGTGTATAGTATGTGAAGAAATTTGTTACCAGCGCTAAAATACCAGATAAAACGTCCTGTTAATCTCTCTGCATGTCAGTTGCAAACGAAAAACCTTCTTCAAACAGTTGATAGGTAAAATCTCGGGTAAATGAGAATATGACAGACAAATGTTCATTCTATTGTTATGTTAATTATGGAAGATAATGACGTTTGCTGATCCCAAATAGCCGAATTCTATTCAGAAAATAGTAGTTTTGACGTGTGTCTTTTTTCTAAGTTATGGCTTAGTATATTAAAGCAGTATATTCCAAATAGCGCACCAATAACGGTTAAAAGTTCCATTACATTCAGTTTATGTTTTGCTAATTGTGTCGTACTGTCGTCGAATGAAAATATTATTTAATATGCACTTGTACTTCAACAGACAGGTCGGTGAACTGCACATTTGAATCATCATTCGCCTGTGGATATACCTGGGAGAATAGGAAAAGGTCCAAATATGTTTGGGATTTCTTCACAAGTTCCTCTAACATTAAAGACCATACCTTCAACAAAGCTGGGAAAGGTGAGAAAATCCTTATTATCATGCTATTTGTTTGTGGAGACAGGGGTATTGCCAACACTGTACTTTCTCTCTCTCTCTCTCTCTCTCTCTCTCTCTCTCTCTCTCTCTCTCTCTCTCTCTCTCTCTCTCTCTCTCTCTCTCTCCACGTAGATGTTGAAAAATATTTTGTGAAGAACCATATATAAACACAAACACTCTCTCTCTCTCTCTCTCTCTCTCTCTCTCTCTCTCTCGCGCGCGCGCGCGTGCGCATTTCAACCTTATAGTAAAGTATTTACTACAACATCACATATAGTTTCGATGTTATCTATAACCCTGCTGATCAATTACACAACATGTATTATCATGTACACGTATATACATATCCGCACAGAAATGCAAATTGGAATGGTTTTAGTTTTTGATACCTTGTTTTTGATACTGGCATAAACCAAATATGGGAAGTTCATGTTCGTGTATGAACCCCACCTCATTGGCCTGGTCGCTATACAAATGTGAGGAGTTGTGATATATTGAATACGGTTCTTTTGTTGTAGAGGAGATTTTATAATAAACCAAAGGCCGGAGTTAGGTAAGGCATACATGACTTTAAATTGAGATTTTCATCTTCATAACTTTTTCTACCATATCAAAGATACTTCATTACTTAACATTGACAAGAAAACCGGGATACCGAGGCACAACCAACTGGTCAACCTAATGCAAAGGCAACTTTCTCACATGCTTTTGCTTCCATTCCGTAAAGAGCTGTAAAGAATCACAGGTCAAATTTGCATCAAATCGAGTTATGAACTAGATAAAGTGTAAACAATTGCCAATGCAAAATATATGCCATTTGATAAGCGTTGTATAATCGTCAAATATAAAAATGTTGTAGGACGATACATAGCTGCCAGACGGAAGGTTAAAAACGCCCCACTTGGAACCTGGGCGTCGCTTCTCTCACCACCAGTGACAGCAGAGGGGAAGCATTGTCTCAGCTGGCACGTTTTAAGGATTAGGCAGACAAGTGGAAGTCTGCTGGTCTACAGTTGGACCTCCAATAAGAAGAATTCACTCTTGTTCGAGGCCTATGGAAACCAGATTATAGGTGAATTAAATGATGTTTAGTTATCGATTAGTCCCGTCTCAAAAAGGTCTACTTGAAATACCGTCAATTGTCACTTTTCGCAATACCACAACTAAAGGCGTTCTTATATATATATATATATATATATATATATATATATATATATATATATATATATATATATATATATATATATATATATATATATATATATATATATATATATATATATATATATATATATATATTCATATATATATATAAATATATATATATATATATATATATATATATATATATATATATATATATATATATATATATATATATATATATATATATATATATATATATATATATATATATATATATATATAATCGTGACTTGTCTCTGGCTTATGTTGGAGGAAACTGCTAGTACCTTGGACATTGCCTGACTTAGTAGGGTAAATTGTAAATAATGGAAAGTGCTCTCATGTCAACGGTTTTCAAAATTAATCATTCACAATAGGAGGTACTCACGATTTACTATGTTCACTTGTTACGTCCATCGTTCAAATGTTTACAATATGTTTCCATTAGGCTGGTTTTAAAGTCTATTCCCAACTACCGAATAATTTAAAACTTAGTTTACTCTAAATCTAAATATGCAGTTTTATCTATCACACCAAAATCTTTGATATATATATACTATATATATATATATATATATATATATATATATATATATAAATATATATATATATATATATATATATATATATATATATATATTTATATATATATATATATATATATATATATATATATATATATATAAATATATATATATATATATATATATATATATATATATATATATATATATATAT
>OZ012689.1:3883681-3941296 GCA_963942565.1 Maea johnstoni | reverse complement strand
TATATATATATATATATATTATATATATATATATATATATATATATATATATATATATATATATATATATATATAATATATATATATATATATATATATATATATATATACTCACATCACGTATATTTCTCTTTCAGAGAAAGAATGGAAACAGATTACCGTTGAGGTTGATGTTGAGATGAATCAGCGGTTTGCGTTTATGTCTAGAAATGGTGGTGGACATGGCATACGCGTTGATGACGTCACTCTTGTTCCTGGTCGGTGTGACATTTCAGGTATCAACGTTCAAACATTCTATCTGTTTTTCTCATGTTCACTTTGGCCAACTGTTCTAATATCATTAATTTGATAAGTTTCATTGATTTGCAAGTAGTCAAGAGCGAGGATTTTTACTAAAACATCGGATTGACATATCACCTTGTCTAAGTCTTTATTGTGTAACTTATTTAAACTTTTATGCTTGTCTTGTGTACATGTATACTGCTAAATTTTGAAATATCAAGAAGTCTATATTAATTAGTGTGTGTACATTCTCATATTCTTTGGGTATACGTGTATGGTGATAGTATTGACAAATTCTCAAGAGTGTTTTCCGTATCAGAGAACGTTGATTAAAAGAGCACAAATTTTGCTGGGAATATGTTTGATATCTTAAACACCGGCGTGCCTACGTGCAAAAATATGAATGTAAAACATGTATCAGAAAAAAATAAACATGCATTGTATGGCTGCACTGTCTATCAATAACTGTTATGTGTGCTTTCAGCTTGGCAAGGCTAATGAGTTCCAATGCACCATGGGAAGGTGTGTACCCATTGACACTCTCTGTGATGGATTTATCGACTGCCCAGATTTTTCTGATGAAATGCAGGGTTGTGGTAAGTTATATATATATATATATATATATATATATATATATATATATATATATATATATATATATATATATATATATATATAATATATATATATATATATATATATATATATATATATATATATATATATATATATATATATATATACTCACACGTGTATATTGCGATGTTCCCCTTTCAAAAAGTAGTAAAGTTGTGCATACTTTCACGTAATTTTTTCTGCAACTTTTCAGCTTGCGCTGATAGCAAATTCCGATGTGCCAACACAATGTGTATTTCCAAGTGGCTCCTCTGTGATGGCTCCAATGACTGTGGCGATAACTCGGATGAAACGCTCATTTGTGGTAAGTGAATTTGCACCACCCATTATGTAATGCTAGAAAAGGATCATATAACCGCAAGAGTGCTGACCAAGAAGCTGGTACTAGCACGTTCTGAATAGGTATATAGGTGTGATTGTATATTGGCGATAAGGGAATTATATATTGCACTTTTGAATTCAGAATGACTATAACAATATATGATGTTGTCCTTTCAGATGAATTTGTTATGGCGAGATTTTTGTGATATGAATCAAGGCTCTTCCTGCGTTATTTTGTTCCAATATAGCACAATAAAGAGAGATCATTATAAAAGTAATATACTTCAATTTCGTTTTAAAAGATATGCCAACCCATTGTATTTACAATCGTTGTCATTATATTGCAACACTCAACATAAACAAAATTCATAAGCCTATAAAGAAACTTTCATTTCTTGCTTACCAGTATATTCTATCGTTGTCAAGATATTGCCGTGACGAAAATATGAATTCAGAGCACACAAAGACATTTTTGCAGAATGGTTGAATTACTTAACAAAACGCATTTGCATTCATAGACCAAAAGAAGTATGTTCGATGTGGCGATGGCACCCACAAAAGGACGATTCGCCAGATTGAAGAGTTAAGCACCGATGACGAGGACTTTGACATTGTAGTTAAGGGGGAAAACACGTGCTACTCGCAACATGACTGGTGAGTAAAACCAATGTTTAGACTTGAGTTTCTAATTCAGAATTACTTTTTTTGTATTACTTTTCTGTCATATTGCAGTTAAGACGTGACTAGTCAGCTGTAACAGCAAGGTTGAGTTTAGCTAGTGGCAATACCTTAGATCACTCGGCTTTATATATATATATATATATATATTTCTGTGTGTGTGTGTGTGTGTAAATATGTCCCAGTCAGCAGATGTACATGAAAATTCCTAACTTTATGTAACGTCAACGTTTTTTTCTTAGTAATGAAAAAAAGTATAAACAATTAAGTCAAACTTCAGTTGGAACATTACTGAGAGTATTTCATTCCAGTTAATGTCTTTACTGTTTACTTCCCTATTGTAACGTCATTTTATTTCACTTGTAATATCATAAGTATACTAGTATTGATTATATCAAACATACTTATCAAAACACATTTGATATAGCTAATACTACAGTGCTCTAGGTTATATTACAAATAACTTGCTATGATTACACTTGAAAGAACATGAAATCGTCAGCATACCATTAATTGCGATTTTAGACATTAACAGTTAATTGTCATTTAGCTCTGACTGACAGTGAACGAAGGCAACATGAGGTTTATTGACATTGCTGAACATATGAACGAAGCCTCTTAACATTTGCAGGTCTGAATTTGACAGACATCCTGATAAAGACAGCTCACCAGAAGGAAGACTTATCTACAGGTGAGAGTGGTATATCTTGAAATATGGTTCACCACATAAACTATTGGAGGTACAATTTATTCTAAAAAATGAAGACGTGTTGCAAAGTTGTTATAAAATGGGGGCTACATTTATACAGTGGATGAGCAATTAAATCATTTTATCATCTAGTGCGATATTTGTTCTTATCTAATCGCATAGACTGAAAGTTATAGCTAAGTAAGAACCTAGATATTATTAGTTACGCCCTGTTGGAAAGTGGAATCCGCCCTCTATCCAACCAAAGTCATCCAGATCCTACGAGGCGTAGCCGAGTTGGATCTGGAGGACTGAGGGCGGATAGCGGGCCGGATTCCACTTTCCAACAGGGTGTAACGAATTTATCACCTGCTCTTCCATGCTAAAAAAAATAACAAACACACCTCATAAATTTTGAAAATAACTTACGAGGTCAGAACGAGGCTTGTGGCCAGATGGTAATATTGAATTCTGCTGTTGGATATTGAATTCTGCCGTTGGATATTGAATCTACAAAGTGTGAACGGCTCCAGGTCTAACACCTATTGACCAATCAGCATAGAGAAGTACAGCAGAGCAGGTAATAATGCTTTAAATTCATTTCTATGGATGGTCGTTATTATATGTTATGAAACCCTAAATGAAAATAGATATTTGAGAACAATTTATTTGATCCCACTATTTGCGAAGCACGTTAGACCCCATAATCAAAGTGTGTTGCCTGCTCTTGAAATTAAGTTGCTAGGTTGTAAGATATTATCAATCCTTAGCTATATCTAAAATTCTACTAATGTACAATTTTCATATTTCTAACATCGGTTCCTATTGTGCTCTATAAATATTGATCAATATTCTCGTTTGTTATTTTGTCTTTTCTTATCAGATGCAACCTGGAGTGGTGAGCCATGCTCTCCTAAGAATTTTACTCAGACAGTGACGGACTATGGTGTCTGTTACACGTTTAACGCTGGTCAACCCCGAATCACCACTTCAAAAACTGGTAAGATTCACAGTACATTCTGTCCTCTCTCAATGGTTCTTATGCATTTGATAATCTGCTGCTGGCTGAGAGTTCTAGGAAACTGGACAGCAATTGGCTATGTAATAATGTGTTATGCCCGGTTTGCTCGACCATTCAGTGCAGAAATTAAATGCCAGCACTGTACATTAAGAACGTTCAATTCTTGCAACAGTTGACTGGTTGTCTATAAGTGACTAGTTTGACTGTTGGATATAGCATTCTGGGCTCACTGGCGAGAGGATAAAGCAAGCATAACCATATCCTACATAGGTGAGTATCAAAGCTGTATGGCGACTGGTTGATTGGTTCTATCGTTTTTCCAGGCAGGAGAGGTGACAACTGGTTGTGCAGTTACATATATGGTCTGGTTGGAGGCGTTTCTTGCAAAATATTTCAGTTGTGTATTTTGTTGGATTTTTCTTCATATTGATAATTCTATAGAATATCAGCCATTGGCAGATTGGAGTAGTAATACTGTGAAAGAATACAATTGCTTTGCATTACAGGATCAACGTATGGACTCAGTCTTGTCATTAATGTGGAGGAATATGACTACATGTTAGGACCTTATTCGGATTCTGGAATAAAGGTATAATCCCCTTATAGTCCAACTAGTGTATGTAAAGTGCGTATCATGTTTCAGTGAGATCCACTTAGCAGAGTGTCTTATATTAGGTAAATTATGTGGTGACCTGTGAAAGTATGTCATTCACCTGAATGACACACTTTCACAGGTCAACCGCAATGGGTTTATAGTACCAAATACTTCCACTTGCATCAAGTACGGCCGAGCACATTAATTCAAGATATCTGCTTCCCCTATGTATACTTACAATGCCAACTACATGAATGCCGGAGACAAACACCAATACTAAATGCTCTTTGTCATTCATGGATCACAACGTCACACAACCTTTACCAACATTATCCACGACGTACCGAGAGGGTTAGGTTCCCGATGATAAAACCATTTACTGGTAATTCATTTACTCCAAACAAGGTCTTAAAACGACGATGAAACTATATAGATATTTCAATCTATGGCATGTATATATTTTGACTAATTAAATGCTCTTAACACAATGAAGCGAGTCGCGAATTACCCGCTCATTATTTGCACAAATGCCATGTAATACGAGTAATGAGTGTTAAGATCCAATAAAAGGAACCCTAGTCCAATCGGCCCCCAAATCACAAAGGGACCCTGTGTGACAACAAGTGACACAACAATGCGCCATGTAAAAACATCCCAAGCAGTTCAAATACAACGCAGTTACGTACATCCGCCATATATATATATATATATATATATATATATATATATATATATATATATATTTATATATATATATATATATATATATATATATCATATATATATATATATATATATATATACATATAATGTATATATATATATATATATATTATATATATATATATATTATATACATATATATGTATATATGTATATATGTATATATATACATATATATATATATATAATATATATATATATATATATATATATATATATATATATATATATATATATATATATTATATATATATATATATATATATATATATATATTGTTTCAGGTTTACCTAAGTGCACAGGATGAACTACCAATGGTGAAAGATCTAGGCTTTGCTATGCCCCCAGGAATGCATTCTTTAGTTGCTATCAAAATGACCAGGGTAGGTATTGGCGTGTTTCTATATTATCTACTGAACGGTCTGTGACTACATGCTGGTAGGAAATTCGATATGTTAGAAAAGCACCTACCAATCCTTATGTTGTTCAATATAAGATACATTTATGTTCATCTTTTCAAAACAGTGTATTCACCATTCACATTAAACGTTAATTCAAAACTTACACAACTCTTTCTATTGCACACCATAAAATAAGCCCATATGGTTTGCCCCTTGTAGAGGGAGAAAACAAAATAACAAATTAAAAAATACAAAATATTCAGAAATATAAGTTCTGGAATTGATACTCATTGCGAAAATATATTGGAAAGAACACATTCCGTTTTAAGGAATTCATTTGAATTGACTAGATACATAGACAAGACACTATTCACATAGAAAGTTCGCTGCAGGAAGCATAATCGAATTGGGTAACACATGAATTATGAATACCTAGTGACACCATGAAATCTTACCCGTATTTACCCTTTATATTATCATTCGATGCTTGTAGGTTGACAGTCTAGGGGAGCCATGGGGAGGATGTGGATCTCAGGATCTGAAGTACTACAAATCCTACTCATCAACAAAGTGCAAACGAGAATGTGAAACACAGACAATGCTGGAGCACTGTGGCTGCCGGGCACCCCACATGCCAGGATATAATACAAGTAAAAACAACGGCTTGCTTGTTTTTTATGAAACCCTTGACACACCATTACTTGTATTCGAATCCTGGATGTGGCATATGAGAACGTTGCTAGTGAACTGGGATTAAGTGGTGGTCCTCTCCGCCATTTAAAACAAATTAGTAACGATTTAGCCTAAATGTTGCAGAAAAAGTGACGATAATCAAAATTCTAAAATTCCTTGATTATACTTTTAAATTTAGGAGTGGACTTTTTCGCACTGTCATTTCATATGGTAGTTCTTAAAGGTGGATACAAACTGATTACCCCTCAAAAAACACTGCTTCACCCAAACACATCTGCAGTTTTCTGATAGGCTCTATCAGGATTCTATTCAAGGCAGAGGAGAGAGATGGGGACCAACCAGTGGCAATGCATTAGAACACTGTGCTATCAGGGCTGAACCTGCACCATTAGAATAATTATTGGCGGGGCCCTCAGGCCGCGCCTACCTAGGAAGCTGTTTTGAGATGTTCATGGGCGAGATGTCCGTGCTCTAAATCATGAGGCCGGACTGAATATAATTCTCTATTCTGATTGGTTATGTTATAAATGTTGCCTTTGCCGCGGAAAATTGTGCCTTCCTTACTTTAATTTAGCATGAAGTTTTCAAATATATAAAATACTTTAAGCGGACATAAAGTATATTTTTCAGTATAGGAAGGAAAATTACTAAGACAAAAATTACTGTGTGTATAGACTAGCGCCAGTCTCACAATCACGTCACGGATTAGGGACTGGTATCGCACACCATCTATTGTTGGCGTGAAGCGGCTTATAGGACTGCCACTAGTCTACTATGTGTATAGAATGAAATCAGGAGACTTCGTAACCAAACTAGTTCGTAACCAAACTGATGCGTACCCAAGTAGCTTCGCACCCAAGAGATTTCGAAGTCTCCAGCTTGCGCCTAGAATTCCGATATTTGTTTCATTTCTACAAAAATGATACAAATCTAGTCATTATAAATTATT
This sequence comes from Maea johnstoni, assembly GCA_963942565.1. Taxonomy (NCBI): domain Eukaryota; kingdom Metazoa; phylum Annelida; class Polychaeta; order Spionida; family Magelonidae; genus Maea; species Maea johnstoni. The sequence goes on along the minus strand of OZ012689.1, from coordinate 3,934,309 downwards.
TTCCTCTATAATGTTAATGTTCTTTATACATCCGGTTCCCTCACAAGTTCATAAATAACTTGGCCCCGCCTTTTGACTATTGATGCTTTGCATCTACAACCGTACTTGTATACTATTGCATCATCTGATTATAGAAATGGATGGTCTTTAGTTTGCTAAAAACGAAAAAGTTAATTTTGTTCAATTGGTCTCGTTCAATAATGGCATTTAAAATAAAGTTCATGTTAGGCTTCTAATTCCTGTGAATAAAGCATTATGAGAGAGAAGTCACACGGAAAAATACCATAAGGATAAAATATCATGATTTAATTGTGGCAAAATAAAAAAGATATAGCCGTATGTGACAATTAGTTCCTACCTAATCCTGGTCAAAGTCCTTTGTAAAGGATCACTCCAGAACCCTATTCATAGTGCATTTGATATAAAGTCCACAAAACAAAGTTGTTTCAGTCCTCAAAGCCAGATCTTGCAGAGTGCCAAGAGTGGAGTATGGATTACTATCACCTAGTCTCAAGCTAAGCATTATGCAGCCATATCACTATCTGTGCTTCTCTCCTCAACTAAGCCATGGAACTCCTTTATATATTCTGAGAGATTACTTCAGAACTGCTTCATAAAGATCATTCAAAAAACTTCTACACAAACCTACACTCCGTAGTTACCAAGAAGAACCTTACAAGAGAACTTATGTGCAACAAAAGAAATGTATTTGTTACCATCTTTGGTGTTAACTATAGCTACATGTAACTTTTTGTAAATGATTCCATTGAAACAGACAAAGTAATCCCTTCCTTCTCAATAAGTACATGTTGGTTATAAAATTCTCACATGATCTCAATCAGTGGATTCCGAACGTCCAGATTGGAAACCTTTATATGAGTTGTGCTAAAAGTGCTTGTTCAAGACATATTTTAATATGCATAGCCATAAACCCATTAATTACTCAGTAAAAATCACGTATGTTGATTATAAGTCGGTCAAAACATTTCATTTACTATCTAAAATCATATATCTTATGCATGTGTGTAATAAATACCTTGTGTGTCATGTTTAATGTATATCAAGAAATTGCATATATGTCATCGGCTCTGTTTACCTTTATTAGGTGTACCACATGTATGCAGTATTAGACAATACTTGGACTGCGTTCTTATTGGGAAAGGTAAGGAAACTCCATCATTACCACTCTTCTTCCATTCTTATCTATGAATATATCATTTTGAAGTATTTGCTACTCTTCAATCTAAATTAATATACTTACCCAATTTACTTTTATTGAATAGGAGCTTTTGATGAACAAATATTAGGACAACCCAAATGTATATTGAATTATAAAGTATATCCATTTTAGTTGTCAGGCCTGAGGCTGAGCCATTTTTCAAAATAAATATAGAAGTTCATTTTGGAGTGGGGAAAACAGCAGTTCTTGTACATATTATTTGAATACCTTATGTTCCAGTGCCTTGTACATTGACGTGTTCTTGAAAATCGTGTTAAAAGTATATATCGATTGCTAGCAATAAAATGCTTGTGAAGAATAAAACTGTATGCAAAATGAAATAAAAATCTAGAAATCTGATGGATTCTTGTTAGAGGAGCCTAGAACATTAGTCACATCAAGATATTCTGAGATATTTTACCTGTATATAGAATTCTCCCAGGTGGAAATCCTTAAAGTGTACTGATACATGACATGGTCCCTCTATATCGTACTGCTGCTAAATAGATAAATAAAATCTACCTGAGAGTTCTAAAAGAATGTACCAGGGTCGATTTGATTCTCTGTTGATCTGCGAAGCCATTCATAGCGACTAAGGACTCCTAGAACAGCTCTTTGAACAAAAACTGACTATTTGTGAAGAACTACACTAAACATACACATATTATGTACAGTTATGTTCTGTGTTATTTGTTATATTTTGATACTTTCTTGTATTGATTGTATTCGCATCTATGTACCGTTTTCTAGTCATTAAACATACACATATACTTTGGACACCATGCAAAAATGAGTGAGGGGAAAGACATGATTATTTTAGTGCGTATAAATCTAGTAACTCAATTATTCTAGAGTCATGCCTCTCTGATAATGATTCATTGAGTAGTAAGAGCTTGAGATTTATGCCGTGTTCATAATCTTCTTTAATATTTAACCCGAATGTATATTGGCTGAATTGCCATTGTATATTTTGCAGTTGGACGTGCAAGCAGGAATTGCAAATGCTCCGAACAGTGCAACAGCACAGTGTATGAGCCAGTGACGTCATATGGAGCCATCTCTAGCCTAAGTGTAGACCACATCATGAGTGACAGACCCAGAGATCTACGCACCAAATACCTTAATGCTTTGAACATACAAAACCATGTCAATAAGAAGAAATATGTTGCTGATATTGCCCTTCTGCAAAAAATTGAATATACATACTCCGAGATTTATAAATATCTGCAGAAATATACTCACAGAAGTAAAAAAGCATCTGCATTTTCCAAACTCTTTTATGCCATATTAACTTTCAATGATTTCTTCAAGAGTGATAAAGATACCCATTTGTTTGGGGATCTTCATGCAATGATTGAAGCCTTTAACAGCATTTTCCTACCTCCAAGAATGACTCTTACAAGTGAACTGAGAAATGTGGCCACCTTTTACAGGTTCTTCTTACAGTTAAGGAATTCAAATTACAACAGTACTATGAAGAATAATACACCTTTAGATATGGATGGACTACTATCGGGTGATTTGGAGAACACCTTATATAACAAGTCTGTCTCTAACTCTACAATTAATCCAATAACATACGCTCCAAATTTTAGTAATGATGGTACATTCAATGGTATCATACATAATATTAACAGTGCATTAGAGAAGGTAAGAAATTATGATGTTCTTGCTACAGCTCTAACTGATCCACAGAAACGAATATACTCATTTAGTGATAGCACATATTTACCGGTAAGAACCTTGGTAGAGAAGGATTCTGATTCAATCTGTAACTCTGCATCACAAATGTTAATAAGCAACTTGACTTTTTTGAAAAAAGTTCCTGAGGAGATGGACAAAGTAATGCTATCAAACAACTCGGTGCTTTTGTCTAACATAAAAAGATATGAGTTTAGTTTAAAATCATATCTAGACTGTATTAATGAATATCCCAATGTTATCCAATCAATTCAAGAAAATATTTCATCAAAGGAATTTACTAAATTTGATGTGGATAAGGATCCAGTCGTGTCACTTGCGGACTTTAATCTGGATGAAATATATGCACCCCTTCTTCAACAAAAACAACTAATTAAGGACCTGCTTGACAGATATGTAAGAAACAGCATCAAAAAGGAATTCCTGGCATTACATTTTTCCCAAGAACGAGTGTCTGTTGCTCAGGAAGGCATTAGGGTGTTTCTAAATACACTTGATGCAAAGATAATCCAACCATTCAGAAGTACTATTTCAGGTCTACAAAAGGAGATGCCAGCTTTGTATTTGGATCTATTTAGAATGGCTGCTAGTCTGGAGAAATACTTTAACGCTGGGAACTTCACTTATCACATAAAACAACTTGACATTTGGAAACGCCCTCTTGTAAAGATTGATACAAATGTCTATGAAGTGAAAATGACAATGAACGCAAGTGGTAGGTTTAAGGGAAACAATGCTTTGGATGAAATTGTGCAAAGGTCAATGCAGCAAGATCTAGATGAACACATACGAGCATATTTTGAACCAACTCTAGTCCTAATAGATGACTTTAGTGCAAAACTGCGGCTGTACGAACGGGACCTTAGCTCAGCCCTACGGGAAGGTCTGACGTCATACTCCAAATTCCTAGAATCCACAGACCTCAATGATGACTTTGTCAGGTATTGAAATGGTCCTACATTTTCCCTAATGCTTCAGCAACATTATATATTAAAGTCATATTTCGTAATGCTGTGAATATGAATATTTTACAAATAACTAGGTTTATTTTATAAAACATAAGCAACACATAAATCAATGTATGGTGCAAGAAAAATAAATTCTGGAACTTCCATTATATTTGTTTGAACCCATCACCTTTACATTGCTGGTCCGCACTCGTATTAGATATCTTAAACAGAGGCCCTACTTCATGGTTGGGCTTATCTAATAGTCATTGTCGATAACGCATATAAACACAGAAATCGATGATTGTTCTTTGTTTATACCTATCCAGATTACTATATGAGCTGTACATATATTGTAGGAAAAACTTCATGATGGTTGATGTCTTTTTCTCCCGGCTGAATTATGAGGCTGTGAAACAAATCCCAGCCTTTGATGAGGGAAGTCTCTTAGGTAAAGTAATCATTGATAGCTCATCCTATACATAAGATCACTCATGAAGTTAACGTGGGAAGTATAACTAGACTACTTGTACTTGATATGGAACCGTATACGTGAAATACAACATTGAAACAATTCTATATTCTCATAATTCTGAACACCTTAATAGGAGGATGTGAGGTTCAATTATATTAACAGTGAATGTCACACCCCTTGGGACAGTGCAGATACTATTTTTGCAACACAACACATTTTCTTGGACTATAAATGTGAGTGATCTCGGATCTAGTAGTAGAAGTAGTAGTAGTAGTAGTAGTAGTAGTAGTACTAGTAGTAGTAGTAGTAGTAAGAGTAGTTGTAGTAGCAGCAGTAGCAGCAGCAGCAGTAGTAGTAGTAGTAGTAAAAAAGTAAAAAATCATTAACAAACCCAAAAAGTATTATTTTTATCATTATTGTTATTATTATTATTATGATTATTATTATTATTATTATTATCATTATTTTTGCTATCATCATTGTTCATGATGTTATTTTTTTTCTTGATGGTAAAACATTGCAGCCTTGAGGTATAGGTAAATTTGAACACACATCCTGTTGTACACTTATTGAAGGTCATATGTGTTACATTGTTTTTGTAGGAGAGATAGGAGGCTTTATGGGACTGTTACTTGGAGGAAGCGTCCTCACTATATTGGAACTGCTTGATCTCATTGTCTATAACATCCTGAGGAAAGTACTTCACTGTTGACCGCATGAATATTTTTATCGCACCCAAGGAAGTATGTGGAAGATCAAAATAAAAGTATAACTTTATCTATACCTATAAGACTTTGTAATTATGTAGTTATGAAAAGGTGATGATTATTGTAAATGGCAAACGGGTTATAGACTTATACATGTGCTTAGTTTATCTAGAAATGTCAGGAGACGACATTGTGAATACATGATTATTAATTGCACTATGCTGATTTAGTCTGGAGATGCCCGTCTATGGCCACATTAAGTCAGCTATAACAGTGGATTTCTGATGAAAAACTGGACAATTTTGGCAAATTGTTTAGAAAGGAAATGGAAACATTTATGAATAGTCTGTGATATTCAATGAGATTAGGTATAGTAGAAAGACAAGTAGGCTGCGAAACATCACATTTCTTACTGTTCTACTGTACTACTTTTCTTACTGTACTAGATATGTGACAGTGTTGTGAAAGTGTATGTATGAACTGTATTGAGTACTATTGTTGAACAGGAATTCATGGTTTCCGGACGGTTAGGATTTCCAATTTATGAAGTAGAAAATTTCCTTTTGAATTGATGCACCTGGGTTTTTCTACATTACATCTTACTGCTAATTGTTGTGATATTTGTAAGGTATGCTAACTTTCTTTGTTTGATTTCTCCATTGAAAGACAGGCAGGCTGTGAAAAAGTAACTCTGATGAGACACACAATCTGCCATCCGTTTCTGCCTGTACTAGATATGTGATGCTTTTACTAAAGTGTATGTATGGACTTACTAAGTACTATTGATGTGGAGGAAGTTTTGATTACTGGACGGCTAGGATTTCCAATTTATAAAAGTAGAATATATCTTTTTGAATTGACCCACCTAGATGTTTCCACACTATATCTATTAGCTACTTTTTGTGTTATTGTTATAAAACACGAACTTCCTATATATGTATATGTATGTATTCAGACACTAAGAACTAGAATAGAGTAGTAATCCACAAGTAACTCATCCACATCCACGTGATTAAAACATCATGGCTTTCTATTGACAAGTGGTTTCAGTTTTTCTCCTGTGAAGCTGCAGATAAAGTATATGGTAATCCTGTCTCCTGAGCCTTTCGTTCAATCACAGTTCTCAAGCTTGCATTCACTGCACAGTACTCACTCATATCCACGCAACTGTGGTAAACTGTTCGTCAAAGCTTAAACAAAGAGCTGACACAAGTCCAATTGCGATCAGATATGCAAGGCCAATTAAAATGGAAGCAATTAGTGCAAACAACAGAAACACTCACACACAGTGTCATTGACTCTGGCAAACTTGTACCCAGGTGTTCACTATAAAAGGTTCTCAAGACCATTTTCTCCACAAAACGTGTTCACTGTTCTAATAAGGGGGTGTAAAACTAAAATGTACGAGAAAAAATGGCACCGGGGAAAGTGTTGACTCTAGGGGCTGTTCACACTTTCAGGGTGTTCACATCTAGAGGTTTCACTGTATATATATATATATATATATATATATATATATATATATATATATATATATATATATATATATATATATATATATATATATATATATATATATATATAAATATATATATATATATATATATATATATATATATATATATATATATATATATATATATATGTGAGTATATAGATATGAATATATATATATATATATATATATATATATATATATATATATATATATATATATATATATATATATATATATATATATATATATATATATACACATACACATATATACATTTATCATCAGCTCCACTGTGATACTCGCAGCTGATTGGTCAATTGCTGTTGGGTACTGGATTGTATTTCATTGCTTCTCATTAAATGGCAATGTTAGGATCCGGATAAGTGTTTTATCCCCACTCTCAAAGTTTTATCCCACTTCGCCATGGCAACTATGGGTTTGACCTCAAGTTTTACAGGTCACAGCCTCGTTTTGAACCCTTGGCGACGAAAAATAAAATGGCGGACATTCCTCTTCACTTTGCCGACTGACGGATTCTTTTGGCGTTTAAAACACTATTTGCGCATGTTAGTCTGCCAACATGGTGTATACATGAAAATAAATATGGCAGAAAGTAAATAAGATGGATTTAGGTTGGTATGTTGCACATACATATGAGAAATAATTGCCGTATGGTCGGCGTCAGGTCTGACGAAAATCTCCGTTGCTATATAGCCTGTGGGACTCGACTTTGGCTACCGCTTTTTTCATTTTCTTTGTGACAAATCGCTCGAATTTGCCATCCAAACTTGGCAAACTCGTTTGGAGCACTAAGTTGTGTATAGATGAACGTACTTTTTGTCTCAACTCTGCATAATGTTAATTTTACCCATTAGGTCCCATTGTGAAATTTGCCCATTGTCAACAATACAAGTATGTTGGGAGGCGTGGGGGGGGGGGGGGGGGGGGAGCTGATGATAAATTCGTTATCCCCCTTGTAAAAAAGGGATACGGCCTGGTATCTGCGTTCAGCCAGTCGTATCACACTCGGCCTCCGGCCTCGCGTGATACGACTGGCTTCACGCAGATACCAGGCCGTATCCCTTTTTTACAAGGAGGATAACTAATAATATACATGTGTTTACCTAATAATACTCAAAATACCGACATGAGTGACCTTAATGTAAGCTATCCTTGATAGTCTTAAGTTACTTACGAGTTTAGAAGTCGTGCTCATATCAGTGTGTCAAAATGCCTCAGAGAGAGCAAACCTGTACTACGCACGCTGTCTATAATGATAGTATAACCGACCCCTGGTTGACCGTGTGGTCCAAAGCACCATTCATCATTCACACTAGCCAAAATTGTGCTGGCAATGTGACCAAAACGTGAGATTGCCAAGATATATCAAAAGGTCTTGAAATTTCGTGTGCATGATTGGACAACATACTGACGCTTTAGCTTTACCCGCACAGATATGTGCATGTAAATAAGTGGATGTATTGCGAACTTGCTTCACATCATTGGATGCTCCCCAGTTGTTGAAAATATCCAGTTTAAGCTTGGAATTTCCTTAAGCATTTCATGTCTATTATTTCATCAAGCCATATTTATTATCTAACATAAACAACAATGATTATGTGATTGAAGCAACTTCACCTCGAAAAATGTGCAAAACAAATTCATTCACCTGTTATATGACTGATGAGGCAATGAAGTAATAGGTACCCAGCTAACTAACCCAGCCTTTAAAAATTGAATAGAGGAAAGTTGTGTGCAAGTTCGCAGGTAATAATTCTCTTCCAACCATCCATCCGCTGTCAAATTTCAACTCTAAAATGTAAATCATTTCTTAAATACTGTGTGATTCTCCTTTTCCTCTGGCAATTCATTACTGTACTGACTAACCAATCTATCTCTTAAAGTAAGGTCTCATTAATGACAACGTAATCCCTTACAGCTCCTGGGGGAAATGTCCTTCCTATGAAGGTACAACGTGGTCCACTCACTACTAGATCCTGCTGTTTCACCACTGAACTTTGACTTATAAGCCGCTTAATTGTTGATGCTTGTAGAAGAGAACAGTTGATTCATTATGGGTTTCCCCTGTTTTAAAATCTAGAGTGAACAATATGATTTTGAATTGAGATTTTAATGATTGTGCATATGATTTGTATTTCCTTCCGGTATTATATCAATAAACTATGCAACAATATATGTCTTAATGTATTTCTTCTCCACAATGTATGTTTAAATGTAATATAATTTTGACTCATCTGCCCTTCTCACTTAGCAAATCACATACCTTAAATACCAGAAATAATTCACCTTCAGTTACAGAAAATAATTAGACGACTTCCAGTGCATAAGTTATGCATTTCTTGTAAATCTGCATAATGAATTCTACGAGTCTAATTTTGTGGAATTCATAATTTTGCTCAATTGTTTGTTTTAATTTAAAAGGGGAACATTCCTGGTTCATCTCTCTGTAGCGAATCAACCATAGCTTTTGAATGTATGTATGCATGTATGTATGCATGTATGTACGTTTGACAAATAGCCAGGTTGACATGAGCACATTTACTTCGATGGGAATTAAGGTTTGTACTTTTATAGTTCTGTTTAATTCGAAAATTGTATCAAAGCGAAAGGAAGTCAGTTTCAGACATTGGATATAGCCAGGATTGCGGACTGATACGTTCTATATACTCTTCTAGCACTACTAGAACTTAGACTACAAGGCTGTCACTAGCTCCCCTATTTCTGAATTATGACTTACGTTATGAGTATGTTCTTAAACCACAAAGGTGTTAGCCAGGAGAAGTAACGTCGCGAAATCATTTCTTTCTCTACATTCCTTGCCCTTGATTGGGGTACGGCAGACAACAGTGGTACACCATTTCTAGATTCAACCGGCTTATGAGCGGTCTGTCCGCTGGAACCATAGGTGCAAACAGAGGTAAATAGCAATCGGCAAAAGCATTTCTTAAACAGGTAGAATATGGTGATGTTATTAATATGTGGATTTTGGAAGCAATTGATTTTTAAAACAGTGGACCTGAAAACCAAAGTGAGGCGTGAAAATGAAACCATTAATATTATGCATGGATGTTTTTCGCGCCCGCTCTACTCTCAGCTCACCATACAATAGGGGAAACACATAACGGCAGGGGTCACGTGCTTCCATCTTGTCACGTGTCGGATTAGAGAGTCGGACTAAGGAGGACAATATCCTCCGGACAATATTGCCCCTAGGACAAAATCCCCCCGCACAATATCCCCCCGCACAAATATCCCCCCGGGAACTGCTAAAATAATTGAAAATTCAGCACACCCCCCCCCCCACACCCAACCAGAGGGGGGGGGGGATTCAGAATCTCTGGGGGGAGGCGAAATAACTCCCCCCCCCCATCCTTAAAAAGGGGGGGGGAGTCCGTTGCTTCCCCCCCAACCTTTTAAATAGAACAGCCCTTTTTGACAATGTCTTGAAGTCATTTTATTATCTAAATAGCAATTAAGCACAACTTAAGTAATAAAGTACTCCTTGACTTGCTCATTAAACTCTTGACAAATATGGTCAGATCTAACTTTATTTTCAGTAGTTATTTGATTACCGTTTCTATATCTTAAATCAAACGAAAATGAATAGTAACACTTATAACTTTATTTAGATTATTAGTACAAAAAATATATTACACGGGGGGAGACTGTTTGGGGGGATTTTGTCTGGGGGGATATTGGAACGGGGGGATTTTGTCCTGGGGGGATAATGTCTGGAGGGGATATTTTCCGGGGGATATTGTACGGGGGGATATTGTCCTGATCACGACTTTACCAATGGTGAGACATGCCTCTTTATCACATAAAAGCTCCTGCTCATGCATAAATAGTGATCTTTGGCAAGCATAGTGGAGAAAGACCCAAAATATTTGCCTGTTGATAGATACTTCCACAGCATCTGTATATAACAAGGACTGTCCCGTGGCTGAGCGGTCTATTACATTGCACAACCACTGACCTCTTCTGATAGATCGGCCGCTACTTAGGTCTGTTTGGTCTTACTCCCCGGTGCCCTGTTCCCTCTTCAACAGACTACTGTCATATATTTCAGCTCAGAATGACATGAAATGTTATCCCGCAACGCAGTATGTTGACCTTTACAGTATTCATCAACATAAACGATTCTAAAAATATAAATCGTATAATTTACACAATGTTATTCACTAAATATGTATAAGCTTTGTATTGTCGTAAAAGGGTAATAAGTATATATATGCACAAAACCGTGATAACTTCATCCATTCAAAACCCTTATACAACTACTGGCTCATCTGTTCACATTTCTCTTGGGTATGTAATACTCCCCCATAATCATGTACAGGCAAATATTCATGTAGCAATAATGGAATACAGCTTCCTTAACAAAGGCTACTGAATGCGTTTAGGGCTACTAGTGACGCACTCTCCGACCCATAGATCCAGCTACGCATAGTATCTCTGCCATTACACCGGTTCTATTTCACGGAATATTTTGATGAGTGACGACATTAAACGTGGTCATATTTACAAAAAACAAATGCAACATCTCTGTGGGGTTGCCAACTTGATTGTATCCCCCGAAGGAGTTTTGTCACCCGAGGGCAAAGCCCGAGGGTGACAAAGCTCCCGTTGCACAGAGGTGTTGCATTTGTTTTGTTATACCGAACAAAATACCACGCAGTCTTGTGATATCCTCCTCCCCCACTTCCTTAAAGCGGCCTGCTGCTTGGGGTGCTGCCATTACTGCTAATAAGCACTTATAAAAGCAACAATGGAAGGTCAATGTTTTTTTCTTTATCGTTGTTCTCAACAATCAGATAATTCCATTGTTGACGGCGTCATTCAGATCAGGCCTTGACATACTTTCGCCACGCGCGGGGATCTTAATAGCATGACGTCACCAACAATATAGGGAATCATGAAACGGTAGGTTTACAATTTACGGCTCCTTGACAACCGGTGCCAATACGTCGAGTTTGCGCAATTATAAATAACTAAATGGCGAATAACGCACGGAAAATTCATATTTGGTATAATTTTTAAATCGTTCCATGAATCAGAACGAAACTTCAAAAACATGTAGGGACTACTAGAGTGATCATGCGATCGCTAGCAGAGATACTAGTCGTGTAGCAATCCAACCGGAAGACGGTATCGCCACCCTGGTGCTAGTGACGTTACACATTTATATAAAAAGCCAATGGATAGCCAGATAGGAAATGCAACATTGATTCGATTCATCTCTCTACTCTGACACTTCTTAACCATTTACAGAACGCAATTTATTGAACAAATATGCTACGAACTGAAAATATCCATGTATGTGCGCACACAGCCATCGTTATGCATAGGTATATATATATATATATATATATATATATATATATATATATATATATATATATATATACATATATATATATATATATATATATATATATATATACATATATATATATATATATATATATATATATATATATATATATGTATATATATATATATATATGTATATATATATATATATATATATATATATATATATATATATATATATATATATATATATATATATATATATATATATATATATATATATATATGTATATATTAAACTACATGAGTTATATGAAAATAAATGGACAAGGATAATTCATAGTGGAATGAAAATAATTTTTAAAAAACCCAGCCACAACTGTCTCTTTGTAGTCTATTTGATTAATCAGACCGGGTAAAATCTGATGTGCCGGCTGACAACTAACTATTGATAAATCTGAAATAACTAGCTTGCCGAAATATTTATCAGGTGGTTACAAGAGTTCTTCAACGGATATGGCGATTACAAAGATAGTTTTAAGTACACTGTATGGTGCACGGTGCGCCGATTCATCTCCCGTGTTTACTAAATAAATGATGCTGCTGAACATTGAAATCAGTTGTGGTCATGTCCTAAGATTTTACCGCTTGTTAGGCCTATAACATGTGCGGTATAACAACACAGTTATTGCCTGTCTTGTTTGTGGAAATTGCTAATTATCACCCCAAGAAGGAGTTATTTATGATTATGAATCTGTTCTATCAATCAACAAGCCAGGCAATAACTGATTATCAGTAACACCTATATAGATGGCATGACTGGCGACCCCCTTTTTTCTTTTTGATTTTGAAAGGGGATCTGACAATGATAGCTTATTCAAAGTTAAATGAATTTATATCTGTTGGGAATTTCTAAAATAGACGTTAGGTTTCAGATGTTAATATTATATTGTTGAATACCCTACAATGCCTTGTAATGCAAAGATGTAGCTCGATAAATTCTTCTTTTAGCCCAATAATCATCATTTGACTTACTTTGCAACGTCTTTATATCCTACGATAGTCATAACCTATTGTCACCTTCCAATATTGCATTGTGCCGATTGCAGCTCTGTCGAGTATACAACTCTGTCATTAGCATTCCACTGTCTGCTCATATATTTGTACTTATTCTGGGTATGTAATTCTCTACTATTATCATATACAGGTAACGACTCATGAAGCAATAATGGAATACACCTTCCTTAACAAAGGCTACTTGAAAGCGTTTAGGGCTATCAGTGTTGTTACACAGTTTTATAAAACATTAATTGACAGCCAGGTAATACATGCAACATTGATTCAATTTGTCTCCTTACTCTTACACTACATGACTATATACGAAACGAAATTTATTGAACAAATATACTATACGTGGAAAATCTATGCATGTGCCCAAATAGTCACCGTGATACTGACCAGAAAACAGCATAGTTATGCTGTCCAGGTCGATAGTTACTTCTATCCTCTTGCAAAGTTCGTGTGTGTCGAAAGAAAACACACTCGCTGCCATACCTGAAGAACACCCTCCGGGGGATGCACCCAGTGGGAATGCAGCTATGTACACAGAACGTTGCCAATTCTAGACATATACAAAAGGTTAATTACATTGTTTAGTGTCTGTACACATCCAATCATCCGTAACCTTGGAAAGGTGCGAGCATTGTTGATAAAGATAGATATCCCTGCTCCCAAGGACGTTATCAATTAATCTACCGCAGTGCTTGCCATTGTATTCAAGGACGTGGACTTGTTCAAAAGGACGCTGCACTGAGTACAGAGTTAGTCATTGAGATATGGAACCCAAAGGAACTTACGAAATCTCACACGAAGGATGACGCTGATGACAACTGATTTAAGTAAGCCGGAGTCTCAGGGTAGGTACATCTTTTAAGTTAAATTAATGTACAGGGAAAATAAGTGTAAAGTTTGTAGCAATTGAAATCAATTCTAATGATAAAGTATGGACCCACGGGTAGGTACCTCCATCAGGCTTTGAGAGAAATAATGCTTTCACTTCAAAACAGTCAAAGTATGCAACAGTTTAGTTCACAATAGCCTTTGTTTTGATTCGCTCAATCTCATGACAAGAGATTCAGGTAAGGCAGGGACTTAAGCGGGGTTCCACATACACAATTTCTAACATGACTTCAACTCGACTAACGTACATGCAGCGAAATGTGAAGAACAAATAGCTTTCTTCACTGAAATCACTGAACCCTATATACGATTGCATTAAGTATGCAACGCGAAACCAACTCAATTATTTCGACAGCAATAATAATGCGACACTAATGAGAATATAACTACTCCAGCACGACTGCTATATATATAAAGTTGTCTTTGACGCGTTTAGAAAAAATGCTAACTGTAGTGTGTGCCGTACATGCATGCGCCTGACACTACGAGAAATGCGAGATTTCTGATGGAGCTGTAACGATGTATCTCATGTACAACTTTTTGACACAAGTCCCTTTATTCATGGCCAGATGATTATATAATTTTGTGTAGTTGTCTTTTTCTCGGCCCCTCTCGGCAAATACAAAACATTTGTGCTATGTCTACAAACTGTTTTCTCAATATCTGTAAAATGTTAATGACAATATTTTCTAATATTAAACTCTTGGTTTTAAAACTATTACCATAACATTTCTCATAAAATTCGAAATATTACAACATTTTGAGATACATTCATATAATACTGCAAAAAATATCTTTACATTATCATTGACACTATTTGTGACTATCAACACGTTTGGCCTGACATTTATTACTATAATGATTCTTATAACATTTAAATTATTATTTTCACAGTATGCAAAATATATTTATACAATGTTCAGTCTTACTTCGAAAAATATACTGTACAAATCATGATTTCAAGATGGTAGGGAATGCTTTTTATATTCTTTGGTCAGTCCTGTTCAATGCCTTTTTAGGGAAACATACTGGTATTTCATTCTTTTTTCCGAAACCTGCAATTTAAAATCAAGGCAAGTAATGGTATAATAGTTTGAAAACTATTTATTTCTAAGTGTTTAAGTGAATATGTCATGTTTATCTATCATTTTTATTCAAGTCCAGCATGAAATGTTGCTTTTTCAAATAATTTCATGACCTATGGTTAACATTTAAAAAAAATAATAACATCTTTTTTATATTAGGAAGATAATATTGAATTGTTGCTGCTGTTTTTAAGTTTTGATATTATTATGTGGCATTATCACAGGGCATTCTTCAATAATGTTTTTGAAATATGCTTTAAGGTTTTTGTGTTGAAATTGGTGTTTTTACAATGCATTCGTATTGTCAAGGGTCTGTTTTACAGTAAGATTGAACAAAAAATCTGCAAAACATATCAAAACATTAATTCAATATTTTATAAATGTCGCTTTTTACATTAGATTAGAGCTTTGTTCACATGTTTCACAACTATTTCAAAGGATGTATGTTTGATATGAAACCCATGTTTGAAGACGAGTATTGTTATAAGGGGCATTTATTTTTGACGCATTAAAGTCTAGTTGCAGTTTTTCTTAGTTAATTTACATTCGCATCGACATCGTGTAGTTATCGTGTTGCAGTCGTCGCAAATATTCCAACGGGCATATCTTTAATTTTAAAGTGAAGCCTTTCAACTCTAACACGACAACAAATAAAGTTAACAAATTGAAACATTACAATACTTTTTAACAGTTTTAAGCTGTCGTGTTGGGAATACGACTTAAAAAAACGAAATGACTGAACACGAATGTTGCACAACTGCTACTTGTTTCATGACGACAAGGCAGTCGTATTGCAGACGTGTTCAAAAATCATGTATGTGGGAACCCCGCTTTAGGATTATACTGATCTGCAGTGTGAATGTATATTGACAGTAACATCAGACACAATCCGGTGTAGTTTATTGGTGTATATGACAATTAATATTTTTTTTCCAATCGTAATCCATCATGCCTAATCGTAGATATCATATTCCGATGTATGGGATGAATGCTACATCTAGGATTTGCAATAAAATAAATATACATTTCGCATTGTGAGCAAAACGAAGCAGGTAAGTTGGGGTTCTGTTTTGTTTAAGGATAACTATGTTTTCCTTACTATATTTCTTATAAAGTGGCTCCTGAGAGTACTGAGAGGGAATCATGGAAATCACTCATTCTGCAATTTTTCGAGGAAACTACATTCCATGGAGTACGATATATTGTCCAGCCCTCACCATTCTTTATAAGAAGGTTAGTGTGATCTATTGTCTGACATGCATGCCATAACTAGCGTCTTATGATGATGATGATGGTGGTGCTGCAGATGATATTACTACTGTACGTATGTATATACTCATGACTGTATGTTTGTATGTATGTATGTATGTATGTATGTATGTATGTAAGTATGTGTGTGTGTGTGTGTATGTATGTATGTATGTATGTATGTATGTATGTATGTAATTATGCATGTATGCATATATGTATGTATGTATATGTATATATGTTTATAGCCATGTATGGATATTGTATGTACATTTTAAGTTTTCTATGGTACCTCTTGCAATAATACCGTGGATATGAAATTACTTTCGAATATAGCCATTCACATAGAACAAAATTAGATGCATTCATTAAAAATGTCATGTTATTTTCTCCATTTGTAGGTTTATATGGTTAGCAGCCGTACTTTCTGCGACAGGATTTTTCTCATTTGTCGTTGTCTCTCGAGTGATGATCTTCCTGTCCTATCCTAAGACTGTCAGTGTAGAGGTCATCTATAACGACAGCCTAGAACTGCCTGCCATCACAGTATGTAACCATAACTCTATGAGGTAAGAAAAGCTTATTACGGAATAACACAAAAATGTAGTATTCACGTCACTTCTTTTTGCATTTCATATATTCATTAGAGAGAAAAAAAGCTAGAAACAGAGAAAAAGAGATAAACATAAACCTCTGATAAGATTTTTTCCAAACAAACTGTTATCCTGCATGGACATATATATTAAGTCAGGCGTACATTTTGTTTACATTACTAGTCTATAGTGTGTACTGAATCTGGCCCTTGACACAATCCAATACTAGTGAAAGAGAGCTTACCATTTGCTGCTATAAGCAGCAAGTGGCAGACCAATCATTCATGGAATCAGGGGCATTGCGATGATATTCTCTTACCGTGTGTATCACTTTTACCTATAAGTAGGAATATTGCATACCAGTAAAGCGGATAACTATTCATATGTGTACCCGTCTCAAAGAGTTTACTTTTCTTTTTCTTATTAATAGTCCAGCGGCCAAATCCTCAAAAGGCTCTAAAATGAGAGTTTAATTACCCCACCGAGTAGCTCTTTTTTCTTGGTCTCAAATGAAAGGAGAGTATCTGGGATTTATGAAAGTAACGTGCCACCATTTGGGGACACGGTCAGATTTTTCTAGAACCGGTTAAGCAGACCACCCAAGGATTAACATGGTGACCAATTTTAGGGCAAACATACTGGAAAAAAGATGGGTTGGGGGTAGAAGATTTGGCCATACATATTCGAACAATCCACTTCATGACACAAGTGACCACTCATTTTAGAGGGCATACAATACTCTACCTAATGACACATGTGCCATGACTGACTGTGACCTTGACCTTTGAGTTCAAGGTCAAAAAGAGGCTATTTGGAAGCATACATGCAAATCTGTAGGTTTGGCATCAAGATTAAATTCTACCACTTTCAATGAAAGTTTTTTTTTCAAAGATATATGTAAAGAGTAATACAGTAGCTTTCACTTGCTAGGCCATCTTTTTTTTTCTGTTTTAGGAAGATTTTTTTCCCGAAATCAATGCGAGAGTGAGCTAAAAAAAAAAAGTAAAAAAAAAAGAAAAGAAAGCTGGTTATACAAGCTTAGCTTAATTGTCAGAAACCCTTGTATACATTCTGTAGGGTATGAATACAGGTATCCTTTTATATGATGGGATGGTTTGCCCCAGAAATCTAAGTCTACCATGTGTTAAAACATTTTAACACCTCCAGACTTGGTCAAGAAAGTGAGAAGAGCCTCTACACCACAGTATCACGTTCTGCGGTCACCGCACCTACATTAACTATGGTCTCTGCAACTTCAGTTGCGGTCACCTTAAACAGCTTGGGTACCGCAAATAGTGCAGGTTCCCCAAACACGCAGGTACTGCAAACAGTGCAGGTACCGAAAAAGCGCAGGTACTGCCAATCGTGAAGGTACCATAAAGAGCGCAGGTACTGCAAAGAGTGTGGGTACCGCAAAGTGTGCAGGTACTGCAAATAGTGTAGGCACCGCAAAAAGCACAAGTACCTCGAAGAGCGCTGGTGCATCTAAGAGGGCCAGTACAGCAAATAGCGCAGATGCCGCAAATAGTGCAGGTACCACAAATAGCGTGGATGCTGCAAATAGCGCGGGTACCGCAAATAGTGTGGGTACCTGAAAGAGCGCCTGAGTGCCGCAAAGAGCACAGGTGCCTCAAAGAGTATCAGTGCATCAAAGAGCGCGGGTACCGCAGGGCATGCAGGTACCGCAAATAGCGTGGGTGCCTCAAAGAGCGACGGTACCACTGAGAGTGCCGCAAAGAGCACGGGTGCCTCAAAGGGTGCAGGTGCCTCACAGATTGCAGGTACCTCAAAGAGTGCGGGTACGTCAAAGAGAGCGGGTGCCTCATTGAGCGCGGGTGCCGCAAAGAGCCTGGGTACAACAAAGAGAGTGGGTGCCGCAAAGAGCGCGGGTACCTTAAAGAGCACCGGTACTGCAAAGAGCGCAGGTGCCTTAAAGAGCGTGGGTACCTCAAAGAGAGGGGGTGCCTCATTGAGCGTGGGTGCCGCAAAGAGCGCGGGTACTGCAAAGAGCCCAAATGCAGGTACCGCAGAGAGCGTGGATACTGCAAAGAGTGCAGGCAGGTGCCTCAAAGAGCGCTGGAACCGCAAAGAGCGCCGGTACCGCTGGGTGTGTCGTAGCCCTAAGAGTGTGGGTACTGCAGGGCTTGCGGGTACCCCACAGGTTGCTGTCACTGCAACTACCTTTACCAGGTCTGCGTTAGCTGCAAGTCCAGGTAGTACTGGTATAAAGAAGAAGGGTTGTAAATCTGCCCACACTAGTAGAAAGAAAAGATGGGGGGGGTCAGTCTACTAGCTTGCCGTCAGTATCGTAGGGGGACCTCAGCCAAAGGAGACGCCATACGGATTGGCGTAGTCTCTATAAGGAATCACCCACAGCTAGACCTCTCCCCCCCCTCTCCTTCCCCTTCACCACCCCCCTTCCCACTCCTGGTTAGAGAACTGAGTCCCGCTAGGTGTAAAGCTGCACTCACCTCTCACAAACTCGAGTGGCTCGAGCAATGGGGCAGGCTCGCCGAGCTCGAGCTGAAGTGGTCAACTTGTGAGCTTGTCTATATTGGCAATAGAAACATAATACTGAGCACCTAACACAACTTATAACTGCTTATCGCAGACATTTCTTGTTTACAATCTCCAATGCATACAAGCAGTGTTGAGTGTTATACTGACCTTTGTACCTCGTCAGCACATTTTAAAATGTTGATAAATCTCCACCAGTAAGTATTTATTTCTTAATAGCTGGGCTGGAAAATAAGTTGTTTTTTAAACTCCGCGCATCCGAGAGCTATGAGCTCATGAGTCAAAAGGGAGGTGAACTCATGAGTTGATCTCCCTCAACGAGTGCAGCTCTAGCTAGGTGTCTAGGTCTCCGTCGAGGTCTGGCCGTACCTCCCTGGCAACATCCTGGGACCAGTTCTTGGACCAGGCCGAGGGTGAGGAGGAAGGGGAGGTGGAGAGGTTTGACCCTCTCAGGACGACCCATCCCCCTCTCTCCAATGGAAGCCACACACTGCTAGGGAGTTCTTCTCCTTAAAGCCTGTGGTGACTATATCCAGTACGGGGGTTGTGGGAACCCCGGCACCATGCAGGATTTCGCCCGCGCCATCTAGTCCCTGAATTCTAGGGAGTAAAATGATAACTAAATATTGATGACCTGACTCCTATTTAGCAACTTGGAAACAATATGTATATGTTTATTATCTTTTTTTCTTTTATAAAGCATGCACAAATATTGCTTTCAAGGAAATTCTTTTCATCTTTCCTTTCTTTTTTTCAGAGGCCCAGGAGTCTATTCTATCACAAATTTGGTTGAAGTGTAATGAAAGTTCTGCTTTTGGATATGAACCTAGAACCCCTTTTAGTAAAAAAGCGAACATTTTCAGCCTTATTCAGACATGTTATAGTTGCAACTGTCAAGTTAGTATAACACTCAAGGGATAAAGATGTTTTACTGAAATGGACCCATGTTACTTTGCATTGACACAGTTAAACACCGACTTAGTAACCTGAATACATTTTCACACTAGTTGCCATGGCAACTGGCGGCCATATTGGAATTCAAAATGGCCGCTACAGAAAGCTATATTTCTGCATATTTAAGCATCCAGATCAGCTAGAAACATGATCCTGGTGTCTACAAGTAGGTTTTCTTGGGCAAAGAATCAAATTCTTCTGAGTCAGTAGTTATCATCAAGGGTCATCTAAACCTGATTTTGACCTGGTCACCAAGTTGCAGTATTCTAAATTAACCTAACTACACAAATTCCGACATCTACAACTATTGTTAACAAACACATTAATATGATATTTTGGTCTACATGTACAGTATTAACAATTAAGTCAGCTGGTAGTGGAACAGTTAAGGGATGAAAAAGGTGCAATATAACGAAAACAAATTGTTAATACATTTATAATCTGGTTGCCATGTTAACTGGCTGCCAGTGGAAATCCAATTGCCAGTAGGTGGATCAGGAAAAGGGCCTTCTTTAAAGAGTTAGTTCAACCCTAAAATCTTTAACCTTAAAGAGTTAGTGTTTGGTATAACGGTTTTATCTGGACTACAGGTGTCATTTGAAATGCTCACCACAACCAATACCATCTGGTGGAAGCTATATTCTACTTCAACATCACCTCCAAGCTGCAATACTTACAAGTAATCTATAATACTAAATTGTCATTACCCAATTGTTGACATTTTGGGGGAAAAGCGAGTTAACCACCAGTTATCCACATGTCAGTAAAAAAAAATTCATAAATCACCTTAAGCCACCTTGGTGAGGGTTAGTGGCTGGTATCAAAATGTTTGTCTGAAATAAAGATATCATATAATATGTCTAACACATGGATGCCTCTATATCGTTGTGTAGCAGAGGTCTAAATGGCCTTTAAATATGTAACAAGCCCTGCAGGGAGTCTGCTGGCAGTTAAATTGCACTCAGAGAACTAGTGGAGCAGCAAATGACCAGATTTGGGGATGGACCCAAACCGGCGGTAGACCAAGCAGCATTATACATCGAATGAAAGCTATGAATCTCACGATTCAGAAACTGCGTGATGCCGGAACCAAAAAGTTGTACAAACCGAGCTATCGCATCGTTTCCATGGCAACCTTTTTTAAGTAGTGAAAACACCGAAAAAATACTCTCCAATTAAATTCTTATTTGGTAGCCTTCTTACCAATATTTCTAATTCAAATTCCTCTTGATGATTAATAGGGTTCTTGTCTAGTGAAAAAAAGTGAAATGAAATATTTTGGTAGTGTTTGCACTGAGTGACCTCACATTTAGGGTACATATGTAGAAACGCTTAAAATTTGAGTATTTTTGGACTTTAAAGTTTTTATAGAAGACTCATATGAAGTTGTTCAGGCAAACAATATATATTTTCAGAAAGTAGACACTGTAAACTTTCATTTGATGTATAATTAGACTCCTGGCACCTTTTGGTACTGAAAATATGGCTTCCCACATAATAGCTGTAGTAGGGACTAGAGACACCAATTTGGTGAAATCTCTCCTAATGACTATCTAACTCTAGTTTTGTGGCTTCAGAGCATTATTTTTCATTCAAATTACATTTGACAATTAATGAGGTCCTTGTGTAGTGAGGTTAGTGAAGACAAATGTTAATGATTTGTTTGTACTGAGTGACCCCACGTTTAGGGTAAATATACAAAAATGGCCAAAAACATTAAAAAAGATTTTACTTTTTTGTTTTAATAAACAAACAATATATAACTTCATAGAGTAGACACTATGAACTTGCATTTGATTATCATTTGACCCTTTAACAATTTTGGGTTGTAAATACGACTTCATACATAGCTGTAGTGAGGGCTGTATACAACAAAACTCACCTAATAGCCATCTCACTCACCCTTTGGGGTTACCTGGAATTGATTCTCATTCAAATTACTCCTAGTATTTATTAGATCCTTGTATAGTGTCAAGTTGTGTTTGCACTAAATGACCCCATGATTAGAGTATATATGCAAAAAAGGAGTAAATTTCATATTATGGACCTTTTTGTTATGAGAGACAAACTAGTTTTGATAAGGCAACCAATGGCTACAATCACGAACATAGACCCTCCAGGCAAGCTAATTTTATTTATCATTCACCATGCTATACTCTCTAGTGTAAATAAAACACCCCATAATAGTTTCAGATTTTACAAAAATAACCTGATTGCTTTTTTCATTTCTTGTATTAATGTTATCTATTCCTGTGATAGTCTAAACTGACTGGGGCCTTTTTGCATTAAAAAGAACTACTAAAATTTGGCCAGCACATTTGCTCTCACTGACCCTTAGCTTCAGGAGATGTTTGAATAATCATTGTAAAACCTTGATTTCACTAGTGTTTGTCAATTATGAAAGGTAGGATCATAATGCCATAGGTGTCTACAACTTCATCCTGAGATATGCCGTTAACTTAATTGAAAAGTGCCTGGTTTAATGATATATCTATGGTGTTACTTTATGTCTATTTGATTGTATTTCAGATTAAAATGAGCAATATTAGTTGCATTGGATATTGGTTTTGGGCTCTAAAGAGGTTCATTCAAATTGATTGAAAGAACACACTAGTATGATGAAGCTCCGTGTTAGTAGTTTGCAACCCATTGCTGGTGAGGTGTTCAACTTATCAAGGCCTGCAGTACCTGCAAAGGGCTGTTTTGGGTTTTTTCCTACGAAAAGCATATTTTGAGGAGTACTTTGAATTGTAGCATAATTCACTACTCTCCTTAAGATGGTATTTGATGCTTTGTTTTATTCATAAACTATTTTTGAGAGTATCTTTGATCTAGCCAATTCTCTCTGATTAGAAATTTAAGTATGGAAAGGTTCAGGAAACTCGTGAGATAATATTTTTGGACTCAGTTCTTCCTCTACCCTGCATTATTTGGACTAGTTAGCCTATATGAAATATATATTTAAACATCCCAGCAGTGTAAAGATATTGCAGTGAGAAATTCAAGTCACATGCATGGTATTATTAGATGGAGCTCCTAACCATAATAATGGACCATGGACCATCAAACCTCTTAAATATGGAGAAAATACCCATTGAAAAAGAGATTCAACACTTTTTCAACTAAGTGAGAGAAACAGGTTTTTGAACTTCTAGATTGCTTAACTTAATAACATGGTCAGAATAGAAGAAAGATGTCCCTCCTAAATAGTCTAGTAATCTTGATTGTTTTATATAACAAAGATAATGAGAATCCAATAATGTTAATACCCAACAGGCTTAGTTCAAGCACCAATGTTTATGGTGCAATTTAATATGGAGAAATAAGACTAAATGTTTCCGTTCTGTGTGTAGGCCTGTGCGGAGTAATGAGGTTAGTCTCTTTTTCTGCTCAGTGGTGGCCTAGACAGTCACATTAAGTCTCATTATGAGGATAAGGGTCTAGGCTTTAAATACTAAAAAGTCTTAAATTAACCCTATAGACTACCTAAATATCTAAATGATATTAGATACTAGTATCTAGATAGTAAATATCTAGATGTTTCACCAGGATTCCCCTCTGTGTCTGCTTGTATTAAGGGGTGATGTTGTATAAATGTCAACATGTAAGGTAAGGTTTACCTGTGTGTAGCAGCAGCTCACTGATTCACTGCTTTGTTTTTCTTAAATGGCCTGGGAAGATGGGGGCGGGGGGGGGGGGGGTCATAGTTTTCTCGATATTTCACTATTCAGTATCTACTGAGAGGGGGGGGGGGGGGGGGGTTGGGTTGGAAGATGAGGTGTTTTGTAGAGGGATTGTTTGGTTCACTCAGAAAGCTATCTCTCAACGATTCATTGATCAGCTTGTACTGAGGGGCGGGAGGGGCAAGGATGAGGGGTGGGTTTTAGGTTGGATGTATGAGGTTGCTTAAGGGACTATAAGAAAATGTTTGGGATGACCTTTTGCAATCACTAAACTATATGATTCACTTATATTAATATGAGGTGTTTGGATAGGTGTGGTTGTGTGTGACCTGTGCTGTGATTGGTAAGCATGGCTGAGGGTGGCTTAATTATGTTGCTGTCTGTTTGTCAGCTTCTATTGGGATGAGGGTAAGGTATGGTTGTGGTTAGCAATCTTCACGTGTCTACTTGTATGTGGATGGAGGGAAGAGGGGTCAGGGGAATGTGGTATGGTCATGGGGTGACCTATGTTTTGGTCACTCAGTTATTCATTTGTCAGCTTATATGACAGGTTGGGGGGGGGGGGGGGAGTTATCGTGGGTTTGACCTGTGCTTTTATTTCTCAATGATACATTTGTCAGCGTGTAATATGGGCTGGGGGGAGGGGGGTAGTCATGGTTGTGGGAGGCCTGTGGTGCTATCTCTCAATGTTTTAATGTTCTGCTTGTATCAGGGTTCAACTTTCCCCGGGGCATATGCCCCTAGACTTTGCTGTTGGCCCCTAGGTTTTTCAGGCTAGGTTCCCAAACATGTGTGTATAATAACCAGAAATCCTGACTTTGACCACTTTCTTATAAAAAGACCTTTTCGGGCCCCTAGCATGAAAACTTAGTGTCAGACCCTGTGTATTATGGGTTGGAGTGAGGTAGCTATGTTTGGAGATGACCTGTGCTGAGATATCTCCATTAATATTGGTCAAATGGTCTATCCTGATAGCTGTGTGGTCTAAGGCATTGCCAAAAACTGCTAGGTATCTCTAAATCCTGGCCGGGGCATGTTAGAAAGTTGTCAGTGACTTGGGGTTAGACATTGGTTTCAGTTGGATACTACAGTTTACGCCACCTGTCACAGCTGGCAAAACATGACTTAGCTGCAATATTATAAGAAAAGATGAAGATAATTGAAATTCCAAATTTATTTGTCAGCTTGACTTATAAGTAGGTGGGGGGGGGGGAGCTAGCTATAGTTGGAGGTTGGAGCCCTAAGACTGAATCACTATGTGCAACAACAACCCACTTCAGTGCAAAGTAGGTTTTAGGTGAGTTGATGATCGCTTTCACCTTCAAAAACATCACATGCAATATGTTATCTGGTATTAGGCCATAGGGCATTATTTACCTAAAATAAAAGTCAATCAGTTCAAACTGGATATCCATATAAGTTTCGTTTTATATCAGGTTGCATTGGTAAATGTTGTTTATAGTAACATGAGTGTTTACCAAGTTGTACATAGTCCTCACTAGAGCCATCATGAATGAAGCCATATTTCTAAAAACATAAGTGCCCAAATGGATAAAATAACACAGAAAATAAATGCTCATAGTGTCTACCTTCTATAAAGAGCTAGTGTCTGCCTGCACAATCTCATATATGTCTTTTACTAAAACAAAATGCTCCAAAAATACACTGTTTTCCGTTTTATCACATTTACCCTAAACATGGGGTCACTCAATACAAACACTTCTTTACCATTTGCCTTAAATAATATCACTAGACAACTACCTCAATAACTCTGAAGAGTAATTTGAATAAAGAGTAATGCTAAAAAGCCACAAAACTAGAATGAGATGGTCATTAGGTGACTTTTCACCAAGTTGTATATAGACGCTATTTACAATCCACAATTGTGAAAATGATCTAATAATAATCAAATGCAGGCTCATAATATCTACTTTATGAAGAAATATATTATCTATCTGCAAAATCTGTATATACCTTTAATTTAAACAAAAAAGTTTAAAAAATACGCCGTTTTTGGCCATTTCTGCATATTTACCCTAAACGAGGGTCACCCAGTACAAACACATCTTTAAAATTTGCCTTCACTTATTTTACTAGACAAGGACCGTATTAACTCTCAAGAGTGATTTGAATGAAAAGTAATGGTATGAAGCCACAAAACTAGAGTGAGATAGTTATTGGGAGAGTTTTCACCAAATTAGTGTATATAGTTCCTACTACAGCTACTATGTAGGAAGCCATATTTTCAGTACCAAAATGTGCAAGGGGTCTAATTATACATCAAGTGAAAGCTAACAGTGTCTACTTTCTGAAAATATATATTGTTTGCCTGAACAACTTCATATGAGTCTTCTATAAAAACTTTAAAGTCCAAAAATACTCAAATTTTAAGCGTTTCTACATATGTACCCTAAATGTGAGGTCACTCAGTGCAAACACTACCAACACATTTCATTTTACTTTTTTCACTAGACAAGAACCTTATTAACCATCAGGAGGAATTTGAATTAGGAATATTAGTAAGAAGGCCACCAAATAAGAATTTAATTGGAGAGTATTTTTCAGTGTTTTCACTACTTAAAAAAGGTTGCCATGGAAACGGTGCGATAGCTCGGTTTGTACAACTTTTTGGTTCCGGCATCACGCAGTTTCTGAATCCTGAGATTCTTAGCTTTCATTTGATGTATGATGCTGCTTGGTCTACCGCCGGTTTGGGTTACTCCTAAAATAAGCCACTTCTTGGGCCTCTGCTGCTACACTAAACAGAGTTATATTGAATGGAAAATATGAAATATTAATATCACTGATTCTTCAGTGGCAGGACAACCCTAGAAAAACGATGCGAAACCAATCATCTTTAATCATTGGTTAATGTGGGTTAACAATCAAACATGATGCTCTGGACATGTCAAAGCTTTCACAGTAGGCCCTACCATCCAGGTGCATGTGATATCTGCCTAATAAAGGCATATTTTGGGCTAATGTCAAATGGTGAAAATGCAAAAATAAAAACAAAACAACAACTATTGATTTATAAATGTGTACTTAACTAGAAAGTACCCGCCTTGCAGATAGTAACCATGAAATTTTCCAAATTGACAAAAAAGATAAGAGCACCTAGATATCTGATTGAAACATCACTCATGATTAATTCTAGTTCTATCTTGGACCGGGCGTCTTCGCTTTAGATCCCAGTCAGATTTGAGCGTTCCCGGCATGCTTTGCAGTCTAGTGACGTCACTGTCAATATAGGTGTTCGTCATGTCCTCGATGTAGTTCTACCTAGTCCTTTCAGATGAATTTGGCGATTAAATGGCTATCGTACACTAACTCAAATATTATCCGTGGCAGCGATATATACGCATATATTGTCCACAGAAGTTTGGAAATTAATCCTTTTGTTTATATTGGGTTATTTTACCACAAACGTGCTCGACAATGCACGTCGTAGCAGTCGGGGTAGACCAAGCCGGTGTGCCGCAGATGTGAAAACTATGTGACTTGTTTTTCATAAATTTGATTAAAAAGACTTCATTTCAAAATGAATATTATGGCCAAACATATAAACAAAATTTGTTTGTTTGTAAATAGTATCTTTTATGTGCCATTATGAAACTAAATGTAGCTTTATATGAGCTTTGACCTTCCCGCGACGATCTAATACCGCAAAGCATGCCGGGAACGCTCAAATCTGACTGGGATCTAAACTCAACCCTTTGGATCTTGTTTTATCGCCGCTCATGGTATTAATAGACCACAGTTCCGCATTTGTCATTCGTCAACCGTGATTGGGTCAGATTTTCCAAAATTATTTACTTTGCGAATGCCACGATATAAAAACACATTTGAAGTGAGTTATTGGTATACTATGTTTATCTATCTATTAAATTGTTGATAACTGTTCTAATGTAATACTTTTGTTGGGAAATGTTAAGAGCTGGTTCTTCATCTCATTTCGAGCATAACTAAAATGACTGGAGAAGAACCAGCAGGAACCACTGACTTCTCCTGAAAATGTGTTTTTAATATAGAGGCCAAAAAAGGATTTACACTATTTTGTTGAGCAGTGATGGCCGAAGTCGAAGGATTGGTTACTGAAGAATATCTGTCTATCCTTTCTGAGTATATACCAAATGGCATAAATCAAGTGAACTTTATCCTATGAACAGGGTCGCAGATAAGAGTACATGCAAATTGATTAAGCAATGTACGTACTTCCCTCCCCTGTTAATGCAGTATTGAGCGATTTATATCACCGTATGATGCAAACAGACACATCAGAAGATAAGGTCAACCAAGGAGCAATCAATGTTTTGTAAATAAAGTCGGCAAATCAGGAAATGACACATACACATACGTACCTGAAGTATAGTGAACAGGCATTTTCGTAAGGTTGATCTATGAAAAAGCTTTGTACAAACTGTTGTGCGCAACAGTCACAGAGTTGATAGCAACATTGCATTGATCACAGGTGTTCTTTTGATCGATATCAATATTTGAACAAGTATGTGTCTGCTAAGGGATATTCATTGATGAAAAGTGCCATTTTGGAAGATTACAGGTCAAAACCAAAAGTTTACAAAAACAAGAGACAAAATGAAAATAGAAACCTTTATCTAGGTATGCACTTTTAAATTTGTATCACTCTTTATAACAAAAAACAAGGAACATACTCTCATCTATAGCAAAATATTGTATCATCGAATAGTGCCTGTGAGGAAATGCTTCAATTCTTGTTTGAAAGTATGATCAGATTTCCAAACATTGCTTCTTATCATGTCTATAAATTCAATAGCATGTAACAACACACAGAAACAAGGAGTTAGCGTCGCCTATTTTACCACAATTTCTGAATTACTGAATTTGTGTGATTAATCTAATGATGTAATCTAAGATATGTCTCCATGATACAATGGTCATGTGACTTGAACGACAGTCTTGGAACTTTCTTTTGAATGTGCGAGAAATGGATTTGAAATTGTAAAGGGAGGTACATTCATTTTTTCTTGAATGAAAATGGATTTTTCTGTAAAGAGCAATCCAACTTTAGAGGGGAAATTGATGTTTTGAGAGAATATAGCTTTTTCAGCAGGAATGGCATACCACAGTTTCTACATAGGATTTCTGGTGGCCATACAGTGATACTGATACAATACATTTTGGTATGAGTGTAGGCAAACACTTGCTGCTACCATTGCATCAAATCAAACAGTAGCTTGACATGCTTCAGTTGCATCAGTATTACCAAAATGACAGCTAATAATTTCTGCTCGTGTAAATGAAGGCAATCAATTCATCAACACAGTAAGCGTAGCCACAGCAAAGTAGTGTAGCATACTTTTGGCGGCCGTGTGGTCGATCTGAGGCCGCCACTGACTGTACGCTGTTTCTCACCACTGCCTAGGTTCGAATCCCGGCCTGAACATGTGATAAAGTTGCCAGTGACTTGGGGCCATGCGGTGGTTTCTGCCGGGTACAAACAGTTGTCTTGCTGTTACCATCTTATCAAACCAAACTGAGGCTTGGTCTGCATCAGGTGCTTCCCTATTGCTGAATTGACAGTTATAGCTATTATGTCTCTAAATGAAAGTAATAAATTCATCATCTTTTTGAGTCCCAAGGGGTAAAAGCAACCAAGTCCTAACTTTCACAACTAGCTTGACATTTTATTCTATATTTTTGCAATAACATATTCACAATGTTTTTGATTTACTGGAAATCAAAGTATTTGGGCAACACATCACTTGCTAAGAGAGAGAGAGAGAGAGAGAGAGAGAGAGAGAGAGAGAGAGAGAGAGAGAGAGAGAGAGAGAGAGAGAGAGAGAGGGGGGTCCCCTTGGATTAGCTGATTGTGGCTGCTCAAAAAGTAGTATCACACAATCACCTTTACGTCTCAGTTTAGACAAACACTTGTCTTGCTACTACCATTATATCACATCATCAGAGGCTTGATCTGCATCAGTTGCTCCCCCGCATAGCCACAATGCCAGTTAAACTGTTTGTCTCCAGAGATTTAATTGTTGTAACTATTTTCAAGGCATGTAATTCTGGGTGGTTTTATCCCATGTTTAATGGCTTGCTTTTTTATTTGTTATGGTACTAATTCTTTTTTTCCAGGGCGACTACCACGCACGAACTGGGGCTTTATGATGTAATAGAAGAAGCCTTCATCGATTTACGATCCAAATCAAGCATTCACAATGGTAAGTAAACACAATCTGTACATAAGAAAGCTTTTTAGATTGATTTATAGATATGGATTATGCTATTCTTTAAGAATTGCCTATTTAAGGATAGACATTAGAAAATATATAGAACAACGTACATGTACAACTAAGAGAAAATATTCCAGTGTAAACATTAATCTATTACACATCTTTTATTTTGTGACCTTGCCCATTCCCGACGTCTGGTCATGCAGATTTTAAAGTTGACTGCAATCTATGATACCTTTAATCCACGATTGTTCATGCATATACAATATTTGTTCCCACATAACCAGGTACGCAAATATCACCTTTACTAAAACATTGGGGCTAAATCACAAATAGCCAGTTGTTATATATAGTGAAACCGGTATACCCAGTTGGTACCATGGGCTATTTATCCTAGGTCCTTGGCAACCTTCTCACATGCTCTAAGCAGAAATTGAAACCGTTGAGTTGTGAGGCATAGCTAGCAGTCACTGGCAATACCCTAGACCACTCAGGTATTGGGGTATCTGGATTTTCAACTGACTTATTGCGTGTTTTTTTTAATTTCTTACTTCTAAAGGAGCATGCAGTGACACCTTTTTGGTTGATAGTGGGTCTCGTCTTGATGGCTTAAAAGAGAATTTCAAACTGTACGTGGGGATCACAGTCGCTGTTTGCAAACATCTCTGCACCAGTTTTCCTGAACTCAACTGCAATTCATTGGTATATGAGCAACAGACCAAGAAATGCTTCATCACCTCTATGAACAAAGACGCAGCAGGCTCTGGGGTCAGTCTCGTGCAGGATGAAGCATTTGATTACTATCATCGCATACGATGCAAAAGTAAGAATTTAAACTGCTTTGGTAATATGACCTGATTCTGAATAAATTTAGTTTTAGGACAACATTCCCTTAAAATGTGATATAATCATTTCAAAAAATAACGATATATCACATTGCTATTCAATGAAGCAAAGTGTAAATAAAAGAAAAGAGAGGATGATATATGATTTCAATGTAAATGGTACCTGATATAGCTGGAAAGGCACCCAAAATTAATGTAATAACTAAATGTCAGCCAATAATCAATCAACATATCCTCTATTTCGTCATGTGCAAATTTATGGAAAGAAACGATTGCTTAAAGAATCACTCTTGTAAGTTACCTGATTAAGATATATAGTTTTTCTTTCCCCTTTTGCTTTTTGCTACAGACATACGACATTTATCGCATTCGCGCATGTAGAAGCCAAAAACACCCTGTGTGTTATATCTTTCTTCCCAAACTTCTTTGAAAGTATTGATTAAGGAATGTTGACTAGGGTCCAACTAACAACTTTTCAAAAAATAAATATGTTGCAAAGTAACTATTTTTTATCGTTGTGTAGCACTTTACGAAAGAAGAATTGAAAATAAGTAATTAGAGTAGAGTACATCAATCCATTCTTAATTTTTTAGGCAGGGCTGCCATTGAGTGTGATTTTGACCACTCACTGTGTGGTTTTACACAAGATAAAGATGACGAGATAGAATGGATTAGTCAGCGTGGATCAGCGAATACCGTCTTCTCAGGACCGAGGGCCGACCACACGTCATCCACAGGTGGGATATGTTGTAATGATATTTATAAATCAATTGTCCCGTACGAATGCTATAAAACAGTACAAGGCAACAAATAGGGCTTTTCTAAAATCTATACGTATGTCTGTCTGTCTGCCTGTCTATCTGTATGTATGTGTTTATGTATGTATGTTTGTTTGCATGTATATATGATCATATGAATGTATGTGTGTAAAGGTTTAAATCAATATGCTGTGTTTTGCAGCTTTGGTGTGAAGATGAATAATACATTCATACTCTTGATACATTTTACTGGCCAAAGGTGTGTTTGCTTTTTATCTAGCAAATGTGAAATTCTATATATCATATTGCATATGCCTATTTTATTTCTAGGTAGCTATATATTCGTGACAG
Organism: Maea johnstoni; assembly: GCA_963942565.1. Taxonomy (NCBI): domain Eukaryota; kingdom Metazoa; phylum Annelida; class Polychaeta; order Spionida; family Magelonidae; genus Maea; species Maea johnstoni. Next base: position 3,902,220 of record OZ012689.1, on the reverse strand, counting down.
CACCAGAAGAGGGTCACAGGGCAAGATTAATGTCAGAGTTTATCCAGTCGTCAGAGGCAAGGTGAGTGTTTTGTCTACCCATCGTGTATTCAGTTTTTCAACAAGGATTAATTAGTTTCATTGAAATTTTATCATTTCAAATTTATACTCCTGTTCCAATGCTTATGCAAAAGAAGTAAATGGTGAGAAAATGAAACATACCTACTGGGAGAAACTAAACCTTCACATTCTTAAAGTGTAACTCCACCTTTAAAATCAAAATAAGCTTTATTTCCGAACTCAATGTCATCTTTTTTAGGACACCTTGATCACAACTGTACTCCACAGATTGACTGAGATAATACCTTTAAACGCTCGATAAGGTGGTCATGTTTGTTCGGAGAGGACCTAAACTAGTGATGTTAATTAGATGCGTGTGATGTCATAATTGAACGACCCCCTGCTATGCCACTTGACCACTAAGTGATGGGGATTAGTGGACAGCAGCTCTAGTTGACAGCTCAAATCCTGAGCACAAAGATGGTGAATTGCCAAGTTTTTGGATGCAACAAAAATTCTAGAAAAAGGATCTTGGAGAGAACATTCTACTTAATTCCTTACCCAGAAAGATCCAGAAAAATCATTTTGCTCTCACCTGCTTTCAAGGGAATTCACGAGGAAGACTTGAAGGATAAAAAAGAATATACATGGCTGCAGGAAGTCTATACGCTAAATGAATAACATACTTTCTTCTATGGATACGGGTCTTGACATATTTATCCATCTTCAATATGATTTTATCTGTTTGTGTGACAAAGAAAATAACCATTGTTTTGCAAAATAGAGAAGAATTACATCAGTTATTTGATCAAGGTTGGAAGAGCTAGAAGTTTATTTTCACTAAATTTGATTGCTGAAAGGTTTATTTGGTAATCGCCCTCTTTCGTTTTTAAAAATGAGACAGCCCTTATGTGTACTCGTTTTGCAACAGGAAGGAATCCTTTTACAAAGCTACTGCTTCATTAAAAACTTATTGTTGAGTTTAGCTGGTGCTCTACCCCCAATACCTATGAATTGCATGAATGCAACGTTGGAGGTTGCCAGTGCTGGAAAACTCAGGCAGGTAACATCAGAGTATGTGTGTTCTGTTACACAATAAATATCCTCAACCTCTAGTTTTTATAACATACCACTCTTGGCAACAGATACATTGCTTCTCAGTAAGAGACTCACATACTTCACATCCACACCAGTCTGTATTTCCTACTTGTTCAGAATCAGAATCTCCCTCAAGGTAACTGGTCTTCAGAATTTACTGGTTCGAATGCATATGGTTAAATGCAAGGAGATTTCCAATACCTGCCAATAAATCCACTAAGAATGAGGCACACATATAGATGTGGTCGCCACGCTTGTCTCTGCATAAATTAATAAACTGCAGTGAATGATCTGTATTTTCAGGATACACACTTATCTATCTCAGTCAATCTATGGAGTGGGATTGTGATATATATATATATATATATATATATATACATATATATATATATATATATATATATATATATATATATATATATATATATATATATATATATATATATATATATATATATATATATATATATCAATTCTGAAGGTAGAGTGACACTTTAAGACTTGTGTCAATGTAATATCAGAATTTCTTGGCATGAGTATATTATCTGAATCATCCAGTATTGCATGGATTGTATATATATTTAGGAATAGCTGCTGTTTTTTGAGTGGGCATATCATCTGAATCAGCAATATCAAGAACTGGGCATGGTCACTTTAGGTTCATAATATATGACATAGAGAAATCTATACTCCGTTTTTTTTTCAAAGTGCATTCATGACATATTTTTTCTATTCATTTTGATACCCCTTTAGGTGCGTCGAATTCTACTACCATATGTATGGGAGAAATGTGGCATCGTTGACACTTCTCCAAAGGTCTCTCGATGGTAAAGAAGAAACTGTATGGAGCGAAACGGGACACCATGGAGACCGGTGGATACGGAAGTTTAGTACATTGAGACCAGGACTCTTCCAGTTGGTTTTTGAAGCAACATCCGGTAGAGGCCCACTTGATCATATCGCACTTGATGACGTCACCATAGGGAACTGTAAAATATTGAGTAAATACAATTTCCTTCCTTATAATCAGTAAACAGAGGTGAAATGTATCCACTTTATCAACATTTGTAAGAATATCCATGGTGCAATAAAATTGACTGATAACAATTAAGACCCAAGGGGATCATATAGTGCAGGTTGCTGATCTTGTACTTTATTGCAAAGTGACTCATTTCATTGGCAATTGTGCACATGTTTTATATATATATATATATATATATATATATATATATATATATATATATATATATATATATATATATATATATATATATATATATATATATATATATATATATATATAGGAGCAAGTCACATACTCAGTCTCAAGTTGGCAACCCTGGGTTTCATGCTTGTGCAATCCTCAGGCCGTTATAGAGACCATTTAGGGTAAAAGGTCCTCACTCATGCTACATGTTGAGGCGTGAGTGTCCTTGACCCTGACCCTTCACCTCTGGGTATGTCACTTCCTGTGTAATCAGGTCAGGTCAAAGGTCACTTCCTGAGCAAAGGTGTCAAAATGCAGTTCATTACAAAAAGAGGGTAGCACAGTAGGTGTAAAAAATATTGCCCTGGTGCTAAAGGCTGGAGGCGGGGTCTGATTTCACAGTTTAGGTGGGGGCGTCCAGAACATTCTCGTATCGGAACTTGGCACGGTGGCGGCATGTAGATACAATTTCTGCCCTCTTGTTTAGCATGGTGGCTGGATTTGTTGTAGCTATCACCATATTCTCTGTGAAGCAGATATATATATATATACATATAGTATATATATATATATATATATATATATATATATATATATATATATATATATATATATATATATATATATATATATATATATATATATATATATATTATTAGTTATCAACTGTTTTGGAGTATGATACAACTTATATCTCGCAATCAGAGGGCTGTATCACCCGAGGCGCAGCCGAGGGTGATACAGCCCTCTGATTGCGAGATATAAGTTGTATCATACTCCAAAACAGTTGATAACGAATTTATCTCATGATTTCCTCCTCGACCTCTGCATAGGTAATAGAAATGAACATACATACATACATACAAATACTGGGAGGTTAATATAGGATTCTGAGAGGTTAATACAACTTCATATCATATGGCAATTGACCAATCAAAAGCCTAGAATTTTGTCAATCATGAGATAAATATATATATTTATATATATATATATATATATATATATATATATATATATATATATATATATATATATATATATATATATATATATATGTGTGTGTTTTCAGCTGTTTCTTGAAGTTTTGCACACTATCAGCAGCCTTGATGTTGTCAGGGAGCTCAATCCAAATGTGTGGTGCATGGGCATATAAAGCTCTATCACCAAAACTTTTCAGATTAGTGTGTGGTATCTGTAATAAGTTCTTGGTGTTTGATGTTGGAGTCCTTGTATTGTCTTGTTTGGCTTATAGTTCCCTAACGTATATAGAGGGGCACATCCTTGTATGCATTTGTAAGTCACAAGCAGAATCTTGAACTCAATCCTTTTCCTGATGGGCAGGCAGTTAAGATCCATCACAATAGTCAAGGCGTGATGTCACCAGTGAGACGATGGCACTCTTGGTTGTATCAGTATTGAGAAATTTTCTTATTTTTCCGATGTTCCTAAGGTGGTAATTTGCTTACTTGATAACTTTTGATACATGTGCAGACATATTCATGTTCGGATCAAAAACAGCACCCAGATTACCAACCGGTTCATTAAAAACTGGTACTATTACATCATTTACGGTAATACTAGGAATGGAGATTTTCACCCACATCTGTGGGGTACCCATGACCAGCACCCCTGTCTTGTCCGCATTCAGTTTCAGTTTATTTTGAGACATCCATGTATAGATGTCTGTGAGGCAGATTTCCAACTTAGCTACACTTTCGTTGACTACACGCTGATTGATAGGTTTGATAGAGATGTTTTGTGTATCATCCGTATAAGCATGGAGTTCTAGACCATGCTTTCTTATCAGTATTCCTAAGGGTAGGAGGTGAATCAGGAAGAGCAGAGGGCCCAACACTGATCCTTGTGGTACAGACCATAGGATTTCCTGTGATGCGGAGAATGAATCATCGATCCGAACTCGAAGAGTACGATCACCAAGACATGAACAGAACCATTCAAGGGCTGGCCCTGTTATACCCATAGTGCTTTATAATCTAGAAAACAGCACATCATGGTCGATGGTATCAAATGCTGCACTTAGATCAAGAAGGATCAGTATAACAATTCTATGCTGGTCAATGCTTGTAAGAATGTCATTCTGTACCTTCACAAGTGCTGTCTCTGTGCAGTGACCGGGTTTATATGCAGATTGAAGGTATTCATGTAGTCGTTGTCAGTCGCTGAGCAACCACCCTCTCTAAGGCCTTAGATACAAACGAAAGGTTGCTAACAAGGCGGTAGTTTTTTTAGTATCTCAGGGTCTAAGGTAGCTTTTTTTAAGCAGAGAGTGACCACAGCTGATTTCATAGATGTAGGGTCTTCACTTGACCTCAGTGAAGCATTAATGATGTCTGTGATTGTTGGAAGCAGTTCATTTTTGGCATCCCTGATGATCCAAGTGGGTATCGGGTCCAATGTACAATGTCGAAGAAGATTTACATATGATCGTCCATACATCCTCCTGTGTTGTGGTTTGAAGATAACTTAGAGTTTAGGGAGGCTTATCCTTGGGTATGTTCAGGTCCATGTCAGAGCAATCAGGTAGCTCATCTCTGATTTTGTCAATTTTTTCTTTGGAAAATGTTGCAAATCTATTTGCGTGGTCTTAAGCAGAACTATATGCTGGCAATTTTGTGATTTTGTGTCGTAAAAGAAGGTCGTCTATAATTTTTGAAATGACTTTAGAGTCATAACCGCAATCTGTGATTCTTTCATTAAAGTAGGTTGCTTTACTGTCTAGTAGTAAAGTATTATACTTGAACTTTTCAGCTCTGTAGATTTCTTTGTAAACGGTAAGGCCAGTCCTTCGCCAACAGTCTCTCAGCTTTCCTCCTTTCATTATTTGCCTGATGTAGTTCATCCGTGAACCATGGTTGTAGGGGTAGACCTACAACATACCTCTCTTTCGTTGGTGCAACCTTGTCAAGTACGCTAGTAAGATGACCATTGTATCTGTAGGTATGTATATATATATATATATATATATATATATATATATATATATATATATATATATATATATATATATATATATATATATATATATATTATAAGTATTATTAGTATTATTAGTATTATTAATACTATTATTACTATTATTTTAGAAAGGAATTGCAAAAGAACGCAGGAAGGCACGGAGTTTCAAGGCAATATTGATCACACGGTGAATGGTCGACGCTGTCAGAAGTGGATTGCGCAGGTGCCTCATAACCACACTTTCAATGACGGGTCCAAATTCCCGGATGAGACGCTAGAGGAATCAGGAGCTTTCTGCCGAAATCCGGATGGTCGGAAAGAAGGACCATGGTGTTTTACAGAAGATGCTGACGTCACTTGCGAGTTATGCGATGTTCCCTTTTGCCGTATGTTGAATATACACAGGGCCTTTAATAACCATTAGTTAGAATATCCATGAACATAAATTCAAACTAACATCAATATCTTTGTGTTCGATAATCAGGTTATATTCTACAAAAATGTATATATACATACATATACATATATATATATATATATATATATATATATATATATATATATATATATATATATATATATATATATATATATATATATATATATACATATATACATATATATATATATATATATATATATATATATATATATATATATATATATATATATATATATATATATATACTTTATATATATATATATACATACCATACATATATATATATATATATATATATATATATATATATATATATATATATATATATATATACATATATATATATATATATATATATATATATATATATATATATATATATACATATATATATATATATATATATATATATATATATATATATATATATATATATATATATATATATATATATATATATATATATATATATATATATATATATATATATATATATATATATATATATATATATATATATATATATATATATATATATATATATATATATATATATATATATATATATATATATATATCGTATATTTTCAGAATGTCGTCCAGACCAGTTTGGATGTACTAATGGTTTATGTGTGTCAAGGACGCTGATCTGTGATGGCAACGACAACTGTGGAGATAATAGTGATGAGACACGCGAATGTAGTATGTACATAGCTTACTTTCATTGTGAAAATCCTGACTTACATATATGATCTCTTGTTGGGACAAGTTAAGGTGCAGTAGTGACTAGTCAGATATATATGATGGATACAATTTCAGTAGCCAGAGAAAACAATAAATGTAAGCACTTGAAATCGTTTTAGATATGCCTGAAATGCACATCCGCATTCTATAGATTCATCATAGTATATGTGTTTTATTCAAAATCAAATATGTGTTATTGTGTAATTAATGATTAAACGATAAAACAACTGCCAAACCTTATTAAAAGGGGACTTTATCAAATAGTCTGAAAATGAGTCATACACATTGTTTTAAATACCATACCTGCAATGCACATCCTCATTCTATAAATTCATCACGGTATATGTGATTTATTCAAAATCAAATGTGTGTTATTGTGTGATTAATGATTAAACAACTTCCAAATATTATGAAAAGGGAACTTTATCAAATAGTTTGAAAATGAGTCATACACATTGTATGCTTACTGAGAAATCATAACGTTCTTTTACCAATCTGCTTCAAAATTGTTTTGTTTGATTTTTATTAAGTACTCAGATATGTACCTCATCCATAGTACTTTTCTTTACTTATTTCATGTGTATAGATTTTTGAATGATATGGACAATATATATAGAGTGCCATACTGCAAATCTGCTCACTGTTTCAGTCCGCAATGTCAACTGTACCTTTGAAGACGACTTTAGATGCGGCTACCAGATGACCTCTGATGGCGAGTTCTCATGGTACCAGCATCGTGCCTCTACACCCTCTGAACTTACTGGGCCAGACCTGGATAATACACGGAAATCACCAGAAGGTAAGACATAGATCTTGTGCAACCTTCAGCATAGTACTTCCTTGGAAGGAGTTTTCAAGGTCTTCCTTGGAGATAAACAGTCAAATACATCGTATGTTATGTGTGGAGAGGACGGCCTTGATAGCTAAATGGTCTAAGCATGGTCAATGTTAAAGAATGCACTTAACTCATTTATTACTCGATTAGTTTTTTCTCAAGAAGGTCTTAGTTATCTAACCTTTCAGTTTTCTAAGTTTCCCTCTCAAGTCTTTCTTTTTAATTCTTCCCCAGTAGTCCACGTCACCCTTTTCCTGCTCTGATATTGGTCAATTATATATCATACTGATAATGCACTTAGTGCTTACCAATAGTTGCACCGTAATACTCTCAATATAGAAATCATCATATTTACAAAAAGGCATATGTTTATGAGAATTCACAGCATGGTAACTGTCCGGGTTCTAATACTGAGGAGAAATATGAGATTTTAAGTTGCCATTGACTTTGTTGTTGGTAGTGGTTCTCCCTGGATTGACCATTCTCTTTGTGCATTAACAAGTGACGAGTCCAATTCTGCCTCTGAAATGAATAGTGTTGATTTTCAAAAAGTAAATGCTGTGTGTAGTTATTTCATAGTCTTTTGAGTTAGCAATTCATGAAGCAGATAATCCACAACGCATGCAAAAGTTGCCTTAATTGCAAAACAACTGCATCCTCTTTTGCCTTAGGCTAAAACGTCACTTGTATCAGTGGTTTTATTTGTGTACTCCGGATTCCTTCAACAATAATTACTGGCTAGTCACATTTTAGTGTAAAGATGTCAGAAAAAGTGACAATAATCTAAATGCCCACATATAGTGCTTATTGACCCTAGCTCACTGACACTCCAGGTGTGCTGAGTACTCGCTTCCACTGTACCCTATTACCAAAGAGTCTGTTCCTCCCTACGTATCTCCAAGAAATCGAAGGTCATAGGCGCGGATGACACATGTCATGTGAAACAGGCTCACCCAGCCAGGTGTTGATGTTTTTTCAGTAATACACATCACGACAGGAGTGTATTTTTGGCAAATCCAATATCTGAAAACCAAAATCCCTCTTTATTGCATCTCACTTATTTGCATTGGATAAAACTATTTCTCAGCGGTGTTTCGAATCCTGAAGCCAGCCTGAAATGCTAAAAGACATGAGTTAAAGATGATTTGTTTATGACTCCTTAGTAAAAACTTAAAAGGTGAGGTCACCATACAACCACAGTTTTTGATGTCTACTTAAGATTTTCAAACCAGCAATCAGGATTTGTACCATGTGACCAGTCATTACATACCTATAAGATCTAACCTCATAATGCCTCGCTAATTTATAAGATCAAGCAATGAGTATACTGCTCTTCATGACTAATTACTGATCTCTGACATCCTATACAGATACCATCTTGACCCATACATAACCCATGCTTTGTCAATATCAGTGCAAAAAGAATAATGCTTAAATATATAGATTCTGCTCAGTGATCGTTTTGCAGGTTGCGAATATAAAAAGCATACTCAAAGTTTTATGTCAGAAGAAAAAATATGAATTTGAAAGTATTTGGCTTTTTATGATTATAAGTAAAACAGGCATACACTACATAAGTTTTAGTATTTCCACCAGATCTCTCGCTGTGCTTGTAACGGGCTCTTTACCGCATTATCATAAGATAAAAGATCTGGCACGTCCTCTATGGGCCCCAAAGCATGGGCCCATTATTGTGATAGATAGACCCCAAGGAAGCTGTGGTGTATGCGATATACCCGAGGTGTTACGAGGCGGAGCCGAGTAACCCCAAGGGTATCACATACACCACAGCTTCCGAGGGATCTATGTGCCTTGTACCACAGTTGACTGCCTACCACCAATCACAGGCCGAGAAAATCTTGGCAGAGTACCCTTGAGTAACACCTTTGGGTTTAGGCTGCTTAGAGAACACAGGCTTGAAGAGTGTAGGTTATGTCCTATAACCCTACACGTTTCGAGGCCTCTGATTGGTGGAAGGCAAGCAACTATGGTACAAGTGCCTGATGTAGACCTGACACTTTCACAACAGGCATAAAATAGTACCGTTAAGATGGTCCTGTAGCATTGTCTTCAAAGTAACTTGCCTGTTAGCATAATCAGCCTGTTACCACAAGTATGGCACCGAATGCAACACCAACACTAATGTATATGTTTTCTAAAATAATGTATTAAAAGGCACGTAATAATACTGTTACAACATACCCGTTATATCAAGAGGCCTGTTCAAACGGGCCCTTACATTTAGAGTTTGGTAATGTGCCTGCAACATGCTCGTTACAGACCCATTGCAGTCCCATTGAAATGTTTTGCCTGTACAAGCTCGTTACCTCTTACCTTTGTATGAGGCTGATTCCTTCATAAACTCAGTGAGCACAGCAACTTTTTAATTCTTGTTCTTTATCTTCAATCACCAAATATTAGGGATCACTTTTAGGAAATTAGTATTTATTTTGTACCATCCCACTGTCGTTATATTCCTCATATACTTGAGTGCTAACCTTCCATTGTTTCTTAGTCAGCTTTAGAAAGACATTGGAAAATCTTAGTAAATCTAAAATATGCGATGATTATAAACCAAAATCACTTTCCTTGTAGGTCACTATCTGTACACAGAAGCCTCGTCAGGAAAGTCAAATGACACTGCTCGCCTCATATCGCCAATGATTGACATCAAGGTGACTTCATGCTTGCATTTAGCCTACCACATGTACGGCACTGAGATGGGTACCCTGAACATTCAATACCAGCCTTCAGGGCATAATGTTCGACCACTGTGGAAACTCCAGGGCAATCATGGGTATGGATGGGAACTACTTTCTGTTGAAATTCCTACTCAGGAATCTCAAATTCAGATTATCGTTGAAGGTATTCGAGGGCATGGACACAGAGGTGATATGGCCATTGATGATGTCACGCTCATACCTGGCTCCTGCGAGAAGAAAGGTAGGGTGGTTTATACTTAGTTATTCTTTCATCGATTTGCATATTGTGTGCACGTTTGGTTTGGTTACTTTTTGACTATGTATCAAATGTGGTGAGTAACTGTTGAATCAACACGCTTAGTCAAGTATTCCTGAGAATAGTTTCTTTTAATAAGTTATTTTCATAACACAGTGTCACGTTAATACTCCAGATATAAATCGGTTTAGAACACTAGTGTACACGTATCATAAACATAGCTCATTGAATGAAATTAATTTCAAGTAAATTAAAACGATTTGTCATAAGCTGAGACAAAAGCATAATGCCAACTTCTTCATTTATGATGTCAGGAACCTAATAGAAATATTAAGCAACCACTGCAATTCGAGGATGTCACATGTTTGGACTTTTCAATATCATAACTATGGTTTCGATCAGTCACTCTAACAAAATTATGATACGAAATAAGTCTCAGCAAAAAAACAACAACTTTATATCAATTGTCTTTTGAATATTCTCTTCGCATAGTACAACAAATTAATCAACTCAGAAGTAAACGCGTACCTCTTATTTTCTGTACAATAAACTCATAAACATGCAAAGAGTTTGTTAAATCTGGTTTTTAACTTCTATGTCCATTGGACAAATAATAGTAAGATGCAAAGTATTGCAACAGATGGATAACCGGACTTTTAATTTTCATGCAAATATCTTCTCATTGAATGTTGGCTAGCTATTAGAGAGTTCTAAAAGAATTTAACAGACTATTTCTATTCAAGAAAAAATACATTTTTATCCAAAGTTCTACTATGAAGACTAGTATAGGAATCGTTTTGAACATAAAGGATGAATGTATTTATGAACCTATATCCTTAATTTGGCATATGTCATGTTACGTTATTCAGAGTGCAATGCTTCCGAGTTTCGCTGCTACAGTGGACAATGTGTTGAGCTCTCAAAACGCTGTGATGGAGTTGATGATTGTTTTGATGCAACTGATGAAATGACGGAATGTGGTAAGTATGTATGTATGCATGCATGTAACATTTTGTATGTATGTATGTATGTGTGTTGGTATATTGACTTCCTTCAATGGTAGAGAAAATTGACACACACAAACGATTAAGAGACAGAAACAACAAAAATATCAAATTTCAATAGAGGAAATAGAGGATTTATAGATAAAGTCTCAACTAACATCGTGTGAATAGTACATTAAATATTGAAACGAGAAAAAATGATACAGGAAAAGAACAAAAGCAAACTTAACGCAAATCCAGAAATGTCAAAATACTTAAGGTGATGGGTACCATTGGAAGCCAGTTAAAAGCCCTGTCCCAAAACACACCTCAAAGCAGCATAATCCTATAACTAGGTGTATCTCCAGGTTCCTGAGTGTTATCAGGTAGAGAATATCATCGCCACCTGTCATTATTCAATCCATATTCCGTTTTATTTCAAAATTTACAACTTTATTTTCAAATGACATATTCTCACTAATTACGCAGGTGATGGTTACTGCAGGTTCAGAGTTACTTGAGGGATATCATTGACTTTGCCTAATAAAAAGTATTTTTTTGATTTTTTACTCCTGAAGATTTTTACAGGCCATAACATTGAAAATTCTAGTGAGAAATCTCGTGTGTGGAGGCATGGGAACCCCTTTGATAGTAGTGGACATACCTCGCTGATCACTCCTGAGCACTCGAAACAAAAGAGAGTTGCACAAAGATACACATCGACTATCTCAAGACAATGGCTTGTTGTCAGGATGCTATAAATAGGTGCTAGCTATGAGCATGTGAGGTTACCAAGTGAAGTTGGTGTGGAGATTTCTAACTAAAATTTTCAACGTTATGGTCTGTAAAAATCTTCAGCAGTAAAAAATCAAAAAAATACTTTTTATTGGGCATAGTCAATGATATTCCTAAAGTAACTCTGAACCTGCAGTAACCATCACCTGCGTAATTAATGAGAATATGTCATTTGAAAAAAAAGTTGTAAATTTTGAAATAAAACAGAATATGGATTGAATAATGACAGGTGGCGATGATATTCTCTACCTGATAACACTCGGGAACCTGGAGATACACCTAGTTATAGGATTATGCTGCTTTGAGGTGTGTTTTGGGACAGGGCTTTTAACTGGCTTGCAATGGTACCCATCACCTTTAAGTACACACTGTGCTACTCAAGGTGACCTATTAACCCCTCCATGTTATAAAATAAATAGGCATTGCTAAGACGGTTGTGTCACTCGTGCCTTCCTTGAGACCTGCTGTCTCTATACTTTGCCCATGTCGTGACCTGGGTGTCGCTGATGATGGCATACATCAAGCCTCCCAGGTTTAGCGATAAGTTCCCCGATACAAGCTAATATGATATACAATAACCTCATGTACAATACGTAATTAAATGGCTTCGAAAAAAGTGTCAATGTCTTATTTCCTCCATATCCTGCTGTATGACACATATGTTTTTTGATGATAAACTAACCCGTTCCTTCCTATTGCGTTATCCAATTTTAAATTATTTGTATTTGTGTATATGGTGTATTTTATAGTGTATGTTATAGTCAATTAACTACATAGATTGCATAAATCCAACTGGGATACAACTGGGCGATTTGTTTAATCTACAAATATGAGGCCTCCATTTGCCACTTAATAATGGATTGTTGCTCTTGATATGCTTGTCCGTATGTTTCATATACCTTATTTGGATAATTTTCCCTTCATAATGACTTCCATAATATCTATCATATATTGGATTCTGAAATAAGCAATTTTTGTTATACTCATTTTTGTGTCATTTTATGTGTCAATTTAATGCTAAACCATGGCTCTTCAGACATTATTGATGGTAAATTGAAGTTCTTACGACCTACGATCATCTCTATAGAATCATATCACTGACAAGACTAAGTGTATTTAAAACAATTATAGAAAAGAAATGAAGTCAATTAATCGGTATATAAGAAGAGAATCACAAATCTAAGTCATTTGCAACTTCGATATACGCTTCTTAACAATTGAGTCTGGGACATTTTGCACTATGAAATGGATAAACTTGAGACTGTACTGATTCTAAATATTGATATTCAGATTCTTTGTCATGTGACTTTGAGCTGCCACGTGTGTGTGGGTATACTATACCCACTATTCAAGGCCCTTATGAATGGACCATCCAACAAGGGAAGCCAAAGATAAATGCGGGCATTCTCCAGAACGACCACACTACTGGTACACCTAGAGGTAACCCCCTCTCTCTTCATCTCTACTTCTCTTGTTTTCTCAACATGCACTCAATCAAATATATCAGCCACAATTTCCTAAGTAAAGAACTTATTTTGATATCTCATTTTACAAACAGTATCTCTTACAGGTTTTAAGCTTACGTTAAGAATATTTCTATCTTCTATAAAGTATGTGTGAACTGAGTGTACCCTACACAACAACAAAAACCCATGTCTGTAATCCAATATTCCCTTGAAGGTCACTACTTTTTCGCCAGTCCCTTTTATGCGGAAGACAAGATGGATAAGGCTATTCTCACTTCTCCTTTACACCGATCATCCTCCGTCCAATGTCTGAAGTTCTTTTACCACAAGGGAGGCTTTGCCAATGGCCCCCTGTCAGTGCACTTGCGAACTAACAGTACATCGAGATATTTGCTGCTGAAGCTGGTTGGCGACGTGCCCCATGAGTGGTCATTAGCTACTACAGACCTGCCATCAGGGGAGTATCAAGTGGAGTTCCAGTCTCTAGCATCCTACCACAGTGTTCGCACTGCAATAGATGATATAACAGTTTCTGACAGACCCTGCGACAAATCCTGTAAGATTTCTGATTATGAGTATATACCCGAAGCTTAGTAAATAAAGCCTTCCTTCATTTGAAGTGCACATACGTTCTGACAACTTTAGAAATGACTTATCAACCCAACAAGAACGACTTTATGACAAATGTTTTCTACATATTTTATTGGTTTGTCGGTAAAATATTTGGATCTGTGCCATAGTAAACTCATGCCAAGGAATTATGGAATGTGAAATTGTGGAATACAATACCTAAGATCACCCGGCAATTGATGCACATGATTGTATCCTAGTTAATGTAAATAATAATAATAATCGTATATGCACAATGACTTTCATTGTTTTAGATTGATGTACAATATCATTATATAGATTCAGACGTATACATATACAAAATAACAAAGTGTAATCGTAAGAAGTGTAATTGTAAAAAGGGGATGCTCTTTTCTTACAGATCATACAATATCCTGTGACTTTGAACAAGGCCATAGGTGCGGATACACAGTTTCCTTTCCAGAGGGCCCTAGGGGTCTGGTCTGGCAGTTGATAAAAGGAAAAACACACTCATCTTTGACGGGTCCACAGGCAGACCATACGTGCAGAAATGCATCTGGTAAAATATGTCAATTTCAAAAACATAGGAGTAAATGCGATCTTAAATGTTACACAATTGCATGGAACGCTAATTTCATTTCAATTATAAGCAACATTCTAAGTATGTAATTCTTCTTCAAGAAACTGGGCAATTCATGTTAATATACAGATTCTAAGTTTCTGAGTATATAAGTACCATTGGACTCATTCTCAGTTGTTTTATTTGAAATAAACATGAATGGAAATAAGTTTAAATTATAAAAATCTGTTTTGCCAATATTCATTAGTCAGTCATGCTTAGACCTGTCCTTTAAAAGTGTCATCTGGAACAATGATACTTTTGAAAATAATTTGGGAAGAATGCACGAATTCAAAACCTATTTGAAGAGTTTGTTGCTTTTATATTCAAATAGATCATGAAAGATTGTTTTGTTAGGGAGATATCATGACAAATAATCTTGCCTTTTAAGTCCGTTTAGAGGTAACAATTTGTTGAAGTGCATATATGCTTGATTTTAGAAGCTCTATTGGTAAGAAGTATATATTTGTATTGTATGAAATATATCTTGAGGTATTATAAGTACTGTAGTACCAAAGTGTTTTTTACAATTATGTCAGATTTCAACATTTGAATTTATACCAATATTTTCATTACCAATTGTGAAAGAGGTGGGACCATTTTTATGACATCTACTTTTGTAACTATGATATTCTCCTTTTTAATGTCTGAAATAAAGATGCTTTATAAGATATCATGGGAATATTTGATACCGCAAGCTTTGGTATACTGTAACTTTTGTTTGTGCAGGACACTATATGTATGTTGAAGCTAGTCTTGGATCACTTGGAGATGAAGCAACATTGACCTCCCCTCTGCAACAATTCAAGTCTTCCACAACTTGCCTGGAATTCTACTACCACATGTGGGGACCCCACGTTGAGAAACTGGAGATTTTTCTCCTTTATCCGCCATTTCACAGAAAACCGATATGGCGGAGGGAAAGTGACCAGGGCGACAAATGGCATCACGCTCAGGTCACCATTGAAGGCGTGAGTCAGTTTCAGATCAGATTCACATTAACTAGGGGCTTCAGCAGCAAGGGAGATGTGGCTATTGATGATATCCTTATCAGGGAAGGGCCATGTAACATTACAGGTTAGTATCTATACAGGTGTATAGTAGCAGTAGTAGTAAT
The DNA here is from genome assembly GCA_963942565.1 of Maea johnstoni. NCBI lineage: Eukaryota > Metazoa > Annelida > Polychaeta > Spionida > Magelonidae > Maea > Maea johnstoni. The sequence continues at coordinate 3,886,350 of OZ012689.1, read as the reverse complement.
ATTAGTAGTAATAGTCGTAGTAGTAGTAGTAGTAGTAGTAGTAGTAGTAGTAGTAGTAGTAGTAGTAGTAGTAGTAGTAGTAGTAGTAGTAGGAGTAGTAGTAGTAATGATAATGATGGTGATGATGATAATATCACTATCATCATTGTCATCGTCATCATTTTCATAGAAATAACATATTATTACAATTATCATTTCATTATTATTATTATCATATTATTATTATTATTATCATTATTACTATCATTATTATAACTATAATTATCATTATTATTATCAGTATTATTATTATTATTATTATTGTTATTATTATTGTCATTATTGTAATTATCATTTCTTGACATAACTGCAAGAAAGAACTTAGATATTATAATGATTTATATCAAATTCCATTAAAACTGCATGGAGATACTTTATGAGTAGAGATGAAATTGTCACTATCGAGTTTTAGGTTTAAGTTATGCAGTTGAACTAATTCCTACCTTATGTTGGTAATTATCCCGGTTTTGTATTTAGTATATCATTTTCAAGCCATTTCTATTTCTATATGCACCATTTGACTATATTTCTTTATTTAGTATACTGTATAATTCCAATATATTGGTATACCTTATCAACTTTCAGAGTGTCCTCCGGGAATGTTTCACTGTAAAAATGGCCAATGTGTGGATTGGAGTAAGGTCTGTGACATGAAGAATGACTGTCACGATTATAGTGATGAGACATTTAAATGTGGTAAGATCATTGCTCTCTCTCTCTTTCCACAGAGAATATTTACATCATACATTTCGTATCAGATATAGCATACATGATCTCTGAAATAAGGTTCGGTAAATTAAAAGCAGGCTGTCAGTGAAAATCCCAAATGAAACTGTTCATAAAATGCAATTGTGGATGCTTATTTTTCAAACTATAAGCAATTGTAATATTTGGTTGTGTGATGAACATATGACATATGTCAAAATTGAGATATTTCTTTCAAAAACAAATAGAAATCATAGATGATATTGAGGGAAAAGGGAGTTTTTGTAAGAGTGTATATGAATGAATTAATTGGTGTTTAAAGCAAATCAATACACTTAGGCCACTTAATTCAATAACACCTAAATAAAATAATTGCCCATTTTATTGTAGAAAACATAAACTAATCAATAAATGAAAATATTCACAAAACATTGAACACCTTCAGCTTATAAGTAGCATGTGCAAAGTTGTTTCAAAGGAAACTCTAATTCTTCGAATGTGTCACAATCAGTAAACCAGAAAACATATAAATGACCATCCCATAGAGGTAAGAATGCTGTTTGAAGGCTCTTATTCAAAGAGTTCATTAAAGCCATATACATTTAAAGGCCTATTCAAGGATTCAATGGAAAATTGATATAATCAAATAAACCTTTTGACAGTCATAAGCTGTATATTTGGGAGACTCCTCATTCTTTTAAAAGAAAGGTTTGAGTCAAGTCATTCTTTTACAAAAGTTTAGAAGTGCACAAGATGATTCATTGTGCGTTGGGCTTTCTCTTGAATCCCTTTTCGAGCTTTTGTAATGAGTGCAGAGGTGTCCAGAAACCAAACAAGACGACCATAGCTCATTCTGTCAATTATCCTGCAGACACAGCTAGTTTATGCAGTAGGGCAGTATCATATCGATCTTAAAAGAGATTGCTTTCTATCTAAAACACCCTGCCTACACCCAAAGGATTGATTTTGCTATAGTATCATTGGCATTCCCATACAGCTTCTGGGAGTCTCCAGGTCGAGACTTGATGGAAAGGTTTTGAATGTAAATATTTGAGGAAGTTCCAATCTGCTTTGTGAAACTGTCATTTAAGTGATTGATCGTACAGATGACGGAAGGAAGGAATGGAATTGCGTCGCTTTCAGTATCTCAGGTCATGTCAGTACTAGGTAGAAACCTGGGAAGGAATTCCCTTCCATTCAGGAATAAGTTTTTTGTTCAGTTGCAGACAGACAATAGAGAGCCCTTCACAATGCCACACACATATATAGTGATCAGGCCAACCTGCTTGGGGATCTAGGGGAGAATCAAGCCCACCAATTCACGCTTGGGAGCCAGGCATAGTAACCACTAGTCAAAACGGTTCCCCTGTCGTATTGAGGATGATACGGGCTATGTAAATTGAGGAAAGGGGTCCCTACCACAAAGATCCTCCTCCACATTCCACGAAAAATCCATGTAAAGACCAGGATAGCACCTGGTTAGATCTATAGATGTAAAATAACCTGTTGCTGGATAAGTTGGAGTGTCCTCATTAAATAGACAGATATAACTTTTGGTCATGACCTTACATTTGGCATCAGATTTTTTCTTCCTACTGACAAGTAATTATGGAAATGAGAATTCCCAACAATCATAAATGGCTAAAGGAATATCCTACTTTAAAGTAGTAATATGCTTGAGTATATACATGTAGCAAAATCAAGGGCAAATAAGGTGTATAATTAGTTGACCATGCTACTTATATCTTAGCTAGGGCATTAAAAGCATTATACTCGCTCTATCATCTGATGCGGAATCAGACAGATATATAGCGATATTAATACACCATATTGACAAGCGATTAAGACACCATATTTACGTGCAGTATAACATAACGATTAGAATATGCTAGATTATCCTTACAACTGTTTCCCTCTTCTCTGAA
>OZ012689.1:3817495-3880981 GCA_963942565.1 Maea johnstoni | reverse complement strand
ATATATATATATATATATATATATATATATATATATATATATATATATATATATATATATATATATATCAATGTTTTGTGGGTTTCTATTGTTCTAACAGCTAGGAGAGACTGTAAGCTATCCCATAAAGCGCAGGAATACATGGGCACCATAAATGTATCTGAATCAGGACAAGCATGCCGCAGGTGGGATGAACTCAACAAAAAGCAATGGTCAAGCAGTATGGTTTTCTTCCCCGAAGAAAATATCACTCTTGCTGAGAACTTCTGTAGGAACCCGAATAGTGGCAAGTTTCCATGGTGCTATATTGGAGATGGCACTGACGACTGGGAGTATTGCAAAATACCATTTTGTGGATGTGAGTATACCAACAGAAATTACTTTTTATGGTCATTTTTAAATGCTCACTGTACCAGAAGCTGATAGTAACACTGCATCGATAACAGTTATAACTGACATGTTTAAATAATCTTTAGTATTCAAAGGAAAGGACGTTTTCACATCTGAGAGGTATTTCCAATAGGATGTTTTCATGTCTCAGAGGTGTTTCCAATAGGATGTTCTTCACGTTTCAGAATTGTGCAGATGATGATGTTTCACTTTCAGCATATTGTTACTTTCAGCATGTGGTGACGATTTCAAGTGTGCAAACGGCCTGTGCATTGATTGGAGGAAGACATGCGATGGCAATGACGACTGTGGTGACAGGAGCGACGAAATATTTCCTTGTGGTAACACAACGTATTTATCTACATATGATACGCACCAGTATATAGGGGCCTCCCCGATAGCCGAGTGGACTAAGACGTTGCTACTAACTGGTTACTGTCTCCCATTACTGCCAGGCTTTAAAACCCAGCCAGAGAATGTGAGATAGCTGCCAGTGACTTGGGGCCAGGCCGAATTGTTCACCAGATACTCGCCGCCCCCACCCCCCCCCCACCTTTTGCATATAACTAGTCACGATTTAGCCTGAATATGGTAGAAGATTGAAGATTACCAATATTCGAAATTCCAACGGCATATACAAAACTGCCAAGATTCATTTACAGGAAATGAAGTGCATTAGTCTTTCACTGTATATCTCAAGCAGTGACGGCTTCGAAAAATGACTGGCAATATCATTAAAACACATAATTTAAAAACAACAATTTCCTTTGTGACTAATAATAAAACAAAATTTCTTACCAATTTCAGCATTAGTTGAAATTGCACTGTGAAATTCAATCAACAAATGTTTCCTTATTTACTGTACTTGATTATTATTCGCCCCCTTTTTGCTCTTTTCTATATATCAAGGTGCGTAAAATATGTGAGGAAATATGTCACTAATGCCAAAATTCAATTCCATCAACGGAACCGCCGTCTAAAGCTAGGAGCACACAGGGGCCGAAGTGAATATGTTTTTACGTGAAGAGGCCAAAATCCAGTTCTTGTTATCATCACAGAATTTCTTCTGGGCTTTTTTTTCAAAAATTCACCGCGAAGTTCCACCTCAGTGAAATTCTTGTCCACTATCCATACACCACGTTTTAACTTCACAGAACTACTGGTTCACTTCGCAGACCTTCATGTTGACTACATGAACAAATTTTGAACAAGATTGACCATGAAGTGATCGTGAAGAGAACACAAAGTAGCGCGAAGACTTCACATTACCATCACATTCTTTTCTTGTTTAGTCGTGTTTGGTGTTTTTGCATTCTTGTTAGCTTCAGCACAGGTCATGTAAACTTCACATAGACTTCGTTTTATCTACCTGTTTCGTTTGTATATCTGTGTCTTTACTTTATTTTGTGTACGTGTTCGATTCCTTAAGCCCCTCTCACAAAAGAGCACGAAGTCTACATAACTGTACACGAAGGTGCTGACTTCCACTTTGTGTATACTTTGCGAAAGATTTTAAGGTTTTGTAGCCACTCGACCATACCACATGAAGCGTACACAAAGACAACACAAAGCCAACAAGATTGAATACGTCTATACACGAACACAACATATATATAGCACAAAGTGAATGTGAAGTGCACACAAACCTATATGAACTATTAGAAAACAACCAGACCAAACATGACTCAACCAGAAGATAACGCGATGCTAATGTGAAGTGAATCAGAAGCCAACACGAAGACAGCATGAAGTTTATAGATAATCACATGATTCTGAAGATTCAAAATGGCCGACTATGTTTATATCTCGTAAAATCGCATCAGATTTGAGGTAATTATGGTCGATTTACGTATCATATGGGCCCTGGAGGAGTAGGAAATGTTTTTAAATGGTGCTGCATTAATTCAACAGCTTCGTCAGCAGCAAAGGAGATGTGCGATAGTGAGGAAAAGGAGGACAGTGTGGACAAGGGGATGGTTTCTAAATAGACCCTTCAGAAGCCTACACAAACCACCGCGAAGTCTACACAGAGTGAAAAACCCCAACTTCGTGTACAGTCTTGTGGACTTCATGGTCTTGTGTGAGAGGGGCTTTAAGCCCCTCTCACACAAGACCATGAAGTCTACATGACTGTACACGAAATTGGGGTTTTCCCTCCGTGTAGACTTCGCGGAGGTTTGTGTAGGCTTCATGATAAAACGGGTACACTTCCTGAAACTTTGTGTTCACTTCGAGATAAACCTTGTTCACTTCATGTCCGCGCTGAAATCTTTTGGCTGTTTAAAAATTTCCATGAACTCCACATGAAGTTTGACCTAGATAAACATCGTGTCAACCTCATGTTAACTAAAGCCCCTCTCACACAAGACCATGAAGTCTACATGACTGTACACGAAGTTGGGGTTTTTCACTCCGTGTAGACTTCGCGGAGGTTTGTGTAGGCTTCACGATAAAACGGGTACACTTCCTGGAACTTCCTATTCACTTCGGGATAAACCTTGTTCACTTCATGTCCGCGCTGAAATCTTTTGGCTGTTTAAAAATCTCCATGAACTCCATATGAAGTTTGACCTAGATATACATCATGTCAACTTCATGTTACCTTCATGTACACTTCGCGGAATACTGGTTGACTACTGGTTGACATCGTGCTACTTCGTGTTCACTTCATATCCAAATTCCAACACGAAGTGAACGTGATGCCAACACGACGTACCATGAAGTACCGCGAAGCCAACAAGTAGTCAACAAGTAGGTCATGTGGCGCTCAACATCCAACCAGAATGCGCTAATTGAGGAGAATAAAGCATTCAAATCCTGTCTGTATTTCAACTACCAAAGACTCATTTAGCGTATCAATTCTTTTCATTCCTCACATCCTTCTGATCCTTGCCCCTGTACACGCTTTAACGTCTCTAATATTTATAATAGATCGACTTGGGGTCCTATATAACCACATCAGAGACAATACTAGATAAAACATAACAAACAATATACCCCCTTTAATTTGCACTAAGGTAAATACATAACAATAATATGGTCTAGCATAAATACAGAACGACCCAATATAAGGCACTTCATTTTCTTTATTTAACATTATACCCAGCAAACACAAAACATTTGTGCTATGTATATAAAATACCAACATCTGTGAAATATTACTGAAAATATTTATTAATGTTTAAACGTTTGGTTATTACTAGTTATACTAATTTGAAGTATTATTGTCACAACACTTTGAAATACATTTACACAATAATGCAAAAATTATTCATCCAATATTTCTGGATAACATCTTTACATTATATATATGAATCATTTTGACTTTTTCTGACATTTTAGAAACAATTTAAAGTATGTCAGTAATATATTTGTAATATGCAGTTGTTAAACAGTAATTACATATGTTGATTAAAGATGGTGTAATGTTATCAAACATAAAAATATATTGGTTAATGTTTTAAAAAAATATTCCTTAATTATCGTTTATGTTATACTTTTATAATATTTGTATTATATAACATTATTTGCATTTATCATTTCACACATGTTTTCCCTATGGTTATTGAACATTTTTCTAAATTGAAACCTCATTAAAGCGATAATAGCTATTGCTATTGTTATTGCTAGACATATTTCCTTACTTTTGCTATCGAGCTATTTATGACATAAATATTTCATAACTACTGTACAAATGTTATGTAGAAAATATCATTGGTGAAAATCATTTTTAAGAGATAATTATTAGTATTACATACTGTATACCTGGTATTTTTACAGGCATTTAATTTTTGCTTATTTTGTACTGGCCATGATAGCCCCAAAATAACATTCTTCAAATAAATATCCTGATTTATTTATGCGTTGTTTCAGTGCTTAAATGCGTGAATTTTAAGTAGTGCAAATACCCTTAAGCACTCCAAATTAAAGCCGTATACAGTATGAGTGAAATGGCTACATAAATATGGCTACGCAAATCCAGGCTAATGCCTTGCAGTAATTTCATGTTGTGTTCATGGTCACTTCTGGTTAACTTCCCAGTAGCATCGCGTTATCTTCTGGTTGTGTCATGTTTGGTCTGGTTGTCTTCTTGATAGTTCATATAGGTTCATGTGCAATTCACATTCACTTCGTGTTATATACGTGTTGTGTTCGTGTATAGACATATTCAATCTTGTTGGGTTTGTGTTGTCTTTGTGTACGCTTCATGTTGTATGGTCGAGTGGCTACAAAACCTCAAATTTTTCGCGAAGTCTACATGAAGTGGAAGTCAGCACCTTCATGTACAGTCGTGTAGACTTCGTGCTCTTGTGTGAGAGGGGCTTTAATGTGCACTTTGTGGAATACTGGTTGACTACTGGTTGACATCGTGCTACTTCGTGCTCACTTCATATCCAAATTCAAACACGAAGTGATCGTGAAGCCGACACAAAGTACCATGAAGTTCCGCGAAGCCAACACATAGTCAACCAGTAGATCATGTGACGCTCAACATCCAACCAGAATGCGCTAATTGAGGAAAATGAAGCATTCAAATTCTGTCTGTATTTCAACTACCAAAGACTTATTTAGCGTATCAATTTTTTTCGTTCCTCACATCCTTCTGATCCTTGCCCCTGTACACGCTTTAACGTCTCTAATATTTATAATAGATCGACTTGGGGTCCTATAAAACCACATCAGAGACAATACTAGATAAAACATAAAAAACGATATACCCCCTTTAATTTGCAATAAGGTAAATACATAACAATAATATGGTCTAGCATAAATACAGAACGACCCAATTTAAGGCACTTAATTTTCTTTATTTTACATTATACCCAGCAATCACAAAACATTTGTGCTATGTATATAAAAATTGTTTTACCCAACATCTGTGGAATGTTACTGAAAATATCTATTAATGTTTAAACGTTTGGTTATTACTTAAATTTGAAGTATTATTGTCACAACACTTTGAAATACATTTACACAACCTGGTATTTCTACAGGCATTTAATTTTTGCTTATTCTGTACTGGCCATGATAGCCCCAAAATAACATTCTTCAAATAAATATCCTGATTTGTTTATGCTTTGTTTGAATGCTTAAATGCGTGAATTTTAAGTAGCGTAAACACCCTTTAGCACTCCAAATTAAAGCCGTATACAGTGTGAGTGAAATGGCTACATAAATATGACTACGCAAATCAGGGTTAATGCCTTGCAGTAATTTCATGTTGTGTCCATGATCACTTCTGGTTAACTTCCCAGTAGCATCGCGTTATCTTCTGGTTGAGTCATGTTTGGTCTGGTTGTCTTCTTGATAGTTCATATAGGTTCATGTGCACTTCACATTCACTTCGTGTTATATACGTGTTGTGTTCATGTATAGACGTATTCAATCTTGTTGGCTTTGTGTTGTCTTTGTGTACGCTTCGTGTTGTATGGTCGAGTGGCGACAAAACCTCAAATTTTTCGCGAAGTCTACATGAAGTGGAAGTCACAGTCGTGTAGACTTCATGCTCTTGTGTGAGAGGGGCTTAAGGTATGTTTCATTGGCTTCAAAAAGTTTTTTTTCTGCGAAGTGAACACGAAGTGAAATTTACCAATTTTGTGAAAAAACATATTGACTTCGGCCTCTGTGTGCACCTAGCTTAACGCCCAATTCAGCTGACAACTTTGACACTAGAACTGGGGCTTAAATAAAATGCATTTAATATGGCTCATTAATTTAATATATATTTTCCAAATAGTGTATCAATACAGTTTAAAAGTTCTTTTATATGCAGTTTATGTATTGCTATGTGTCATACCGTTTTCAAATGGAAACATTATTTAGTATGTACTTGTACTTCAACAGACAGGTCGGTGAACTGCACATTTGAATCATCATTCGCCTGTGGATATACCTGGGAGAGGGAAGGGTCCAACTATTCCTGGGACTTCTTCACAAGTTCCTTTCACGTTAAAGATCATACCTTCAACATAGCTGGGAAAGGTAAACACATTTTTTTTATCATGGTATACATTTTAAAATATTGATGATGCAAACAGATGCAATTTGATAATCGTTGCCGATTTTCAGTAGGTCGAGTAATTATAGATGTTAGATATCTTAGTCATAATTGTCAAATATGAAAATGTTGTAGGACTATACATGGCTGCAAATCTGACGGAAGACACCATTCCACTTGCAACCCGGGCAGTGTTTCTTTCACCACCAGTAACAGCAGAGGGGAAGCATTGTCTCAGCTGGCACGTTTTCAGGATTGGCCAAAATACTGGAAGTCTTCTGGTCTATAGTTGGAACTCCACTAAGAAGAATTCACTATTATTCGAGGCCTATGGAAACCATGTTACAGGTGAATTGAATAATGTTTAGTAATCAAAAAGTCCCTTTTCTAGAATTTGGATTTGAAATTTTGATAATCGTCAATTTTTGCCATAACACGACTCAAAGCGTTTTTGCTGTTTGTATATATATATATATATATATATATATATATATATATATATATATATATATATATATATATATATATATATATATATATATATAAATATATATATATATATATATATATATAAATATATATATATATATATATATATATATATATATATATATATATATATATATATATATGTATATATATATATATATATATATATATATATATATATATATATATATATATATATTCGTTTGCTAACAAAACTTGAGCAAAAGCCACATACTGCGAAAAATGTGATTAAGGCAGAATAGTGACTAGTCAATGAATGTTGAACGAAACTACAGTACCATTTTGGGATATGTATACTAACATCACATACGTTTTGGTTTCAGAGAAAGAATGGAAAAAGTTGACCGTTGAGGTTGATGTTGAGATGGATCAGCAGCTTGCTTTTATGTCTAGAAATGGAGGTGGAAATGGCATGGGAGTTGATGACGTCACGCTTGTTCCCGGTCTGTGTGACATTCCAGGTATATAAGTTGATTTATCCTAATTGTATTTTCCATTTTCACTTTGGCCAACTGTACGGATATCATTCTGAGTTCCATTGATTTACAAGTAGTCAGAAGATTTTTTTTTACTAAAACATGTTAAAGACACATTAACCGAACTAAGTCTTCATTACATAATAAAAACATTCAAGCTCGTTTTGTGTACTTGCACATTAATACATTTTGTCAATAAGTCTAGATTACATAGTTTTTGAAAGCTTTGATGTTCTTTGGGTAAAAGTGTATGGTGCCTGTACTGGTTGGTCAAATTCACAAGACTATTGCCGAATTGGAGAACGTTGATTGATAGGGTACAAACTTCCTTGGAAATCTGTTTTGATATATCTGATAAAACATACCCTTTGTGTAATATATGAATATAAAATATATACCGTATAAAAAGATTAAACATGCAAGCATTGGCTGTACTGTCTTTTTAGAATTGTTGTATGTGTTTTTAGTTTGCGATGCTAATGAGTTCCAATGCACCATGGGACGGTGTGTACCCATTGACACTCTCTGTGATGGATTCATCGACTGCCCAGATTTTTCCGACGAAACGCAGGGTTGTGGTAAGTAAGAACAGCGATCTTATCGAATGTATGTATGGTAATTCTTGAGAAAGAGTGGATAGTGTTTACCGAATTCACGTCAATAGTCTCATACAATCTTGTTTGGACCGATTCAGAGCACAAAAATAATGCCTTGTTTTTGTTTGCTTGTAGTGTGTGCGATCTTTTAAATACTGACTTGTTATGGTTTGGTAAAAAACCTGCCACTTCTCAATACAATGTAATAAATAGTTCTAACAGACAAACTTGTACTACAAAAACCTTGTTTGATTGATAGTTTCAGTTTGCACATATTCTACATGGTATAAACTTGAACGATAATTCTAGTCAATGAAATAGACTATTTGAATATCTAAAGGTAGTTCTATACACACACACACACATACACACACACACCCTGGCTCCCAAGCGTGCCTTTGCAGGTTTGAGTTACGCTGGGTCACCAAACAGGGTGGCCTGGTCGCTATATACATGTGTGTTGTTGTGGAAGACTTTCTGTGGTCCTTCAGTAACTGAAAGACCACTTGGAACTATTCATGAATAGAAAGGAATTTTTACCCGGGTTTCTATTTCATCGCGATATGACCTAAGCTGTTCGAGCGACACAAAACCCAGTTTCCTTCCTTTATATACATATATATATATATATATATATATATATATATATATATATATATGTATGTATGTATGTATGTATGTATGTATGTATGTATGTATGTATGTATGTATGTATGTATGTATGTATGTATGTATGTATGTATGTATGTATGTATGTATGTATGTATGTATGTATGTATGTATGTATGTATGTATGTATGTATGTATGTATGCATGCATGCATGCATGTATGTATGTGTGTGTGTGTGTTTGTGTATTGCAAAAGTGGTAAGTTGCACATACCTTCACGGGATTATCCTGCCATCTTGCAGCGTGCACGGACAGCAAATTCCGATGTGCTAACACAATGTGTATTTCCAAGTGGCTCCTCTGTGATGGCTCTAATGACTGTGGCGATAACTCGGATGAAACGCTCATTTGTGGTAAGTCTCCGCAGAATTTGTTGCTAGGAAAAGTTCATACCACAGCAAGGATGGTAGCCCACAAATATGGTCCTAAATTTAACGTTCTGAATTGGATGATAGTTGCAATCTTTAATGGTGATAAGTAAATCACATAGTTCACTTCTGAATTGCGAATTATTATAAAAAGATACAATATCTTGTCAGAGTTCAGTATTATGGTGAGATTTGTATGACATGAATCAGGACTTTTTCTGCGTTACGTTGTTAAAATATACCCCGATAAAGGGAGACTATCATAATGAAAATATACTGTAATCTTATTTTTATAAATACTCCAGTCCATATTATTCACATCTGTTGTCATCATTAATATACTACACTTTCTACATGACATATTTTCAATATTAATCTATTTAAGAATTTATATCTTGCCTACCAGTATATTTTGTCTTCATCGAGTTATTGTTGTGACATAATGTAGATTTTTCCATACAATTTTTCAAAATGATTGAACTACCTTACAAAACGCGTTCCCGTCCATAGAACTAAAGAAGCATGTTCAATGTGGCAATGGTACCCGCGAGAGGAAGATTCGTCAGACTGAAGAGTTAAGCAACGATGATGAGTACTTTGATGGCGTAGTTGAGGGGAAAACACGAGCCACTCGTAACATGACTGGTGAGTAAAACCATTCTTTAGACGCCCGTTTGGTATTAAAAGTTACATTTATCGTCAAACTTTCTGTTATATTGGAGCTTATGTAGTGACTAGCCAGTTGTAAGAGCTAGGTAGAGTATGGTGATTTTTGGTATTTTTACAAGTTCCTGTTTAAGTTCTCTGGTGTACCGTCACATGATTTCACTAGTTATACAATATCAAGTGTAACGATTATATCAAACATACTTTAAAAAACATCTTGCTATTGGTAGCACATACTACACTGCTGTAGGTTGCACATAACTTGCTATGATACACTTGGAAGAAAATGAAAACTTCAGCACCATCAATTGCGATTTGAGGTTTTAACAGTTCATTTACATGAGGGACAACGTATTAATGCTAAAGACAGGTATTGACATTTCCGAACATATTCACAAAACTTCTGAACATTTGCAGGTCTGAATTTGACATCAATCTTGATACAGACAGCTCACCAGAAGGAAGACTTGATCTACAGGTGAGAGTGGCAAAATATGGTTTGATGCAGAAACCATCGGAGGTACAATGTATTTCGCCCCCCCCCCCCCCAAAAAAAAAAGACACTGTCGCAAAATTGTTTTAAAGAGGGTTACATTTATACACACGGATACGCAACTAAATTTTCTTATCATCTAGTGCATTAATTAACCTTAATTGCATACACTGAAAGTTATAGCTAGGTTCGAACTTAGATAATGCTTTAAATACATTCCTATGAATGATCATCATTACTTGTTATCAATCCCTAAAGAACAATTTATTTGTCCCCCTTATTTATGCAGCAGTTGAGACCCCTATAAGCGTGTTACCTACTCGTTAAGGACATACGATACTCTAGACGGTTGACACCTATTTAGCACTAAGCAAGCTAAAACTATATATTACAATTTTATTTACACCACTGCCAATATTGAAAGATAATTTGTTACAAAACAGGTTTTAAGATAAATTTCTATCATTATGACAATACCTGCCTATTATACATAGTATCCTGAGAGAGAGTTTTTTGCAATGAATATTTTGGCTATAGTGATTATCACATTTATTGAACTTATTAAATATGTATTATCATTCATTTATCTATAAAATGGGATTCCCTTGCTAAAACATATCTTATATAGCAAAGGTCAAATACGGTACCAAATCTGCCAAACAGCTCCTTTCTCACAAACTATACACATCTGCGGTTTAAAAGCTAACTTGATGACCTGTCATTATTGTTTTGTCTTCTTGTCATGATCCTTATGTAAATAGTTAGGAAAAAATGTGTGAAATTAATTTCGGCAATTTTGAATTATACTAATTTTGAATTAACAACTTGTTTCTCGAATTCCTTGATTTTGTCACATAATTCCTATATAAAAGAAGAAAAAATAATATCAAAATGCCAGAACAGTATCTCAGCCAGTGTCAGTATCTCTGAAGGGATACATTTAGTAAAGAAAGAAAAGAACTTTAGAGAATGAGATGTTAGTGACAAGAATTGCATTATTTTTAAAAAACAGACAAAACAGATTAAGTCGATGATCCCATAAATTTAAAATTGTTTTGAGATCAATGTGCTATGTTCCTTTGTCATGCAAAGTTTCAGGAATATTAAACTGACTTTCCTTAGAGTGTTCTAAAATCTTGAATTCAGTTGCTTAGTTTTAAGACATTACCAATGGTTAACATCAACTAAATTTTTGTTAAAGTTCAATTTACACATTTCAAACATTGGTTCCAATGGTTATATTATTTGATGTTTTGTCTTTTTGCATCAGATGCTCCTGGAGTGGTGAGCCATGCTCTCCTAAGAATTTTACTCAGTCACTGACGGACTATGGTGTCTGTTACACGTTTAACGCTGGTCACCCCCCAATAACTACTTCTAAAACAGGTAAGATTCACAGTACACAAACCTTGAAGAACATCTGAATACTACTGTAGAATGGCTAATTTTCCTGTGTGTTTTATTTTCCCGTTTTTTCCCGAATGCTATCAAACGGGAATAAACAACACCGGGAAAATCATTACACTTCATGTCCGGACTTAATAAACACGGGAAATTCTGACCTTAGTTAAAAAGACTGGCCCAGCTTTATCTCTGAAGTGTCAGACCTGCGTTTACTCAAAGTGATAGCGGTCATTCCCTTAGTGCAATCCACATGCGGCAGGGAACAATTGGGGGTCTCTGTATGACTTCTGATCATGCTGTGACTGCAACTCACTTAAGAGATTAAATCCCTTGTGATCTATTTCTAGTCTCCTCTCTAGACTGGTGAAAGTCCCACCACCGCATGCGCTGCTGCATGGCCCTGCCCATGCTTATATAACACTGGGAACTGTCTACAGTCTATAAGATGCTTATCTAGACTGGTGATAGTCCCTTTGCAGTGTGCGTTGTTGTACTGATAAGCACTTCAACCCATGGCACATGTTTATATAAGACTGTGGACTACTTAAACTACTTAGGATCTACTTAAAACGGGAAAATTAAAAACGGGAAAAAACATATGTCCTCTTTTCGGAAATATTAGAAACGGGAAAACCCAAAAATGAAAAATTAGGGAAAATTGTCACACGGAAAAATTAGCTATTCTACAGTATATGGAAATGTTTGTAGTTATAACAACTACATCACCTATGTGATAAAGTAAGGACATTCAAATCTTGGCACAGGTAGAGAGAATATCTGGTTGTACACATATACATATCGAGAAAAAAGCCAAGTACATTATAAATTCAAGTAGATGAGTATCAAAGCAACGTTCATCTATGACGTTTGGGGCCTGCGGTCACATTCATGCCCAAGAAACTTGGCAGCAAGCGGGCGTGGAATCATATGTTATGCACTGTTCATCCGCGTATTTAGTGCAGGAATTAAATGCCGCCACTGCACAGTAAGGACATTCAGTTCTTGCACCAGTTGATTGGTTGTCTGAATGTGGCTGGTTGACTATTTTCCGTAGCATTTCCGGCTCATTGGCTAGATAAAAAGCAAAATAAAATCCTATCCCACATAGATGAGTAATAAAGCTCTCTTGGCAAGTGGTTTTATTTCTTTCCGGGAAAAAGGGTGACGCTGGCATTTCTTGCAGGAAAAAAAGGAACTATTGTTTGTTATCTGTGGGATTTGTCTTCTTTTTGATAATTCTATAAAATACTAGCCATTAACAGATTGAAGTAGTAAGTGTATATAATAATACACTTGCTTTTTATTACAGGATCAACCTATGGACTCAGTCTTGTCATCAATGTGGAGGAATATGACTACATGTTAGGTCCTTATTCAGATTCTGGAATAAAGGTATAATTATTTTATAGTCTAGTTGGTGTTTGTGAAGTGCTAATCTGGTGAATTTAAGTCTGAAGAGCGTCTTTTGTGAGATTAAATATGCATAGTTGTCTATATGTGTCATGTTTGAAACTGATAAAAGTAACATTAGTTCATGCATGGTAGCACTTGTTTGGTGTTTGAAACTTGGATCTTAATTTTGATATGAATTTATTATACATATATATAGATACATATATATATATATATATATATATATATATATATATATATATATATATATATATATATATATATATATATATATATGTATATATATATATATATATATATATATATATATATATATATATATATATATATATATATGTATATATATATATATATATGTATATATATATATATATGTATATATATATATATATATATATATATATATATATATATATATATATATATATATATATATATATATATATATATATATATATATATATTTATATATATTGTTTCAGGTTTACCTAAGTGCACAGGATGAACTACCAATGGTGAAGGATCTTGGCTTTGCTATGCCCCCAGGGATGCATTCTTTAGTTGCTATCAAAATGACTCGGGTAGGTATATGGGCGTGTTTTTGTATTGTCAGCTGAATAGTTGGTGACTATATGCTGATAGGAAATATGGTATGTTAGAAAAACATTATGGGATAATACTTTTTTTCACGACAAATCCTCACAGATGTTCTAGTGTTATTGAACGAACTAACCCTAAAAAATTGTAACTTGCTCAAATGAGAGTAAACACTCAAGATAGTATGTATTAGTTTGCGATCGCCATAGCTGGCAGGCAATGAATAAAACCAGGAACTTTATATTTGAAAGGGACCAGAAAGGAGGCTGAAATATATGCCAACTCTAGAACCTGCTGCATAGCTGACAACAGTTCCGCAGCATGTAATAGGCTGACTTGTAAGTGCGTGTTTCAATTAGAACACTGCTACACAGGCAAGATATGTAATTTGGTATGAATTTACAAAGGCGTATAATGTGTAACATACTGTAATTGCAATGCATGCACTGTGATGGGTGCTATGGAATAGCAATTCATGTATCCATTATAATTGAGATTACAGTTAACACTATGATATCGCAATTGAACCTTCAAGTGCAATAAGGAGTATCACCCCTTAATCTTCCCTGTAAACACTTGGGTTCGGCCTGAATTGTAAAACGATCAGTAGTTTCACCAACAATTAAAAATGGTTTTAACTGATTTATTTTACTAAAAAAACTAAAATAACATTGCGTCCTTCCTTCACAGTTAGAAGCAAGTATCCAATATATAAAACATAGTGCTATGTGGATTTTCCTATAAATATGCCCGTAAATTGAAATATTCCTACAGAAGTAGGAGGGT
Source organism: Maea johnstoni (assembly GCA_963942565.1). Classification (NCBI taxonomy): domain Eukaryota; kingdom Metazoa; phylum Annelida; class Polychaeta; order Spionida; family Magelonidae; genus Maea; species Maea johnstoni. The sequence continues at coordinate 3,866,615 of OZ012689.1, read as the reverse complement.
TACTTGGGGGTTTAACAGATACTTCAAAATCATAGTTAACAAGTCTACTGTACATTCAAAATACTATTACTGCCCTTCAATGAAAAGGAAGAGAGTAATTGGCCATAGCTGTCAATGTTTAACCAAGGCTACGCTAACAAAATGGCCGCCACCCAATAAGGCCAGTCTGTTGTAAACACACTTCACTTTTTAAAATTCAGAATCAACAAAATATTCTTAAGTCATGCACAAAAATTCCTTTAAAATTAGGATTACTAGGTCTGCTATCCTATTACTTTTTTTGAAAGCAACTAGACAATAAATGAAGGAGTATTTGAACCAAGTTTACAAGGAGGTTGAATTAAGCTCTCATCAAAAAAAATGGCTGACTTCCCACAAACCCACCTGCATCCCTGATTTGAAAAGTTCATAAAAAATACTTAGCATGATTTGTTTGCTTCTTAAATCCTTTCATCTTCAAGACCATCATGCAAACTTTTTAATTAATGAAGATTTACACCATTATAAGAGGAAGCACATTAAGAAAATGACCGACCATTTTAGATATTTTCATCCTAGCTGCTTGAATGTAGGTAGAACTCTATAACAGAGCCATTTGGACCAAACGTAACTAAGTTGTCTTTTCTTTTCTGCACAGTTATTTTTCTTTCAGGAAAAATAAGATTAATTATGTACTAACCTAACAGATTGATTGTATGGCTCCTGTGCTCCAAAAATGTATAAATAATCCGTTTTTAGGATGCTGCTTGAACAAGCATGTCTGTCAGTCAACTGGCCTTTGTTTATGTACTGTTTGCTGCGGGATTGCAATTACTCAAAATGCATTACAGCCATTGGTTGATACATCACACCACAGGCCTCAATTTCAGTATCTGGTCCCTTTCAAATAAATAGTTCCTGATAAAACCAAAAACTCTTCAAATTTCAAAAAATTTTAGGAAAAAACTTAAGAAAAACAGATTGAAAATCTATCTGGAGGTGACAAAGTTAAATTGTGACTTTGCAAAGATAGTTATTTAATAAAGATGACAATAACCTTGCTTGTAATTGTTAAGAAATAAAGTAAACTGCTCAGGAATGGGATAAAAGTAAAGGTCATCTTGCGACTTGAAAGTCTTAAAAAGGGATGTTCACAGACTAGAATTCAGATAGAAGGGAATCAGGATGAAGACAGGAGAGAGACAGGTGGGAAACAGGAAAAGACAAAAAGAAAAGAGTTGCGAATAACTGTTGACCTATACCATGTATTGCTGCACGAGTTATATAATATCTTTCTAACTTGAACCAAGTGAGTCATGGTTATTAAATCTCACCACTTCAAAGGGCATGAACCTGAAAAGTAAAAGTGTCCAACCTTTATAATAAGTTACACAACTTTATTCGTTTTATCCGCTCCTTATAAGAATTATCTTACATGAAAAGATAACTTCAGATTGTTAAAGGCACTTTGGCACACAGAAGCCATTTGATGCCATGCAATGTTTGCTAAAAAGCATTATAATGGTTCTAGATGAAAGTAGAAAACTGGCCCCACCAGCTAGGGCTGCCACGGTTGGTGCCAGCTTATAATATTCAGAAATATGAGTTCTGGGATTAATACTTCTCCCTAAAATATATTGAAAAACAAAGTTGTCTTTTTAAGGTGCATCACACATGAGTGGGTTAACAAATTTACGTCGTTGAGCTTATTGAGATTGAATGGAAACATAAACCTGACACTAGTCACCTAGAAGGTTGGTCGTAGAAGGCATACTATTGCTGGGTAACAAACAATTTATGAATAGCTAGTGACACCTATACATGGTACCCATATCTACTCTATAAATCAAATGCTTGTAGGTTAACAGCCTAGGGGAGCCATGGGGAGGATGTGGATCTCAGGATCTGAAGTACTACAAATCCTACTCATCAACAAAGTGCAAACGAGAATGTGAAACACAGACAATGCTCGACCACTGTGGCTGCCGGGCACCCCACATGCCAGGATACAACACAAGTAAGAACAATTGCTTGTTGTAACTTGTTTGTAATGAACTACTGGAATGAAATAATATGTGTACCTACCCAAATAGCTGAGTGGTCTAGACCTTTGTTCCTAACTTCTAGGTGTCTCTCACCATTCTCATCCGGGATGGGGCATGTGAGGAAGTTGCCAGTGGACTCGGGTTAAGGGGTGGTCATCTCTGCCAGTGACGATAGTGGAAATAACGAAATTCCTTAATAATACTTTTGAATTTAGGAGTGGACTTTTTCCCATAATAATTTCATTGTGCCAGTTCTCAAATGTGGAGAAAACTGAGGATCCTTAGAAAAACACTGGTATACCCAAATACATCTTCAACTTTCTTATAGGCCCGATCAGGATTCTATTCTAGGCCGAGATGAGATACGGGGACCAACCGATGACTATGCCAAGAATGGAGTATGGATAATTATCAGCTAGTTCCAAACAATATGCACTCATGTCACAATCTTTCCTTCTCACCACAACTGGGCCGTGTCGTGAGAGAATTCTCTAGAACTGTCTCAGACACTTACTTGTTCACATGACTCATAAAGAACATTCAGGATCCTTTTAACGAAACTCACACTCCACAGACACTGAGGAGAACCTTATATGAGAACTCATATGCAACAAAGGAAATACGTATATTCACCATCGTTGGTGGTAATCATACCTATATGCAACTTTTGTAAAGGAATTTCATTTAGACGAGCAGCATAAGGTTAATCCCTTTAAGTAAAAATAAGTGCAGGTGGGTTATACAATTCCCACAAGATTTATATTAGTTAAACACAAACATCTACACAGGAGAAAATTGACAGGCCCGTACAGGCCCGCTATTTTTATGGGCCCGCTATTTGATGGACAGTCACCTGACCGTTAGGGGCCTGTAATGACAGGCCTGTACGGGCCCCTCAAAATAACGGGTCGTAACGGGTCCGTTAAAGCGCACTCACAGAGACATCTGGTGGCAATGTTTTTGTCATAAAAAGTCAAATATACGGGCCCGTTATTTTGACTGGCAATGTCGGGACCGTTACAGGCCTGCTATGAGAGGCCCCTAACGGGCCCTCAAAATAACAGGTACGTCAGCTGTAATGTGCCCGTTGAAAGAGAGACATTTGGCAATGTTTTTGTCATAAAAAGCCAAGTATTTTCAAATTGAAATATTTTTCTTTTAAAGTAAAACTTTGAAAATGTTCTATAAAATATATTTTTTATAAATTCAATATCTCGGAAATAATCTATTGAACAGAATATTTTCATTGTACGCATTCTTTTTGCACTGATACTTGCAAAGCATGGGATCGGGATGCATGAAAACGGTATCTTTATAAGCGGTCAAAGATCAGCAAATTGCACACGAGAAGCATCAAACGCTTGTCAGTGCATGATCTAATAAGTTAGTGAGACATTAGGAGGTGAGATCCTATGGGTATGTAGTGACTGGTCACATGTTATAAATCCTGCCGAAGATGTTTGGAACTATTTATTTTTTTCGAAATGTAGATATATGGAGGGATTAAAAAAACGAACCCGCTATAACGGGCCCATACGGGGCTGTACGGGCCCGTCAACTTTTACCTGTGTAGACTGCCCAATTGGAAACCTTAATATGAGTTGTGATAAAAGTGCTCGTTTAAAAAAAAAATTGAAATGCATAGCCAGAGACCCTTTGATTACTCAGTATCACTTATGTTAATTATCAGTTGAGTGTTCAAGACAATGGCTCATTTATCATTTACAACATATAACTTATGGGTATGTGTAATATATACCTTGCTTGTGATGTTCGATGTATATTATGAAATCACGTAGACGTCATTGGCTTGTTTACCTTTATTAGGTGTGCCACAAGTATGCAGTATTAGACAATATTTGGACTGCGTTCTCATTGGGAAAGGTAAGAAAACTGTATAATTTACATTTCAAGTTTGTGGTGAACACAACTGGGAAACAACTCTTCTTTTCGTATTATCTATGAGCGACTAAGCCAAAGTCTATACTACATTGAGGTATTTGCTCATCTTCAATCTGAAATAATACACTTACCTATCTTACCTATCAATATCTTACCTATCAATTAGGCGCCTTCCGTGTACAAATATTAGTAACAACTAAAATATATCTTAAAATGTAAGGTACATCCATTTTGAATTGTTAGCCGTGAAGCCGGAGCCATTTTTCATAACACATGTAGTATTCCATTTTGGAGCTGAGGAAACAGCAGTACATGACATGTGAATACCTTGTGTTCCAAAGTCTTGTGCATACACATGTTCTTGAAACGTATGTGTTAAAAGTATATATTTATTTGCTAGCCATAAAATGCCTCTACAAAATAAAGCATCATGCTGCACACGCTAAATGCAAAATGTATTTGAAATCTAGAAATCTAAAGGCTTCTTGTTAGTGGAGCTAAGGACATTAGTTACATCAATAAAGTTTGAGAAGTTTGAGACATTTTACCAATATGTAGAACCCCTTCTGGGTGGAAACCCTATAAGTGTACAGATACATGACATGGCCCCTATATGACATACTGCTGCTAAATTGATAACTAAAATCTACTTGCGATTTCTAAAATAATAGAATGGGGTTAATTAATTGTCTGTTGATCTACAAGTCGGGTCAGTCAAACTCATAGAACAGCTCTTTGAACACCAACTAACTATTTGCAAAGAACCTAAGCTTAAGCATACACACACTTTAATTTTTGTTTAATGTGAATTTCTCTTATTTTGTGTAGGTGCGTCCTGTGTTCTTTTTTATATTTTGTTACTTTTTTGTGTTGATTATATGCTCATCTATGAACCTTTTTCAGGCAATAAATATGTACGAACACAATGGACATTACCAGAAAATGATACAGGGGGAAGACATGATTAATTTCGGTGTGTAAACCTGGTAACTCATTCATTCAAGAGTCATTCCTGTTTGATCATGAGTCATACGATACATTAGTCTGATTGAGATTGATGCCATATTCTTAAATATTTACCCCAAATTATATTGCTTGTACATTTTCAGTTGGAAGTGCAAGCAGGAATTGCAAATGCACCGAGCAGTGCAACAGCACAGTGTTTGAGCCAGTGACGTCATATGGAGCCCTCTCTAGCTTGAGTGTAGACCACATCATGAGTGACAGACCCAGAGATCTGCACGCCAAATACCTTCATGCTTTAAACATACAAAACCATGTCAATCGGAAAAAATATGCAGCCGATATTGCCCTTCTGCAAAAAATTGAATATACATACTCTGAGATTTATAAACATCTGCAGAAATACACTGACAGAAAAAACAAAGCATCTGCATTTTCTAAACTTATTTATGCCATATCAACTTTCAATGACTTCTTCAGGAGAGATAGAGATACCCATTTGTTTGGGGATCTCCCTGCAATGATTGAAGCCTTTAACAGCATTTTCTTCACTCCACGAATGACTCTTGCAACTGAACTGAGAAATGTGGCTACTTCCTACAGGCTCTTCTTGCAGTTAAGGAAATTGGATGACAATAGTACTTTAAACAATCATACACTTTCAAAAATGGATAGATCAGTGTCAGAAGATTTGGGTAAAACCTTTAATAACAATTCTGTTTCTAACTCTACCATTGATCTAGTATCAGACTCTCCAAATCTTAATAATAATGACACATTCGATGATATCATACATAGGGTTAACAATGCAATTGAGAAGGTAAGAAACTATGATGTTCTTACTTCAGCGCTAACTGATCCACAGAAACGAATATATTCATTTAGTGACACTACATACTTGCCAGTTAGAACCTTAATAGGGAAGGAGTCTCATAAAATTTGCAAATCTGCTTCACAAATGTTAATAAGCAACTTGACTGTTTTGAAAGAAATTTCTGAGATGGACAAAATGATAGGATCAAATAGGTCTTTGCTTTTGTCTTACATTGAAACGTATGATTTTAGTATAAAATCATATCTCGACTGTCTTAATGAATATCCTAATGTTATCCGATCAATCCGAGAAAATATTACATCAAAGGAATTCACTAGATTTGATGTAGATAAGCATCCAGTTGTGTCACTTGGGGACTTTAATCTGGATGAAATATATGCGCCCCTTCTTCATCATAAGCAACTAATTAAAGACCTGCTTGACAGATACGTAAGAAATAGCATCACAAAGGAATTCCTGGCATTGCAGTTCTCCCAAGAACAAGTGTCTGTTGCGCAGGAAGGCATTGGTGTGTTTCTAAATACACTTGATGCAAGGATAATCCAACCCTTCAGAAACCTTATTTCTGTTCTACAAAAGGAGATGCCACCTTTGTACTTGAATCTTTTTAAAATGGCAGCTACTCTGGAGAAATTCTTCAATGCAGGGAACTTCACTGACAACATAAAACAACTTGACATTTGGAAACGCCCTCTGGTAAAGATTGATACCAATGTCTATGAAGTGAAAATGTCAGAGACCACAAGTGGTCGATTCAAGGGTAACAACGCTTTGGAAGAAATTTCTCAAAGTTCAATGCAACAAGAATTAGAGGAACATATACGAGCGTATTTTGAACCAACTCTGGTCATCATAGATGACTTAAGTGCACAACTGCGGCAGTATGAACGGGATCTTACAACAGCTCTTAGGGAGGGTCTGACATCATACTCCAAATTCCTAGAATCCACAGAACTCAATGATGATTTTGTCAGGTATTGAAATGGTCCTATATATTTTTTGTATCTTAAAGTCATTTTTCGTAATGCGGTGAAAATGAATATTTCACAAGGTACTAGTTATATGTTTTAAACACGTGCAACACATGAATTAGTATATGTCATAAGAAACATTGAATATGGAAATTCTATCATATTTGTTTGAAACCAAAACCTTTCAATGCTCGTCAGCACTCCTACTAAATATAATTAACAGAAGCCCTACTTAATTTGTAATATAACAGTCATTCTTGTGTTATGCATCTATAAGCAGTGGTCAATGATTCAGACAACGAATCAAAAACCCCTTTGACAGCGGAAATCATTCTCCCGTGATCATAGCTATCTATTATATATTTCTATATGAGATGTATACTTATTGTAGGAAGAACTTCATGGTGGTTGATGTCTTTTTCTCCCGGCTAAATTATGAGGCTGTTAAGCAAATCCCCGCTTTTGACGAGGGAAGTCTCTTAGGTAAGGTAACCATTGATTACTCACCCAATACATTAGATCACTCTTGAAGTCTAGGTAGGGAGTTTAAATGGAATATTTGTATTTGTTATGGGTCAGTATATGTAAACTGCAACATTGAATTAAGTCTGTATTCATGTATAACTCTGAAAACTTTAATAGGAGGATGTGATGTTCTTTATATTATAAGTAGTAGTAGTAGTAGTAGTAGTAGTAGTAGTAGTAGTAGTAGTCGTCGTAGTAGTAGTAATATTATTATTGTTGCTGCTGTTATTGGTGTTTGTTCTTGAGGGTTAGGCATTGCCGTCTCAACAACTACATAAATCTGCTCAAAAACTATTGTACACTTATTGAAGATCATATGTGTTACATTGTTTTTGTAGGGGAGATTGGAGGCTTTATGGGACTGTTACTTGGAGGAAGCGTTCTCACTATATTGGAACTTCTTGATCTCATTGTCTATAATATCTTGAGGAAAGTACTCCACTGTGGACGCCGTGAAGATTTTTCTTACACTGAAGGAAGTATGGGGAAGGTCAAAATAAAGATTTAACCAATAAGGAAGACTGGTTATAAACTTTAATGTGCGTAATTCATCTAGAAATATCAGGAGACAACATTGTGAATATAACTATCTATTGCACTATTGTGATAAAGTGTGAAGACACCTGTTCATTGTCACATTATGCCAGCTCTCACAGTAGCTGAGAAACTGAAGAAAAATTGGAGAATTCTGAGAAAATGTTTAGAATGGAAATGGAAAAAAATATGAACGGTCTGTGAAATTTAATGAGACTAGGTAGAGTCGGAAGATAGGCAGGCTGTGAAACATCAAATGTTATGAGACGCTTAATCTGCCATCCTTTTCTCACTGTACTTGATATATGATAGTGTTGCTAACGTGATTGTATTAACTGTATTAAGTATTATTGATAAGCCTGAATTACTGATTGCTGGACGGCTAGTATTTCCAAATAATGAAGTAGAACATATCCTTTTGAATTGACACACCTCGCATGTTGTATGTGTATGTGTATGTGCCTACTTGTATGTCCAAGTTGTAACATAACCTCCCAAACTAAAATGATAGTGGTGACCGAAGCATGGGTGTCTTTGTGTGATTAATCTTACTATGTTTTTATAGATATCATATTATTTTTGGTCTAATTTTTGATTATATTTTAACCACTCAAAAATATACTTTAGCAAGCAAGAAGCGCATACAGTTAGGCTCAAACCCTTATTTTCCCATTGATACCCACGCATGATGAATCAAGTACTTGCTGTAGGATTTTTTGGGGTGCTCAGAATCCGCTACCACTTACACGTACTTTTGGCTGGTCATGATTTGACATATATGGTGGAAGAATTGACGATAATTAAAATTCCAAATCTCTAATTCCTGTCTATAAGTACTAGTATGCTCATTTGTGATGGTGGATTTGGCTGCTGGTGCTGTAGTACAAAATGGGAAACAACCAAGTCCAGGCAGTCAGTTCTGTGACAGAGCAGGAGAGAACAACTTAACCAATTGTAAAGTGTTAAGATCTTTGTCATCTGGTTATATTCACTGAACCAATGTGAGTCAATTGCATTTACAGGGAAATACCTTATGTTGCTCTCGTCGGAAAAAATATAAAATGGAAATCTGAGAGCATATCATTCATATACTTGACAGTTTTGCCTATATACAAAATTTTATATTGCATGGAAGGTCGTCTGATTGGGGATACATTAAGCGTCCCATACGTACTTCTTCAGTAGTGGTAAAAATAAAAAACAAAAAAACAAACATGAATAGTTTTTTCAGGAGATTCTATCCACAGTAATGGACCGGGGACGTTCAAATTTCAAGAATATGGGAGAAAGATCAGTATGAAGGAAAGAGTGTAACATTCTATCTTCTTGTTTCTCAGTTTAAATTTTATATCCATTTCTTTCAAAACTTATGTTGAAAATGAGTTGAACATGTATTTTCAACTCTCAGATTTCTTAACTTTTGACCAAAGTCAAAATTAGCAAAACTGTGATATCCATTTCTCTCAAGTACTCTTTGCTGATAACTTAGCAAAATCTCAAGCAAGTCTGTTGACACTTGATATCGTGTTGAGGCGACCATAATTTGGTCAAATCTGGTTTAGTGAAAAAGGGCCAAAGACCTTTTCTGCTTGTGTACAAGCCTATTGGAACTCCTTGTTAGTTGGTCTCGTACTCTGCTAAGTGATAACCTAGACAGTTACTGCTATCTAGTTTTGGGAAAAATGAAGTCTACTTTAACATATGTAGAAATCTCGGATTGACCCTACATTTATGAATTTGTATCATAAGCCAACATGAGTTAACACTTTTATGTGACAAATAAAGTTAAATCTTAACCATGTAAGTTTTAATGCACATCTAGGTTTATAGAAAATATCTACACCATGAACAATTTGCATTGTCCTCGACTTCTATTAATGTATACAGAACATAACATGGTTACAAGTTAGATACAGTTTTGATATTTCTCTTGCAAGTTTTAAATGAAGTCTTATTGCCCAATAAACATTAATCTCTATCATGCTTCGGAGTTCTCTTTAAATGCATTATCCAGACACTGTGATCCCTTTCAATATGATTCGATGAATAATAAATTTGTAAGATTAATGCGAGTAAATGTAATCATTATTATCAAGATGCCTTGGTCAGATGTGTTTTGCAATACGTACATCAGCAAATCATAAATTACCATCAGAGAATACCAATTGCATTTTCATTGCCCATATCTTAATGATACCAAATGACAATGTACAAATGGCAATAAATATAAATAACATGAACACATAAAGAAACCAAAAAATAAGTTAGTGGCGACAAAACATATAAAAAACTTTTCGACGTTACACCCAAACGAGCAAAATACCTAAAGTTATAGCAGGCCCATTATACTCACAAATAAATCTCGATCACGAAAAGTTTCAACATCATCAAGGCAAAGCTAAGTTCAATAACGTAAACAAACATCAGGTAAGGAATAAACATGACTTATCAAATTCCTTCTCTCCCTTTGTTCACTCCCATGCATATTGTATAGCAATCTAACTGATATCTGCCATATAATCAGCTTTGTTAGTTCACCAATTGGTTTACCCAACAGTCACACAAGAAGACTATGTGAGTTCGACATTCTGTCAAAGTCAGTCCATGGTACATATCATCTCTGATACTCATATGGAGCACAGTTAGTACATTGATTATCGTATAACTGGAAACCACGTCTTTGAGTCTGTAATCACCAGCATTAAGTAGACTCAATCGACATATACTTTCAGCTAGGTTTTCACAAATGGTCATCATAATTCAAAACATATAAGATGTTTTCTATCTCAAAGCACACTCCCACACTGACCTGGGGTTAATTGGTGTTTTTCCTGGTACTCTAGTTTCCGTCATCCCTTACAACGGGCTAGTCACGTCTTAGCAGCAATATGGCAGAAAAGGTGACAAAAATCGAAATTCTGAGATTTTCAATCCAGTTCTTCTTTCTTTCAATAGGACAGTTACCTCTTAACATAATCGTCACTATATTGTAAAGTCAAAACCTACAAGGAACGTTCATGAGAGGAAATGTAAGGCTTTTGTAGATATTTAGCAAATTCGTATACATATCAAAATATCAATGTGTCGACTTATTTATTTATGACATTTTCTTGGTCAAAAAACAGATCGAGTGCGACCTTTATAGTGGTGGTCCACAGCTGCCAAAATAGTCAAACGGTGTTGCAGTAAACAGATTTTTCTTCGCCAGACCCCTAGCGGTTAGGTAAAAAATAAAGGAGTTCGGTCATGTATAATACTAAAACACCCTTTGGCATACAGCGCCATCTATTGTGTGAGGTAACATTAACAAAGAGTACTAGTCAGTTTGACATTTTTTTCCCCGGTGGCCCCCTACTTTGATGGAATTGAAAGTTTATTGATTTCAAAAGTTGTAGTATCAAAGCAAAAAGAAGCCAATCGCAAACAATCGATATTGCCAAGATTGGGAGATTGCCAAATAATTGTGTAATGCAACTGAACTTTTGTTCCATATGCTCTGCTCGCACTCGTAGAACTTCTGCAAGGCTGTATTTCATAACCATCACATGCCTTGTTTTGCTAATGGTGGTTTAAGTATGCTCGCTTTACGTATGATTTTTGCTTGACGCTTAGTGCCTTTAAATACGGCTGCAAGCCGTTCCCTTATTAGCATACTCTGAAACTGGCACCCTCAGCAAGTGGGTTCGACTAGTTGGAAAGATGGCATCATTTCTAGCCAGGTCACGTGGCTAACTTTATCTGCCCTGAAAGAAAGCGGATACCAGAAAACACACAATTTTTACATGTAGTATTAGATTAGCAGGGCTTGCAGTTTTTTTCAATGGAAAGGTTCCCATCTAAGTGTCAGGCGCGCCTTCTCTTTCGTGCACTATTTCTTTCAAATTCCTGCACACCATATGCTGCGAATGGCAATCAGTCCTCACAGCGTACTAGTACAAAATTAGTGCATGCGAGACGAGATATAGGGGCACAAATATGTCCGACCTTCGAGCACATGTGGGGGGAGTATAGTAAAACATTGGCATCTATTGAATCACACCTAATCATTTAGACCTGAGCCGGTTTTCCCATAGGAATGTCTATTGACACGACAATTATCGAAGCCAGCAACTCACGCTGACCTGATTGGTGACGTCATCGACCGCGTAGTATTGGCGCCAAATTCAAATACTGTACCAAGCCTTTACACTCGTCTCGTAATTGCATGTACTTTATCCCGGAATCGTGCAGTCATGACACGCTACTGACTGCCTTTCACGGATTAATAAGGGTCTTTAAGTATGGAATAGGAACATTAACTTGTAGTAATGTATTAAATCAGAACTTATCCTTAGAAAAGATTTATTCTATTGGCGTGGATGGCTAAATTATCTAATCAGATTTGGCTCTCTTTTAAGTTGTGTCAGATGTATTAAATGTAAATCTAGCCAGTATATCAAACTACTTAAATATCTGAATCAAGGTAATTTACTTAATATGATAATTTACTTAAGTTATGGCGATGAGAACCATTGTTAGCTAGTTAAATGCACCTGTGCAAGTAGTGAGATTATGTCATTTGAGTGAAAAGTTGTAAATATTGAAATGACATAGAATATGGGCTGACTAAGGACGCTTTGTTATGATATTTTCTACCTGCTACCAATCAGGAGTAGGGTTAAGATGGTGTTTCTTGAATTCCTGGTTTGAACCCCATGTGCTACTTTAATGAAAAAAAATCAGAATTGCTGTAAGACATACAAAGTGATTTCAAACAGTTTACTTCCACAATTGTGGAGTGTGCAACCAGTGATGCTCTGTATTTGGGCCTTGGATCCGTGCGCCGGCCATCAGTTTCGGGGCACGGATCCCCACAACCACACTACAACAAGCCCTATTTTTGCAACCGCGGGCGCCCCATGCAAAACAGCACGATTTCCCTCCTGAACAGTTAATATAAACACCTATCTCACAACCTCTTGCATTGGGTTATTTCACTGGATTTTCCCAAGTTCTCATCATCTTTGGGGACATATCCCTTTCCACTGAACCAAATTCTTAGAATGCTTCATAGTTTTCTACAGAAAAAGCATTGTCATTACTGATACTGGAAGGAACTTCCAAAGTGACTTTGACCAGCTCTTCTTGGTATAGTAGAAAACATATGACTGTCTGTCTGTCTGTCTGTTTGTATGTATGTATGTATATATGTATGTATGTATGTATGTATGTGTGTATATATGTATGAATTGTTATTCCCAAGTGGCAGTTGATTGTGTCATTTATGTTGTTATTGGGGACAGATGTCCTATTAAGTTATTACAGTGTTTTGATCATGTGTTCTAGAACATTCTAGAGATTTGGTACTGAAAGGGTTAAGTTTCTTTTATCTATTTTGGGAACTTCTGGAACTGAGTGAGTCATAGGTCATTGGTTGGGGAACTTGTGGTTGACAGCTCTGTGAACTTTCTGGAAATCTAAAGCCTCTAGAAAGCTCGAGTGAGCCTTTATAAAGGGGTTGATTGAGTGCCAGGCCTCCGCCATTGGAGAATTCCACCTAAAGCGGTGTCTTATTTGAGGGCATCTGTCTGGCAGGGGTGAGTTCAGTCCTGTTTCCTATAGACTCTTTGGAGATTACTTGGTCAACAACAGCTGTTAATTGAATGTGCTCTACAAGGGACATTTGCTGGCAGGTGAAAGGACTAAATATAATTCTGTGAGTGATCATCCTGCTTATAATAAATGATCTTTGGCAAGTATGGCGGAGAAAGACGGAATCTATTTTCCAGTCGATATGCTTGTTGGTTGTGTTGTACAAATGCTGTTTTCCCAGCTCGATATGTATCATATGTGTAGTTCTCTTGTCCTGATCAATTATTCATACAGACAAATATATACTTCCACAGCATCTGTATATAGCAATGGCTGCCCCGATCACATTACCCAACCACTGATTTCTCAAGACCTCAAATGTCAGCGAGAAAGAGGTTCAAATTGTACATTTTTTGTTTTTATCTAATTGTTCTTTGCACTTAAGGTAGATTTTGGGATTAATTTCTTTAACTCAGTTTTTTTATCTATCCTGTTTTTATTTTACAATAAAGCCTATTCAAAGTATATATTGCATGAAAGGTTATTTGATGTGAAATACATTAACCATAAAAAAGTACCCTCACCGTAGAGTGTAAGATTTTGGTGGTAAAACAGAAAGAAATTAAACATGAATAGTGTTTTCAAACGGAGCTATTGCCCACAATTATTCAACGGGAAACTTGCTTTAAAATTTCACTGTTCTGGAGAATATATCAATGAGAAAGGAAGCATAACACAGTTTTCAAATTTTAACTCCATTCAGATTTTAAAGCCATTTCTTTCTGGAGACTTTTGTCTAAAATATAAAATGTGTATTTTTCAGTTTTTAGACTATTATAATGTCTGGATGAAGTCAAAACTAGAACGGTTGTGATACCCATATCTCTCAAATACTCTAAGCCATACCTCTGCCAGCGTTCAAGCAAATCTGTTCACATATGATACTCAAAATCTATACAATGGGCCTGCATATTATAGTTGATTTCAATCAATACTGGCACCAGGAGACCTTAGCAATGCCTTTGTCTGTAAGTACATCCGCAAAAGAGAAAGGCTTGGTTGTTATGCGACGAGCCTAACATTCACGTTTGCAATGGGCCTGATGAGTTGTTGTTCAAAGCAATCCAAACGTGAAGCTCTCACGTACTATAATCTGTCTGACTCGAGTTTGGCAATCACTTTTACCACTTTTTTTGTGACAAAACGTTCGAGTTTGCCATCCAAACCTCTTTGGAGCACTACTACGTGTATGTACAAACATACTTCTTGTCTCAGCTCCGCAAAATGTTGATTTTGCTCATTAATTCCTATTGTAAAATGCCGACATTACGATCTCGCGTGTTTGTCTGTTGCGAACAATACAAACACGCGAGATCGTATTGTTGGCAATGGACACATTTTACAATGGGACCTAATGAGCAAAGTCAACATTTTGCGGAGTTGAGACAAAAAATATGTTTACACATATACGTAGTAGTGCTCCTAACATGTTTGCCAAGTTTGGATGGAAAACTTGAACGTTTTGTCACAAAAAAGTGGAAAAAGTGATTGTCAAACTCGAGTCAGACAGACTATAAGTGATAGCTTGCGCAGCGAGCGGGCCGAAGGTTGGCGTAGCGTAGCGGCGATGACAGTACAAGTAGTCAACAATAGAAGTACACACTAAGGCCTATAAAACGGTGTCCGCACTTCCGTCCATACTTCCATCCACACTTCGTCTCCTGTCTCGCTTGACGATAATCTCGCGTGAAATGAACATCACGTTTTGCTTTAAGAGCACATTTTGCCGCCAGATCTTTTCATGTTTTAGATATTTCTTAATTAATCAATAGATATGCATTGTTTCCTTTAAATTGTATTTTAATAACGTTTGGACGGCCGAATACGAATACGAATACGAACTTTATTACTCTCTAACCGCCTTTTGCGGTACATAGAGGAAATACAATAATTTCATTAGAATAATCAACTTATATATACATCTACATTGTAGTCATAATTGTAAAAATATACATATATACATATATACAATATACTCCTATAAAAGTTATGTGTGTCAACGTTATACAATGATTTATCTGATTACTGTCATAATTAGTCATACAGACTGTTTAAATCAACATTATTAATTTCTTCACTCACAACATCTGAAAGAGATGTGTATTCCTTCATGCCAAAATAAACAGATTTGGCTACCTTAGTTAACAATTTTCTATCATTTGTATTTAATAATTGACTCATTTTCAAAGTGCTGCATCTAGTTCTGTAGTACTTTGGTATGCTTGATATTCTAAGTTTTTCAATACCATTGCATTCAAATAGGAAATGAAATTCATCACCTAAAATTCTCTTTCTGCACTTAGTGCAGCTGCGCTCTTGCCTTGGTATTGACATATTTGACCTACGATTAACTGACAATTTTTGAGAACCAGTTCTAAAATCAAGTAGCGAGTATTTAAGGTACTCGGGCAATATATTTATGTATTCTTCGAATTCATGAATGTCTTTATAAATTTTGTATGTTGAGAAGGTTTCCTCCTGTGAAATTCTGCCAAACCATTTCTGCAGAAACCGATCTTGTATTATTCTTTTAACACACTCACTGGACACCCCTGAGCCACTTTGAACATGAGACATCCAAACACTGTTCAGTTCACAGTTCTCTAGGGTACCTTCTACATACCCTAACCATGAATAAGTATATTTCCCTATACAGTTGAGATGTTTCACCATGTTATATATAAGAAAGCAAATGTTATCCTTCTTGCCATTGATCACTTTGTTTCAGTAATAAAATACTCTGATTGTGGCTGTGATTTGCAGAGGAAATCGCTCAAGTTCACCATAAATAAAAGAATTATGACAATATTTACTCTTTTTTGTTATTATTTTACAGAATCCGGTGTGTACATTTTGTAAAACATCCATATTATCAAATCCCCAAGTTTCAGCTCCATATAAGAGAATGGGTGCTACACATGAGTCAAATAGTTTTAACAACATGCTTACTGGTAGGTTGAGTCTACGCCCATTTTGTATCACCGAATACATAGCCCTAGTGACTTTAACTGCTAATTTTGTTTTTGCTTTAGTGAATTTCCCATTCCAAGTAAATAACATTTCGAGGTAGTTATATTCTTCCACTCTCTCTAAATTTTTATCCCCCATTTTAAATGTGGGCACATTCTTTAATCTAACCTTTGACCGAGTAAATACCATGACTTTTGTTTTGTCAGTATTTACTTCTAATTTGTTATGTTCACAGAAACCATAGAGTGAATCAAGAAGTTTCTGATTGTCTATTTCATTATCAGCCAATAATATTGTATCATCCGCATACATAAGTACAAAGAGTTTTAAGAAGGTATCAAAATCTCCATTTCTGCTATCTATGTCAAGTTTTTCAATTAATTTTAAAGAAGTACCTCCATTGCGTTTTCTGAAAAAATCTTCCATGTCATTTAAATAAATAGCAAACAACAGGGGAGAAAGGTTTTCACCTTGTCTTACTCCTACATTTGAGTAGAAGAAACTTGACGTTTTACCCTTGTGGGTTACACATGACTTTGTTGCTTTGTATAAGTTTGTTATTGCCTGGAATATCTTACCAGAGATGTTATAAAAAAGTATTTTTTCCATAAAGCAGTTCTATTGACTGTGTCAAATTCAGGGTAAACATATGATCATTTGTAGAATATTTACTACAAAACCCTGCCTGGTTTTCAAGCAGAAGCATGTTATCCTCTAAAAAGTTTGTTAGTCTTGTATTCAATGTTGCTGTAAATAATTTACCCAAACAATTTAGGAGAGTAATTCCTCTGTAATTGTCTGTATCATTTTTACTACCCTTACTTTTGAAAATAGGCTTAATTATTCCGATAGTCCAATTATCAGGTATATGACCAGTATCAAGTATTATATTAAAAAGTTTTACATATGCTAACAGCATCATATCATTACTGGCTTTTATCACCTCATTAACTATTTTGTCATGCCTGCTGGCTTTACCATTTTTGAGGGATTTGATACCCTTCCTTAATTCTTCAATAGTAAATGGGCTATTAAGATTGGAATTGTCAAGGTTAATATTGCCAAACTCTTCCTGTCCTTCTCCGAGATAAGTTGGTTCACTCTCTTCCTGGTTTGCTAAATTCTCATTCAATTTGACAAAATGCTCATAGAAATTTTCAGTTGTCAATGTATCCACATCATCTTTTTTCCTATTTCCTGTACCATTTCTAAGGACATTCCAGAATTGTTTTGGATCTTTGGACTGGTAACTCATTAATTCACTCAGAATGTGTTCTCTTTCATTCGCTTTTGCTCGATTGATTTGTCTTTTGTAATTTTTAGAAGCTTGTTTCATTTGTTCTAAATTAACCCCATTCTTATTATCACGCCATCTTCGTTTAGCTACCTCAAATTCCCTTTTTTAAGTAGGCATTCCTTGTTAAACTACTTGAAATGCTTTTTCTTGTGATTCCGTTTATTATTGGGATTTGTTTGTGTAACCATACCACAGCTTTTGGCTCCATTAATCAAAACGACGTTCTCTATGCGGCGGAATATGGCATTAGAATGACGTCATGGTACAAAGGAATTCCGCCACTTGCAATGACGTCATGCAAAAAGCGATCACGGCGCCATCTACAGTGATATGTCAACACTAGCGCCATTGTTTATACAGTGAGCGACACAGTGAAAATGAGTTAGGCCTACTCGTCTTTCCATGGATCAATTTCATTGCGGTTTGAATCGTTAGAACCGCTACTTTTTTATAAATTCTTGTTGAAATCTGTTGCAAAATGACGATTTTGCAACAGGTTGAAATCGTATTTTTTTTGCCATCGATTTTTCGGGTCAATCGCTACTCGTACTGTATAGTCAGGCAGCTTATGTAGGAAAATAGGGGGTCCGTGGGCAACTCATGTTAATTGTTGGAGACGTAATGTTTCTAGACCAATTTTGGATGAGGACTTCAAAAAAATATGTCTCCAATTTTTTCGATAATTTTTTCAAGGTCAAATGGTCAATGTCAAAGGTCAAAATCCTTAAAATGCCTTGTTTGGACCTGTAACAAGCTGCATTTGGTAGGAAACTCGATTTTTAGGGTGACATATACTAAACAAATAAATTTCCTACACAAACATTTAGTAATTTACACAGTAAAGTTTAAATCTGAGGTCAATAAGTTCATTTTAAAGTAAAGGTTAAAGGTCAAATCAGTGAAAAATGCCGTGTATAGACAAGAAATGAGCTGTATTTGATAAAAGTTGGTTAGAAACCATATTTTATGATGAGACACACTTCTCCAGTAAATTTCATTAAAGTACACTTTATATATTCCACCTCAAATATTTTATCTGAGGTCAATGAGTCCATTCAAAGGTCAAGATCAACCATCAAAATGCAGGAAAATGCCTTGCATGGACCGGATACAAGCTGCATTTGATTCAATATGGTTAGAAACCAGCTGTTTAGGATGAAATGTACACTTAATACGTGAATTTCATACACACAGCTTCAGTTTTGAAATCAGTATTTTTTTAATCTGAGGTCAATAAGTACATATAAAGGTCAAAGGTCAAATCTGTGGAAATGCCTTGTATGGACACGAAATGAGCTGCATTTGATAAAAGTTGGTTAGAAACCAGATTTTATGATGTCAGATGCGATATTTAATGATGAGACACACTTTTTCAATAAATTTCATTAAAGCACACTTCATATTTTCCACCTAAAAGATTATATCTAAGGTCAACGAGTCCATTCAAAGGTCAAGATCAACAGTCAAAATGCAGGAAAATGTCTTGCATGGACCAGAGACAAGCTGCATTTGATTCAATATGGTTAGAAACCAGCTGTTTAGGATGAAATACACTTTTCCAGTAAAACTATATCCACACACACTTAATTCTGTCCAGAGTATTGAATCAAGGGTCATAGTCCAAGTCAAATGTGAAACAACCCTGGGAAAAGACCACTATCAATCTTTTATAGATTTCATTCACTGAAGAAAAGACTTTAATTGTTATCTATGAAAAGTTTTTATATAGGAAACAAGTTCAACTTTACAATCATTCTGTATACAGTGGTGCTTGTTTCTTAAATAAAAAAAAACTTATTCATCCTAAACAGCTGGTTTCTAACCATATTGAATCAAATGCAGCTTGTCTCTGGTCCATGCAAGACATTTTCCTGTATTTTGACTGCTGATCTTGACCTTTGAATGAACTCATTGACCTTACATATAATCTTTGAGGTGGAAAATATGAAGTGTAATGAAATTTACTTGAAAAGTGTATCGCATCTGACATCATAAAATCTGGTTTCTAACTAATTTTATCAAATGCAGCTCATTTTCTGTCATTACAAGGCATTTTCACTAATTTGACCTTTGTTCTTGACCTTTATATGTACTTATGGATTTAAAAATTACTGAGTAAAATACTGATGCTGTATGTATGAAATTCACGTACCGTATATCTGGTTATTTTGGCTGTGTGAAATTTTGGCTCTTTTGGGCCAAAACGGGGGTAAGGAAATTATGGCTCATATTAATTTTGGCTCTCCCAGGGTCTGAGCCAAAATTACCTCACTTTTGAAATTATCTTACTACCTAAAATGACAAAATGTCTGTCGCTGCATAGCATGTATTCTAGTTCAATCTGTTAAAAGTAACTCTGTACCGAAATAGTTTTGTTTAAATTACAATTTGATTGGAGTGGGCTTACCTGCAAAGCTAATGGAAAGTGGCATAAATACCTGATGAGTTCTCACTGTGTAAAATGCACTTATTACATACGCATTGGGAGTACCTGATCAAGTAGTTAACTTTTAATTAAGTTTACCATGCCAGTGGTGAATAGAACTCAGGAGGTGGGTAGTGGCACCCCTTGTAATTACAAACAAAGGGATTTTGCAATGGGAGTATGATCAAAAGACAACTGTACATGTGTTTTCTAAACAAACTATACATAACATGCTGCTGAGATTTTTGATTGTAATCATGAAGCATGCCACTTAGGCCAGTGGCACACTGTAATTTGCATAACAATACTGCAGTTGACAACTAGTTACTTTAAATAGATTACCTCACATTATATGCCATGCAGTGACTGGCATCTGGTGTCCACACTAGAAACTAAGCTCAACACAACCTGAGCTCGGGGTTGAAGTCGGGGTGTTCAAGGTATGCATTCTTGGCTTTTATTAATTTTGGCTCTTCAGAATGGAGAGCCAAAATAGGCCAAAATTAGATTACCTCCAACAAAACCAGATATACGGTATTAAGTGTATTTATCCTAAACAGCTGGTTTCTTACCATATTGAATGAAATGCAGCTTGTATCCGGTCCGTGCAAGCGATTTTCCTGCATTTTGACTGTTGATCTTGACCTTTGAATGGACTCGTTGACCTTAGATATAATCTTTTAGGTGGAAAATATGAAGTGTGCTTTAATGAAATTTATTGAAAAAGTGTGTCTCATCATAAAATATCGCATCTGACATCATAAAATCTGGTTTCTAACCAACTTTTATCAAATGCAGATCATTTCGTGTCCATACAAGGCATTTCCACAGATTTGACCTTTGACCTTTATATGTACTTATTGACCTCAGATTAAAAAAATACTGATTTCAAAACTGAAGCTGTGTGTATGAAATTCACGTATTAAGTGTACATTTTATCCTAAACAGCTGGTTTCTAACCATATTGAATCCAATGCAGCTTGTATCCGGCCCATGCAAGGCATTTTCCTGCATTTTGATGGTTGATCTTGACCTTTGAATGGACTCATTGACCTCAGATAAAATATTTGAGGTGGAATATATAAAGTGTACTTCAATGAAATTTACTGGAGAAGTGTGTCTCATCATAAAATATGGTTTCTAGCCAACTTTTATCAAATACAGCTCATTTCTTGTCTATACAAGGCATTTTTCACTGATTTGACCTTTAACCTTTACTTTAAACTGTACTTATTGACCTCAGATTTAAACTTTACTGTGTAAAATACTAAATGTTTGTGTAGGAAATTTATTTGTTTAGTATATGTCAACCTAAAAATCGAGTTTCCTACCAAATGCAGCTTGTTACAGGTCCAAACAAGGCATTTTAAGGATTTTGACCTTTGACATTGACCATTTGACCTTGAAAAAATTATCGAAAAAATTGGAGACATATTTTTTTGAAGTCCTCATCCAAAATTGGTCTAGAAAAATTATGTCTCCAACAATTAACATGAACTTCCCACGGAAACTACATAAGCTGCCAGACTAGTATGGTCATTCCACAAATATAAAGCTCATATCAAGGGGTTTTACAAGTAAAGAATCATGGCACGGATAATAAATTCGTAACTTTGTGACTGCATTTTTGAAGGGGAATGTAGAAATATCATCGTGCTGCGCGAGCATTTAAAGTTTTGCTTTCTCGTCATATTATTGCATTTTGCTAATTGCAATCGCGACGAATATACTACTATTTCATTAGCATACAATTGCCCGCGCTTTTGTTTGTATTTCCCAAGGGTAGATAATTATCCCCCATTATCATATGCAGGTAACAACTCATGTAGCAATAATGGAATACAGCTTCCTTAGAAAAGACTACTTGAAAGCATTTAGACCTATACACTGTTATATAAAAATCAATGGACAGCCGGGTAGAAAATGCAACATTTATTCGATTCGTATAACTCACTCCTACGCTAGGTTACCATAGACAAAACGCAATTTATTGAGCAAATATGCTGCAAAGAGAAAATCTATGTAGGTGGCCACATAGCAAGTGTGATGCTGCTGAAAACAACATGTGTATGCTGTCCGGTCAATAGTTACATATATCCTCTGGCTAAGCCCCTGTGTGTTGAGAAAACACACGTGTGCGTCCATACCTGCAAAGCACCTGTGTAGATCTGTCTCCCTCCCGGGCATGCAACCAGTGAGAATTCGCCTATGTACACTCACCGGCGCTGCCATTGTTAGAGATATACGAAAGGTTAATTCCATTGTTTGGTGTCTGTACAAATCCCATCATCCGCAACCTTGGAGAGGAGCGAGCATTGCTGATACATACAGAAATTCCTGACGTCAGAGTAATCAATCTACCGGAGTGCTGTCCAGTATATTCAAGGACACGGACATGCACAAAAGGACGCTGCTCTGAGTACAGAGTTATTCATTGAGATATGGAACCTAAAGGGACATGAGGAAACCGCAAGGAGGATGACGGTGATAGCAACAGATTTAAGTAAGGCGGGTTCTCAGGGTAAGTACTCCAATTAGTTAAATGGTCGTACATAAAAATTGAAGCAGTTTGAATGTTCAAAAGCCTTTACTTCTCATGGTAAAATTAAAATTAAAGTAAGAGTAAAGTAAGGGAAAATTATGTTTTCACTTCAAAATATCTAAAGTGTGTAACAACTTAGTTATCAACAACCTATCCTTTGAATCTCTGATGACAACAAATCAGGTAAGGCTGTGACTAAGTGTAGGGACTCACGAAGTCTGAACGTATACAGTATAACAGTATCATCAGACACAAAACGGTATACCTGTAGTCAATTGATTGTTGCATTAAGCAATAGTTATGAATTGAGAGCTTTTTCCAATATGTAATTGTCATCTGGCCCGTCTCGCAGTTATAGTGGTATTGCATTGATGATCATATAGTTGAAAATGCAAACCAAAGCAAACCATTTACAATGGTGGGTGATATACATGATCATAAATGAGCTGTTCCTATGTATGGCTTGAATGATAACTCTAGGTTGTGCCACAAGAATATACTTACCTTTCGTATTGTAAGCAAAATGAAATGGCGATTGATTTTTCTTTTGAAAATATTTAGGTTTTCTTTATAATTTTTTTTTCAAAAAGCCGACCCTGAGAATACTGAGAAGGAATCATGGAAATCACTCATTCTTCAGTTTCTCGAGGATACTACATTCCATGGAGTGCGATATATTGTCCAGCCATCACCATTCCTTATAAGAAGGTTAGTGTGTTATAATGATCTGACATGCATGCCGCGGATAGCATCAAATGGCAATGATGATGATGATGATGATGCTGTTTCTATGCATTGTGTGTATGTATGTATGTATGTACATGTATGTATGTATGTATGTATGTATGTGTGTGAGTGTATGTATGTATGTATGTAGTATGCATGCATGCATGCATGCATGTATGTATGAATGGATGGATGGGTGTATGCATGAATGTATGTATGTGTTATGTACGTATGTATGAGTGTATGTACGTATGCATGTATGTAGGTAGGTAGGTAGGTTGGTAGGTACATTTTATGTTTTTATGATGACGCTTTTGATATTGAGTATCGATTTATAGATGAATATAACCATTAAAATAAAACAAAATGAAATTAATCCATTGAAAATATCATGCTACTTTTCACTTTTAGGTTTATATGGTTAGCAGCTGTACTATCTGCGACAGGATTTTTCACATTTGTCGTTGTCTCTCGAGTGATGATCTTCCTGTCCTATCCTAAGACTGTCAGTGTAGAGGTAATCTATAACGACAGCCTAGAACTACCCGCCATCACAGTGTGTAACCACAACTCTATGAGGTAAGGGAAACCTTCAGTCACAGAACAATACAAAAAAGACGTATTTGAATTACTTCTTTTTGTATGCCATATATCCATTAGAGAAATAGAGAATTAGGGAGATAGAGATGAGTTTTTAAATGCTAGTCAGATCACAAACCCTTGATCAGATTCCTCCAAAACAATTGTTATTGAACACGGATAGATTACAGTGGGTGTATGTGGTTTACATTATACAGTTCACTAGGTGTGTAATAAATGTGGCACTTTATGCGGACGACTTTTAGTGAAAGAAAGCCATTTGACGTAATAGGTGATAAGTGGCAGACAAGTCATTTAAAAGTGTCATTTAAAAGAAATCAGGAGCCAGCCAAAATCCGCAGAGAGATCCTACAAGCAGAAATCAAATATGGAGGTCTTTAAAAAACGATCTATTATTATTTGTTCCCCCTCAAGTCTCAAAATGAGTTGGCCAAGCAATTTCTGAAGTCGAACAGCAAGTGGACCATCTTGCCTTAAGACACGGAGTTGGAAGACGCTTCTGAATACAGTCCAGACTTTCTAGAACGAACTAAAGAACCCACCTTAAACACCCTTTGGCTTGATGTAATTGAAAATCTACAAAAATAACAATTCAGATTTAATGACGTTGTCCTTGAAAAATAAATTATTTTGAATCCAGCATGGCTATTAATGGATATTATGGTCATGGGGGATTTACTGGATGAATCCTTTGATATTCACTCTATCGAGAACATGTGTGAAAAATATAGAATCAATATAAACTTTCCTGAATACCATAGCCTGCGCCTACAAATTAATGATTTCAAAGAATTCCAGGAAAAAACATTAAATGCTGGCACACTTCCTAGAAATACCCCAATACCCGATGAATCTTCTCTTAAAATTTGACGTAAAATGAGTTTCTGTTCTCTACAAAAAAACTTATTTCAAAAGAAAATATCCTACCATGTTTGGGGACAAAGTTGCTCAGTTGGTTAGGTGACGGACTAGTAATCGGTAGGTCACTGGTTCAATTTCCGGCCGGGGCACTTTGGTCTATGCTTAGGCAAGACAATGTATTCCATATTGCCTCAGTCTACCTAGCAGCAAAATGGGTACCTAGCATTAATAAGCATAACTGGCATAACCGGAACATTGGTGATACCTACCTACGGTACATCCAATTTGGTACTATCCACCAATAGTTCTTTACTAATGACAAACTCAACAAAATTGGTATCAAAACATCCCCTCTCTGTAATTTCTGTAAACGTTGGAAGATAGTGTGGAACATATGCTTTTCGCATGTCCGGTAATACAATATTTTTGGGGTTGCGTACATGAATGGTTGACCAAAATCAGTTAAAATGGTTATATTATAACAGTTGACAGCAGTTTTTCAGGAGATTTGGAGAACACTGATTTATTCAGCCATATCATAGTAAAAATATTATTTATAAGGTTATGAAAACACACAAGAAACCACACATTCAACAGGTTATTGGTGATAAAGAAGAAAATTATTATGTGAAAAGATACAAAGCAAGTACAAAAAGAAAGCAACAATTTTTGATAAAAATGGTCATTGATATCTAGGTTCATTGAATTAAACAAGGCTGTATAACTGCAAGGTTCCTCTACTACTCCTGAACATAATTGTTTGACTTCCATTTTCATTGTCTTGTCACCAATGAACATATCTATGAACATATCTATTTTATATGCTATCTTTATGCAAACATATAACAAGGTTACCATGTAAATAGAATCCTATAATCAAACTTCATATCATTTCATGATATAGAGACGTATGTCAGTGCGTATCTACGTATCATCAAGCATATACCCGCTATGACACTAGTATGTATTACACAATGGGCATACAATGCCGACGTTTAATTCCTGCACTAAATGTGTGGGCAGCCCGAGTATGGTAAACGACTGCACCCGCGATTGCCACCCAGTTTTCTGGGCATGGATGCATGGATACATGGATGACCTCGCGACTGGACGTAGATTTGATTCGCAAGCTATGTGGGTCATTGATGTGCTTGGCTTATTTGTTTGACATGTTATCCATGGCTGTTTGTACAACCAGTCACTGGCTGACGTACGGTCGACTGTAGCAGGAATTAAATATCTGTACTGAAGTTGACCCCGAGGAAAATAAAAAAAGATAATAAAGAAAAGAAATCAGTAGCCTCGCGAAGGATATACTCTAACAGTGTTGGCATCACTTTTACCTCGTAATAGGAATTTCTACTACCCATAAATCTTAATGTCTGTTCATATGTGTACCCGCTCAAAAATATTGATTTGAATAGATTCACTTTCACTTATCAATATGTGTACTTAATTTCTAGACATGTAACTCTGGGCGGTTTTATCTTGTGTTTGATTGTTTCCTTTCCTGTTGACATGGTACAAATACACATTTTCCAGGGCTACTACCACGCATGCACTGGGGCTTTATGATGTAATAGAAGAAGCCTTCATCGATATACGATCCAAATCAAGCATCAAAAATGGTCAGTAAACACAATTTGTAAGAAAATATTTTAGATCGATGCATAATATATTGATCATGCTATTTATTTTGAATTCGCCTACTAATGGATAGAGTGTAGAATAAATAGAACAATGTACATGTAAAACAAAGATAGAATACACCATTATAAACATTGACATATTAGATATCAGGTTTTTTGTCTCTTGCCTATCCCTAGCGAGATATTAAACGTGACTTCTGTCTAAGATAACTATAATCTACGATCATTAATGCATATCAAATATCTGCCTACATATGACATATCGTGGCTAAATCTCTAGTAGCCATTTATTTATTGTGATGAAAGCCGTGATACCACAGCCTATCTACACTAAGTCATTGGCAACCTTCGCACGTGCTCCAAGCAGGAACTGAGCCCGACCAGTGGTGAGACACAGCTAGCCGTCACTGGCAATGCCCTAGATCACTCGAGTAGCGGGGAAGACTCTTACCTTTGCATTTGTGAATTCACAACTGACAGATTCCGTTTTCTCTTATTTCTTATTTTTAAGGACCATGCAGTGATACCTTTCTGGTTGATAGTGCGTCTCGTCTAGATGGCCTAAAAGGGAATTTCAAACTGTATGTTGGGATCACAGTCGCCGTTTGCAAACATCTCTGCACCAGTTTTCCGGAACTCAACTGCAATTCATTGATGTATGAGCAACAGAGCAAGAACTGCTTCATCACCTCTATGAACAAAGACGCAGCCGGCTTCGGAGTCAGACTGATGTCAGATAAAGCATTTGATTACTATCATCGCATAAGGTGCAAAAGTAAGAATTTGAACTGATTTAGTAGTATGACCTTAATCTAAATAAATATAGTATAAGTATAAGATTGCCCACAGAATATAACACAGTCATTTACATGTAATTAGTAGTGGACCACATTTCTATTCAATTATTCAATTAAACGTTTGAATTTGAGAAATAAGGGAATTGCGACTAATTTCAGTTTGAAAAGTACCTGATCAAGCTGGAGTAAAATAACGCCCATAGTGTATGTAGCAACTAAATGTGAACCAAAAATCACTCTAAACATTATCTGTTCGGTCCTGACAAGATGTAAACTATAATGACCCTTGCTTGTTTTGGCTGCCTTTATAGTTTGTGCATGTAGAGGCCAAACACATCAATTAATTGTATCATTCTTACCATAAAGTTTCCCTAAAAAAGTAATGATTTTAAAATACTAACCAAGTCCCAACAAACAAAGCTCCTTAAATATTTTGCGAACTTATTATTTTTTCTTCATTTATTTTCGACAGTGTACGGCACTTATAAGCATATAAAATAAGTATAGTGACTATACCAATCTCTTGTTAATTCTTTTTCGTTAGGCCGGGCTGCCATTGAGTGTGATTTTGACCACTCACTGTGTGGTTTCACACAAGATAAAGATGACGAGATAGAATGGATTAGTCAGCGTGGATCAGCGAATACCGTCTTCTCAGGACCCAGGGCCGACCACACGTCATCAACAGGTAGGATACGTAGTTATGTAATGATATTAAATAATGTATTGCCTTATACACGAATGCTATAAAAAAATAACAGACAACAAATATGACTGTTTCTGCGAGTTCTAAAAGTACATATGTCAGTTTGTCTGTCTTTATGCATATGCATGTATGAATGCATGCATGTAAGTATGCATGTTTGTATATTTATATACATGTATATGCCTGCATATATGTATGTATGAAGGTATGTTTTCTATGTATGTATGTTTTTATGTATGTATGTATGTATGTATGTATTCATCTATGTATGTATTTATTGTTTATGATAGTCAGTTGTGTGTTATAGCTTCGGTGTGAATATTAGCACTATTGTCGTGGCGTAAGCCGTGGGGATTAAGACGCGACCCATTCAGTACCATTCAGACCTTTATTGTGTGGCTACATTATAGTGTGTGGCACTCGCTCGAGACTCCAACTCCTAACTGCCCGCTCTTGTAACACTCGCTCCCTATACCCTACGCCCGTAATATGATCCTTTTGATTTATGGCCATGGTACCAGTCTCTTAGAGAGACTGCGGAATGTGGCTATTTAACCACTAACTGACCTAACCATAAGGGCTGGTCTCTATACGACATGCTCCGGCTCCCCTTTAATTTGACAGACGCTCGAACAGAAAAAAGAAATTGATGCAGAGAGTGGATGTCAAATTGTACCTTAAATACTTAAGCATTCAAAGTCTATTCGAATGGGCATTTTGTTCATCACATAATTAGTGTGTATAGGGTATAGATAAGAGGTGATCTCGAGCCACACAAAACTACAACAATGTGGTTATATAGAAATAACAGTTGTACAGAGTATGCATTATGCTGTATAATAATTGTCCAACACGGTGATGACACCAGTGATTAAAGTCATGCAATTAAAATGTCTTTTTCACAATTAAAATGTCAATTGCATTGTCACTTTCTACTCCCGATGTCGGCTGAAAAAGATAAGCTCAGCTTCGATAGTATGATTGGAATGCAGGGTTAAATATTGCAGGTAGGTATTGCAATAAAGTATAGCAGGATGGATGCATCCTTCCAATGGTGTGGTGGGAGTTGGTTCTGTAGTCCCGGGGTTGTTTCTATAGCTGGGTCTGACGATGTAGGCTGTTATATCATCCGGTGCAGAGTTGGCATCAAATATTTGATAAACTCCTTTAGACGAAAAATGAAGTCATGAAAATTCGATTCTCCACCATGTCGTGGCGTAAGCCGTGGGGATTAAGACGCGACCCATTCAGTACCATTCAGACCTTTATTGATAGCGGCTACATTATAGTGTGTGGCACTCGCTCGAGACTCCAACTCCTAACTGCCCGCTCTTGTAACACTCGCTCCCTATACCCTACGCCCGTAATATGATCCTTTTGATTTATGGCCATGGTACCAGTCTCTTAGAGAGACTGCGGAATGTGGCTATTTAACCACTAACTGACCTAACCATAAGGGCTGGTCTCTATACGACACTATAACTGTAATCGGTAGACAGTTTTCTGGCCAATGGGTCGCTGTCAAGTGTGTTTCCCTTTAAATTAGATTAATGTGAAATTCTGAATATCATATTTCATTCTAATATTCTATTTCTAGGTAGCTATCTATTCGTGACAGCACCAGAAGAGGGGCACAGGGCTAGATTAATGTCCGAGTTTATCCAGTCGTCACAGCCAAGGTGAGTGGTATGTCTGCCTATTGTGGATGCAGTTTTATTATTTAAAATGTATACTTCTGTTCCATTGCATATTCAAAAGAAGTCAATGGTAAGAAAAGGAAACACCTACTGGGGAATACTAATCCTACATGATCTTAAGACGAATTAGTTATCATCAGAATAAGTTATCGTTTCTTGGCCTGGGAATATTGTAAGAATCATTGATCATTTCTCAAATTGTATGCATAATCAGAAATAGCTGCCGTCTTTTTGAGTAGGTGTACCATCTGGATCAGCAGTATTAATAACTAGGCACGATCGCTTAAGAAACCTTTGATCTAGTTTCTTCCAAAGCGCATTCATGACCACTTCGGTGATTTTATTGACTTTGATTCACTTGTAGGTGCGTAGAATTCTATCATCATATGTATGGTAGAGATGTGGCATCGTTGACACTTCTCCAAAGATCTCTCGATGGCAAGGAAGAAACTGTATGGAGCGAAAAGGGAAACCATGGAGACCGATGGCTACGGAAGTTTAGTACATTGAGACCAGGACTCTTCCAGTTGGTTTTTGAGGCAACTTCCGGTAGAGGCCCACGTGATCATATCGCACTTGATGACGTCACCATAGGGGACTGTAACATACTAAGTAAATACTGTTTCTTTACTCCTTTGTAAAACAGTCATCAAAAGCATCCCATTTATAAAAGAAGTCAATGGTGAGAAAAGGAAACACCTACTGGGGAATACTAATCCTACATGATCTTAAGACGAATTAGTTAACATCAGAATAAGTTATCATTTCTTGGCCTGGGAATATTGTAAGAATCATTGATCATTTCTCAAATTGTATGCATAATCAGAAATAGCTGCCGTCTTTTTGAGTAGGTGTACCATCTGGATCAGCAGTATTAATAACTAGGCACGAACTTTATAAAAGTGTAAAAGTATCTAAAATAGTCATGGTCCTATGAAAATGAATGAAATATGTATATATATATATATATATATATATATATATATATATATATATATATATATATATATATATATATATATATATATATATATATATATATATATGTATATATATATATATATATATATATATATATATATATATATGTATATATATATATATATATATATATATATGTTTGTGTGTGTGTTTGTGTATGTATATTCATATATACAGTAGATAAGCCCGGCAAGGCGTTTGGAAATTTTCATATACAGGTGAACTTGGATATGACGGACTCAACGGGACCAGGAAAATTGGTCCGTCATATGCATATGACGAATACCTGATATGCAGCGGACTGGGACCAAGCATTTCGTCCGTCATATGCAAAGATCCGTCTTACAGTGGTCTGTCATATCCAAGTTCACCTGTATCGTTTTCAAATTCCTTTAGTCCTCTAAGGTAAATCTAGTAATTTGTTTATTATCTTTTTTTTAGAAAGAAATTGTAAGAGAACCCAGGAAGGCACAGAGTTTCAAGGAAATATTGCACACACAGTGAACGGTCGACGCTGCCAGAAGTGGAGTGCGCAAGTGCCCCATAACCACTCTTTCAATGATGTGGCCAAATTCCCGGATGAGACACTAGAAGAATCAGGAGCTTATTGTCGAAATCCGGATGGTCGGCAAGAAGGACCTTGGTGTTTTACAGAAGATGCTGACGTCACTTGCGAGTTATGCGATGTTCCTTTTTGCCGTATGTTGAATATATACCTTTTTGTTTTTTTTACATTCCAGTTAGATTACGTATCATATAAATTCAACCAAACATCAATAACTTTGTATTCTATAATTAGGTCAAAGTCTGTGATTTATGTATGTATATATATATATATATATATATATATATATATATATATATATATATATATATATATATATATATATATATATATATATATGTTTGTGTGTGTGTATATATAGATAGATAGTATCTTCTTGACGTACATTGGCTTATTTTCAGAGTGTCGTCAGGACCAGTTTGGCTGTAGTAATGGTTTATGTGTATCAAGGAGGCTGATCTGTGATGGCAACGACAACTGTGGAGATAATAGTGATGAGACACGTGAATGCAGTATGTACATCACTTACTTTAATGGTTAAAATCGGGACCTCTGGAGAAAACCACAAACGCAAGCGCTTGAAATAGTTTAAAACCCCATGCCTAAAATGTGCATTCCATAAATTGAACATGGTATATAGGACTTACTCAAAAATGCATGTTATTACGTAAATCGTGATTAAATAATAAACAACGTCCAAACATTGTGAAAAGGGAAATTGTCAAATAGCTTGATAATGAGTTCTACGTATTGAATACGTTATGAGAAAGGATGACGTTTTTTAACAATCTGGTGTATAATTTATTCATTTAAAGTACTCCGATATGTACCGTATTCATATTGCTTGTCTTTGCTTATTGCAAGTTTATAGCTTTCTGAATGATATGGCCAATAGGTGTATAGTACCATAACGCAACTCTTCTCACTGTTTCAGTACGCAGTGTCAACTGCACCTTTGAAGGGTACTTTAGATGCGGCTACCAGATGACCTCTGATGGCGAGTTCTCATGGTACCAGCATCGTGCCTCCACACCCTCTGAACTTACTGGGCCAGACCTCGATTACACACGGAAATCACCAGAAGGTAAGACATAGATTTTGTGCAACCTTCAGCACAGAACAGACTTGGGAGGGGTTTTTTCAGGGTTGTTCCTAAGAGAAAAACACTACAAAATACCAGATATCATGCGTGCAAGGAGTGGCCTTGACAGCTCTATTTCCTAAAGCATGGTCAATATCAAAGAATGCACTTAACCTTTAATTGATTGATCACTTTTTCTCAAGAAGTCTTTGGCTATCTAATCTTTAAGTTGTCGTAAATTCCATCCTTAATTCTTTCCTTATAAGTATTACCTATCAGTCCAGGTTATCATTTTCCTGTTTTATTTTTGTTAAATGAAATATCATGCTCATGATTTACACTGTACTCATCCATTGCTCCCCCAGAGTGCTTGATATGAAAAGTCGCAACTGTCTCTCGCCATTGTCTGCGTCTGAATTCTGCTTGCGGGATATGAGATTTCAAGTTGCCACTGACTTTGATTTTGCTAAATAGTCCATTCTTTCAAAGCATTTACAACTGGCGAGTCACACATATGCATCTACAATCATAATGATGATTGTTGATATAAGTAAATGTCGTGTGCATACTCTTGTAAATTGGCAATTCATGAGGTAGATACTTCACAAATCTAGTTATTGCAAAAAGTCGCATCCTCATTTGCCATAGGGTGGATTGACCCATCGTCACCTGCAACAGGATTTTTTCCAGGTCCTACTACACTTACCACTGGCTTGTCACGAAAAAGCCTACAGATGACAGAAAAAGTGATAATAATCGAAATTCCTACTGAAAGTGCTTATTGCCTTTAGATCATTGACACTATAGAGGTGCTGTGTACCAGTGAGCCCAAGCATCTGTTCAATCCCATGCGACTCCAGAAAATACGAAGGTCATATGTACAGATGACAGATGTCACGTGTAATGATCTCACCGCTGCAGGTGTTTATGTTTGTTAAGTAATATACATACCATACCAGCCATTCTCCCTTATGGGTCCACATTGGGGCTGGAAGTTGGTCACGAGGGTTTGTGTCACAGATCTTTCTGAGACTAATTTTTTCTGAAACTAGTATATCTCAAGGGCAAAAGCCCAAAAAATCTGCCTACAAAGTCTTCAGACAAATTTTTTACAGCAGTTTGAAGTTGAGGCTATCCAAATTTCAGAGGACCACTCAAAATATGACCTTTATTTGATTTCAGGCTTGTAAAAATGTATTGAAAAGGCTAATACCCCATTGTATGCTATTTTTATGAAGTAAACTGTATGATGGTTCAAATAAATACAGCTTTTGCATATATTTCACTTGTTTTTTCATCATTTTGCCACTGTTTTGTGAGGTACAGTTTCAAAACTGCAATGAAGTCCTGAAAGTATTGTCTAACTTTAGCTGTAAAAGTGAGAGATCTTTCTGAAAAATAGTCTAACCTATCTCAGGGAAATGACAAATTAGTGCTCTGGGACTGGCCCAAAAGATGTAGAGCATAGGTGAAAGCATCGCTGGTAATAGCGCATTGATAAACGTTTCGTAAGTTGCGATATTTTTATGTAGAAATTTGTAATTTTTCAAAATTAATATTTATGTTCAGAAATCATCTTAATAGGCCGAAAGACACCTAATTAACTTAATTTGTTAATTTGGACTTCATTGCAGTTGGCGATGAGGCTAGGATTTTTTTCGTTTGTAGGTTGCAGAAAATGGTAAAATGGAAAACACATGAATACAGTCCAAAAATCAAAAGGTTTATTGAAGAAACCTGTCAAATACGAAATTAAAATATACATAGATATCACATGCACCTATCCCAACAATCGATGGCAAGGCTGAGCCACTTTGGTATGTTAAATTTCACCCAGAAGGCACTTCAAAGTATAAAAGTATAAAATGAATTAAAATGAGGTATATCTTCTCGCTTGGCAACACCTTTCAAAGGCTATAATGGTGAATTATATTGTACTACTCATAGTTATTTGACCTTTTCATAATGATGGAAACAATTTCCAACTGCATGAAGCTAGTTTGGACAACATCTCTTCACACCGACCTGCATTGAAGTTTTGACTAAAATAGTTTGTAGGTTTCAGGTCTGCTACCTTAAGTTGTATTTCAATGTGAAGCTTTGAAATTAGGTAGGTAAGCATCTAATGTCCATTCTTACCATATATATAGGAAAGTTATACATTGTGCTATTGAAATCACATCAAAATTATCGCTTTGGCACAGCATTGATCAGTACAAAATATCTGGTTTTTTCATGACACAGATATGGAATTATCACATTTATGATCACATAGCGGCACAATGGCACCCTTAAATACTTAAAAGTCCACTCATAAAAACAGAATGAGACAAACAAAATAAATATTGCACGTTTCCCAGCACTTTTACACTACTACTGAACTTCAAAATGGAGTGTTTTAGTAAGTTATGTAAGTTGCGCAGATCTTCTCCAAAATGATTGGACCTTAGAACATCATTAAAGGAAGTAAGTTAATACTTGCAAACTAAAATTCAACACAACTGTCACATTGAATAAATCACATAGATGGAATGTTATTGGAGATAAAACATCTTCACAATGTCATTTGTGAATCATTTTGAGAATTATACAATATATAAAAATGGTTTACACCTTAAACCAGCATCCCTAATACTTCAAGAACAGATGCAATGATTATGCATAGACGTTATGAAACCTTAACATTTAAACATCCAACAGAACATTTGAATTAACTTTGAAAATGAAGTGTGAATTTGTCAAAGTCTTGGACAAACTTGTCCTTGAATTCTGACAGTGGCATGTCGGTGCTGACAATCTTGACTTTGCGCTTGCCATCTCTCGCATCTAGAACTTTCTGCCACTGCTGGACAGTAACCTCAGTGGCTGTGACTTTATCCACCAACCCCTTAACTGCCTCTTCCGTCTGGTAAGATTTCACAAAGACATCAGGACTTGGAGTGAGGGGTTCTGTGAGTACCTTCTTCAGGGATCTGAGAAGCAAGGTGGAGTGTTCATTCTTCTAGCACTTGTAAGCAGTTGTTCGGCTTCAAGCAATTGGAATGTCTGATGTGCTTGGGTCGCAGCTTGTAGAAGGATGACTTGCTCTTCTTCACTTGTGGATTTTCAGCAATGAACTTCTCATATAAGATGTATAGGTAGTCATTGAGGATCCTTGTTTGGACCTTCTCTCCATCAACTGTCAAGCAGTCCTGCTTGCCAGGGTTCATCCTAGAGTTGTCGTCTCTCTCTAGGAAAGACCTTACCTGTCTCTTGAGCTCTTTCTGTCTGGCAAGTAGCCGCCTTCTCTCGAGACACTTGGGAGACTTGTCCTTCCTTGTGTAAAGGAACTTCTCTGAGACATTCAACTGTTGGCTGAGATGCTTTTTCATTCTGTATCTCTTGAGCTGTTTGCCGTTGAGAAGTGATACCACAACCTCCTTGTGTTGGTCACTTTTCTTTGCTGCAATTTGTAGTTCATCCTCCACCACATTCGCATAGATCAGTTTCTTCTTGATGCCGGCTGGGACTTTCCTTGGGGTAAGGCCACTGTCTCGAATGAGCTGGTTGGTCTTGCTGCATGGTGTCTGAGCAGTGATGCCTTGCTCAGCTTGCATAGCTTCGAGTGGTTCTAGCACTACCACTGGAACTGGATGAAACACTGGAGGCCACCTATCATGTACTGTAGTCCCCTGGCTTGGAGATGTGACAGTACTACTACAAGCACTTGTAATGTCACTTGATCCTTTCTTCTCCATCAGTTCCTCCAGCTTCTTGCATCTCCTTTGGAATTCCTGTTTCTGAGCTTTGATATTCTTAATCTGTTCCTCATGCTTTGTAACCTGTCGGTTCAATTTTGAAACAGCCTTTGCGACACGTTTCTTCTTCCTCTTTTGAGTAGTAGACTTTGGACCAGTACCGACTTCGGCGACATGTTTCTTTCTCTTCTTTCGAGGAGACTTTGAAGTGGCTACAGCTGCAGCTTGTCTTTTCCTCCTTCTGGGGAATTTCACAATCAGTGTACCTGAAAGTAGACAAATAAACAAATGTATGAATAAAAGGAAGAAAGAGTGTCACGAAAGCTGTTTCAAAGTTTAACTTAGACAAATATCAGGTAGGTATGTGGTTATAATATTTGCAATTTTAGTCATTAACAGATCAATTAATATCAGCATCAGTTCAGAACATTACTCCAAGTGGGATTCAAGACAAATATCATTAATTAACAGATCAATACATATTAGCATCAGTTCAGAACATTTCTACTTCTAAGCAGATTCAAGACACATATCAGGTAGGTATATGTAGTAAATGATTAGCACCAGTTCAGAACAGTACATACATTCAGAAGTAAATCAGCAGGTTAACAGGAATATAAAACACTTACCTTATTATTCACAGCGAGAACATCTAAGTGCACGAATAAATAAATGAATGAATATTGAAATACATACCTCTGAGTTCCTGCGCTCCATCACCACCATCACTGCTGTCACCACCATCATCCGTCTCATCATCATCATCATCATCACTGTTAAATCCATCAGTTGACCAGTCCTCATCTTCCTCCACATCAGCCTCAGCAGCCAGTTTCTCTTCCCGCTTCTTCTTACGGTGTCTCCTGACCCCGATATTGGTAAACCTCCTGCTATTTGCCTTCTCTTCGTCGGTCATGTCTGCTACCATCTTCTGATAAGCTTTGACCCTTTCACTTTCTCTTTCCAAGAAGGTATCACCCATTGCAGCAATTTTCCTCGCCCTATATCGCCGTTGCCGCTCTGCATTGCTTAGGGGAAGGGGTCTGAGCCGTGTAGAATACATTATCCAGCTGAAAAAGTAAAGAAAAGTGTCAAAATAAGCCATGTCCTCAAAAACGTAACGCACAAATGAAACAACACGTAACGAAAATGTCCTCAACTCAAATCGAGATGTAAATACCCCCCCGCCATGTTGTTTTGATTCATTTACGAGCAAAACATTTCAAAGTTGTCTAAACTTACGGCAAATTACGCACAGACATCTTAAAATTTATGTTAGCGGAGCTTCTATGCTAGCCTACCCCTAAAATGACACCGATTTTTCGAAGATCCCATGATTAGAAATCGAAAAATTTTATGAAAAAAACACTCACCGCTGATTCTGACGAGTCTGGCAGCATGGCCTAACATCCCTTCTTGACGTCAGAAATGAAAACGAGGCCATAACCTCATTATTTTAGTCTGTAGGCTTGTCGATAGATGGCAATGTCGGATTGCCTAGAAACTTACACAACGTTTGTACGTGACGGTTTTTCGAACTTATGCTTCCCTGCAGGCTTAGAAATAATTCTTTCTGGATTTGTTACAATCGTTATTTGTACTATGCCTGAAGGTCTTTTAGATGCAAAAAGAAGATCTTCCACGAGTACATGTATAGGGAGGTATAATGCGATCGTAAGTTGCGCTAGTTATCGATACGCACCAACCTTACCCCATTTCGAGGTCTGTGGGCCTTTCTTAAAACTTGGTCTCAGACTTTTTGTTATTTTATCGAAAAGTTGAGATGTTTCCGCAGATGTAGAGACCAAAAAATCATTGAATACTATTTAATATGGTACATGTCCCGCCTAAAATAGCTTGATGCGAAATGTACAAACAAAAATTGAAGACACGTGTACAGACCTACCTAAAGTATATTTCAAAATGAAATATTCTGTTCTTGCGTCAGAAATATCAAAATTCAAAGTATTTCCAATAAATATAGATGAGGTTTTCCTAAAACAATCCGGTTTTTTAATCTTTTCACACAAAATCATATTTTAACCTTTGCTGAGGACACGTTAGTCCGTTTCGCCTTGTTGCTCTTCCGGCCTCAGAAAAAAAAATTCTACTAGAGTTAGGACACTAGTTATGCATGACTCTGATGCACATTGATCCTAGCTACTGGCTGATACCAAATAAGCCAGTATTCATGCAGTATTTTTCCCTAGGGGGTCGAGGGTCACGCAAATCTCGTTATGTGGACCCTTAAGGGAGAATGGCTGATACAATGATATTATTGTCATATCAAATATCTGGGAAACCAAATACAGGAAAAGCCTGTTTGTGGCATCGCACTTATTTACAATGGATGGATATGGATGAATAAATGAATGAATCATTGCTTAACGGCACATCAGCACTCAAAGGCCATTTAGTGCCATAAAGTCTCAATGAAATAATGGTCCTTTGTCATTGTAGAAAACAATAACAAAACAATAAATGAGTAGAAATATTCAGAAAGCAATGAAGAATTTCTGAGTAGTGTATACAAGGTTGTTTCAATAGAAACTAAATTGACTAATTGTCTTGTAAATAAGATAAAAATGCTGTATGGAAGAACTTTCTGAAAATTTTCCTTAAAGCTGTTTATATTAAGATGATTATGGTTGGTTTCAATGAAATTGGAAAAATCAAATCAAATATGTTTGATAGTCAAACGACAATCACAGGCTATGCATTGGGGAGGATCTTCCTCTTTTAAAAGGAAGGAGTGAGTCAAGTAAGTGTGACTAAATCAAACTCTTGCTAAAACACTCTCCTCTCACCTAGTGATTCTAAAAACCTCAAGGTCATAGGATGAATTTCATGGAATTTGTTATTTATAGCGTCATCCCACTGGGACTACCATTTGCCTTTTAAGAGGACACTGATGTGTTTCTTAAAATCGCCATAAGGAATGTGAAAATTTATGACTCTTCTCAAAAGAGAAGTTTTGGCAGCACCATCTGCCTTTTCACTACACCTGATGCCAACATGAGTCAAAAACCAATAACATAATATTCTTTCTCTTGGTGCTGTAATAGCCAATGTTTGTATTCCTATACCTTGAGGATAATAGTATACGTTCAGTCTTGGCAAGAAATGGCCTGAAGAGGAGAGAATTTGAATTGGAGAAAAGGATGAAGCTCCTTTCATCATAATCTGCCGTCTCAACCCGATCAAGAGCAAGGTACAGAGCATGCATCTCTGGGGAAAATATGGTAGAGGTTCAGTGGAAGAATGATCTTCTATGATTGCTGCTGCTGCAGCCTTATTGTTCGAAACAGAGCCATCAGTATAAATAAAATCATAGTCTTAAAAGGAGTCCTTCACCTCATTAAGTAGACTTAAGTACTTTCAAGGATCCGTTTGATCCCTCTTTGCATAGGTGAGAGTGAGGTTGACCATAGGAGTCAGATATGTCCATGGAGGAGTTTCAGGAAATAGAAACCTTCTCAAAGGTGTATGTAAAAAGTTCCATGTACTGTTATTCAGTCATAAACGACTTTTGTAAATTAAATCTTTACAGCAAAAAGACATACACTTAAATAGTTGTGTGGTGGCTAGAGTTATCTATAAGAACCTGGATTTATGGGTTCCTCAGTTATAACCCATAGTTGTGATAATATGGGTGTGATTCCTTTATACACTCACCAACACAGCAATCTTTCATTTCTTGCCCCTTATCTTCTATCACCAAATGTAAGGGATATATCACTTATTGCATAGAAGTATCTATTTCACACTATCGCTATCTTTTGTGTCCATATACGCAGTGTCTTTCCTTCCTTTATTTCAGAGTCAGCCCTAGAAAGGTGTCGGGAAATCCTATCAAATTTAACATTATGTGATGATTATAAACCAAGATTGTTTTCATTTAAGGTCACTACCTGTACACAGAAGCCTCATCAGGAAAGCCTAATGACACTGCTCGTCTCATCTCGCCAATGGTTGACGTCAGGGTGACGTCATGCTTGCATTTAGCCTACCACATGTACGGCACTGAGATAGGTACCCTTGATATACAGTACCAGCCTTCAGGGCACAATGTCCGACCACTGTGGAAACTCAAAGGCAGTCATGGTTATGAGTGGGAACTACTTTCTGCTGAAATTCCTGTGCAGGAATCTCCAATTCAGATCATCGTTGAAGGGGTTCGAGGGAATGGACACAGAGGTGATATGGCCATCGATGACGTCACACTCATACCTGGACCCTGTGAGAAGAAAGGTAGGGATGGTTCATATTCTTTAATCCATTTAAATCTGGCGTGCACATGTGGTCTTGTTACTTTGCGACAACTCTATAACATAAGGGGAGAGGACCTGTTAAAACAGAATCGGAACATCAAGTGTCAGTGCACGTTAATACCCCAAATGTAAATGGGTTCAGAACACTAGTGTGCAAGTGTCGCAAATGAATAAGATAAATGTCAAGTAGATTTAGATAAATGGTCATCAGCTGAGACACAATTGAAGCACTATGCTGACGTCTTTATTGATGATAGCAGGAAACTAATAGAAACCTTTAGCAACCATTGTGAATTAAGGATTGTAAATGTCCTGACTAATCCATATCATAACTGTAACAAAAATATGATACAAAATGAATCAAAACAAAATTAATTAATTGTCTTTTCCTAACACGACAATTTAATCTATTCAGATAGAACTACAAATGGACTTCTTATGCCCTGCACAACATACTTTGAAATATGCATGAAGATTGCTCAATCTAGGCTTTTAGTTTCAATTTTGTCTATGATTAATATTCCAAAGTGACAACAGGAAGAATACTGACTTACAAAAGAGACAAAAATAATTAGACGCAAATTATTGCAACAATTTGATTACCTGGCTTTACATTTTTATGCAAGTTTCTGCTCATTGAATGCCAATGTTTGGCTATTTCTATTCTTATTCCAGAAAAAAATCCTGATGACCAATTTCCCGATCTAGATACTAGTATGGAATATCTTTTTAGAATGTATTTTGTATACTTCATAGAGTCAATACGTATATAAAGTATGAACCTATTTTCCTAAATCCATTATTTAGCAGGTGTCATTTTCCGCCTTTCAGAGTGCAATGCGTCAGAGTTTCGCTGCTACAGTGGACAATGTGTTGAGCTCTCTAAACGATGTGATGGAGTTGACGACTGTTATGACGCAACTGATGAAATGACAGAATGTGGTATGTATGTATATATGGATGCACGCATGTATGTCTGTATATTGGCTTCCTTTAATGATACAGGAAATTGACACATGCAAAAGATTAAGAGAGAAATACAAAAACAACATAAATAATAGAATTCAAACAAAAAATGGCTAAAACAACAAATACACAAAAATTGATGATTTGTGAATCAAGATAAAACTAACATAGTGTGGTAAGGATGTATATATGTATATAAATTGACTGTTCCCTCAAAGGTATTGAATGTTTACACATGCACAAGGTTAAGATAGAAATCGAGTATGGTCAAAAATATCATTTTTAAACTAAAACTGGTTAAAACATCAAAAACACTGTCCACTTTAATTAAGAGTATCTAAGACATTTATGGTAAAGAAATAAAGTCAATAAATGGATAAATGAGTTACTGGCAGCTTCAACATTTTATGTAACCATATTGAATATGAGATACTTGGCAGTTCGCAATAACTAACATTTAGACTGATTATAGTTTTTGATATTCAGATTCCCTGTCGTGTGACTTCGAACTGCCACGTGTGTGTGGGTATACAATAACCAGTGTCCACAGCTCTTTTGAATGGACCAACCAACAAGGGAAGCCAAAGAGAAATGCGGGCATTCTCCGGAAAGACCACACTACTGGTACAACCAAAGGTAACCCCTTTCTCTCTCTCCATCTGTCTTTCTCTTGTTTTCTCAACACACACTCAATCATATTTGTCAGCCAAATTTCCTTAATTTACGTACTATATCTTCTGTAGGTTTATAACTTACATTAATAATTGTTTTATCTTAGAAGTGTTTTATATACAATCCCAAAACCAGATGTCTGTACAATGTTCTCTTTCAGGCCACTACTTTCTCGCCAATCCCTATTACCATGAAAGCAAGATGCATAAGACAATTCTCACTTCTCCTCTTCACGGAACATCCTCCGTCCAATGTCTTCAGTTCTTTTACCACAAGGGAGGCTATGCCAATGGCCACTTGTCAGTGTACTTGCAAATTAACAGTACATCTAGATATTTGCTGCTGAAGCTGGTTGGCGAGGAGCCCCATGAGTGGTCACTAGCAACAACAGACCTGCCACCTGGCGAGTATCGTGTAGAGTTTCAGACTCTGGCATCCTACGACAAGTCTCGCACCGCAATAGATGATATTAAGGTTTCTGACGGACCCTGCGACAAATCTTGTAAGTAATTGTTTCTCATTATGAGTAACTACATATATACCTGAAGACTAAACACCCGGGGGGGGCACTTGAGTATTTAGGGGGGCGCATACGTTCGTTATCAAAATTAAAAAGTACCCCTAAAGCACTGATTTCTGGCCAAAAAAGCACCCTTATTTTAATAAAAACGCTGACTTTTTCCACTAAATAAACACCCCTTCTTTTATCAAAACACTGACATTGGATGAACGGGAACACGTATTTTAACTTTAGATTTTATAATCCTCTGCGTGTCTAGCGGCAATAAGTGGCGGCAGCAAACTCGGCAGCCCAGATACTTCGGGATTCACTCGGCGTCAGAGCCGCGTATATTTCGTGGATTGTAAGGGGATTTTGACCCCCATACTTCGTACCTGGGTACAAAAAAGTACCCTTCTTTTACAAAATCGCGGACATGCGGAGGTCTTCAAAAAAGACCCCTTCTTCCGCGAAATACGTAACTAAGGTGCGGCCCCCCTCTGTACCTGAGTGCCCCCCCGGGACTAAACAACAAGCGGATTTGTATTTGAAGTGCACATACGATTTGACAACTTTGAAAATGACATCATATATATAAAACTAAATGAAAACTACTTGATTTTCAGTCCGAAATTTTCTAAGTATCTACTGATATCTTGTTAAGATGTTTCCATCTGTGTCATATTAAACATATGCTAAGGAATTATGGAATGAATTTTTATAATAAGATATGCAAACATGGCTGTGGCTGATTATTTATGCTAGATATAGTGTTGTCAAGAGTTACTGTATTGTTTATTCACTAAGTAAACGTAAACAATCTGATAAAACATTCTTTAAAACAAAAAATATCAGGTAGAAGTGGCTTGGTTGGATTAAAAGTGCAGTATTGAGAAAGCAAACATTTTGCAGTATCCTGCACCACTCAGTTATTGGTGAAGCCCCCCCATGCACATGAGTGTATCACCGTAAATAAAAACAATCACTATAATTATCTATATCTATGCACTGTGCTCAATGTTTAAGACTGTTTGCTGTACTGACATTACAATATAATTGAACATATTCACACATATACAATGTGAAAGTATTGATACTCTAGTTGTAAAGAGGGCATGTTGTTTTCTTACAGATCATTCAATCTCGTGTGACTTTGAACAAGGCCATAGGTGCGGATATACAGTTTCTTCTCCGGAGGACCCTTATGGTCTGGCCTGGCAGTTGATAAAAGGAAGAACAAAATCACTTTTGACGGGTCCACAGGCAGATCATACATTCAGAAATGCATCTGGTAAAGCATGTCATTATCAAAAGTGTGAGAGCAAATGCAAAGTTACGTGCGACGCATTTCCATGGCAAACAATGCCACTATGCTCAGCTTGAATTAGACAAACGTTGAAATATGATTGTCCTTAATCATTCCTCCCTTTGGAGTCCATTTTGATATGATATCAGGTGACATAGTGTGTGCTGCTTTTTCAACAATACTAGTAATTTCATTTCGATCATAAACTAATGTCTAAGTATGTAATCTTTCATTCGAGCAAAATGGCACTTCCCATCATACAGCAATTAAGTTTTTAAATATCTAAATCCCAAACAAAGGACTCCTTGGCTCTTTTATTTGAAATGAATATGTTTGGAAATGAGTAAGCGTAGATGCAATACTAAAAGAGACAAAGTCCTGCACGTTACTTTTAACATTTATTTGTCTTTCTCTTTCTATTGACAATTTTCCATATTTTTGGAAATAAACAAATATCACACATAAGTTTCTTCTATACATCAATAC
This sequence comes from Maea johnstoni, assembly GCA_963942565.1. Taxonomy (NCBI): domain Eukaryota; kingdom Metazoa; phylum Annelida; class Polychaeta; order Spionida; family Magelonidae; genus Maea; species Maea johnstoni. The sequence continues at coordinate 3,822,396 of OZ012689.1, read as the reverse complement.
TAACTAATCACAAGGCACGCAAATAATTCCAAAGTACACATTTAATCACAAAGTACATAAATGACAAGATATTACATAACCTCAAACAAATACATTACAATCACTCTTTACTGGTAGCAAGAACAAATCACTGTGAACTTTAGGATACAAAATAAACACTAATTTACTTGATTAACAACGTATAAATAAGGCATTCTAATTCTTGATACATTCATAAATATAGTGTAATCCTAGATATTACACGATAACTAAATGCAAAGACGAGAAATAAAGAAACACTTACTGTCTGTGTTGGACCAAAATATTTCAAACATGGTTGTGTGTTGTTCTAAAAATAACACAACACAATTAAAGGACAATAGTACTAGTGTTGCCCTCTAGATGGTTCTCCTGGTTATCAAGGAATTATGTGATATAAACAAAACATGTAAACAAACAATAGCACATGTAATAACATAACATCACCATATATATTTATATATTCACTTATACAATAATGCCATTAAATTAAGGTTTAGTTTCTAGAAAGAAAACTGTCAATATGTGACATTCTGTGTAGGCTGGCCTGTGTAACAAGAGGACTGTTTAAAATATTTATTAACCGATTCATGTTAAGGGCTGTCCTTGAAAAGTGTTGTCTGGAACAATAATGCTTTTCAAAATAATCTGGGAAGAGTGCGCAAATTTCAAACCTTTTTATGAAGTGCATTGTTTTGTTAGAGATATATAACTAACAATTTTGCCTTTTAAGGCAATTGTGGATACCATTTTGTTGGAAGTGGAAATATGATTGATTTCAGTAGCTCCATTGGTGATAAGTATATTTTTCGTATTTAATAAAAATGCATTAGTATTGTAATAGTAAAGTGTTTTACAATTATGTCTGATTTCATTATATTATTGTATACCGTTATATTTGTTACCAATCATAAATAAAGGCTAGATCATTTTATGTCAGCTATTGTTGTACCTTAAATTCTCCTATCTATAATGTATGAAAATGAAATGCTTTATAAGATACCATTTTGATATCTGATACGTCATGCTTTTGTACACTGTGACCTTTGTTTGTGCAGGACACTATATATATGTTGAAGCTAGTCTTGGATCACTTGGATATGAAGCAACATTGACTTCCCCTCTGCAACAATTCAAGTCTTCCACAACTTGCCTGGACTTCTACTACCACATGTTGGGACCCCACGTTGAGAAACTGGAGATATTTCTGCTTTATCCACCATTTCACAGAAAACCAATATGGAGGAGGGAATATGGCCAGGGTGACAAATGGCATCATGCTCAGGTCACCATTGAAGGCGTGAGTCAATATCAAATACGATTTACAGTAACTCGGGGCTTCAGCAGCAAAGGAGATGTGTCTATTGATGATATCCTTATCATTGAAGGGCCATGTAACATTACAGGTTAGTATCCACATGCGTTTAGTAGTAGTTTTAACTATAATGACGATGGTGATGATCATGATGATGGTAGTGATGATGATACTATCATCATCATGATCCTATTATTATAATCATTATTATTATTATTATTATTATTATTATTATTATTATTATTATTATTGATATTGTTATTATTATTATTATTATTATTATTATTACAATTATTATTATTATTATTATTGTTATAAGTATTATTATTATTATCATCAAGTATTATTATTATTATTATTATTATCATTATTATTATTATTATTATTATTATTATTATTATTATATCATTCTAACTACTACTATATTATCATAATTATTATCATTATTATTATTATTACTATTATTATTATTGTAATTATTATTATTATGATGGTCTCCATAACTATAAGTAAGAACTTAAACTTGGTAATGCTTCATATAAAAATCCATTAAAACTGCATGAGAGATACTTTTGTAATGGGGATAAACTTGTTATAACTGAGTTCTTGGTTTAAGTGATGCAGTTGAACTGATTCTTACCTTATGGTTCTAATTATCCTAGTCTTCGAATTTAGGATATCAAAAACATGTATAACCATTTTTATTTCTATATGACTATTTGACTATTTTCTTTTGTTTAGTACACAGTGTGATGCAAATATATTGGTATATCTTATCAACTTTTAGAGTGTCCTCCAGGAATGTTTCACTGTAAAAATGGCCAATGTGTGGATCGGAGTAAAGTATGTGATTCGAAGAATGACTGCCACGATTATAGTGATGAGACATTTAAATGTGGTAAGACCCTTGCCCTCTCTCTCCACATAGAATTCCTACATAGTGTGTACAGGTTTCGTATCAGATAAAGCATACATGGTGTCTGGAATATGGGTTGGCATAATAAAAAGAGTCTGTATGCATTGGATAAATTTCTGTTCTCCAAGGGAAGCTTTTACCTCGCAATGTTAACTTTTGCATATGGAAGGATTCCTTTGATCCTTCTTAAGGCATGTGAAACAGCAAGATTAGCAGTGTGAGTCCGAGAAACTGCTGTGATATCAGGGATCAAAATCCAATTTCTACAAAAATGCTCTAACACAATTACCAAAAGTTGCAATGACGGTTAGTTTTCTACTTAAATGGTCCATATTTGAATTTGCTGCTATTACAATTGAAAATTGAAGGACAAGCCTCTCTCTTCTGAGGTGAAGAGAGAGAGATTTGCCTCAACACAAAGACTAGTCTATTAATAGCATATCTCTGACTGTTGGTACACGCATGTCATTAGCAGCTAGCTACCTTACTGCCAATGACATTCGTGTACCAACATCCCGAGATAAGCTATTAATATACTGAGATGGCCGTTCCAAGTGCCTCCGTCTCTTGTATATAAGGATGTGTTTGAACGGCAATATAATTCTTGTATGAAGGTTGGCAGTGGTGGGAACTTAAATTGAAGTAGAGAATACCTAAGAAACTATTTGGACCTATGTTTTAGTCATGGTGGAATTGTTCTTTAAGAAATAATTGACCGGCAAGCTGGTTATAATGTTCTATTGACTTACCCCTCTTCATATAATATGCAAATAAAGCCAATGCTTGATAAGATGTTCTATGTTGGCAAACCATGTCTGCAACATAGATCGGAATGATTAATTGATATGCTTTTTTCTCTTCACAAGATCCTTCATGCAGGCGCACACGATTGGGTACTGAGTATATAGGAAACATATCGACAACAGTGAGTGGGAAGGAATGTCTACCATGGTCTACCAACATGACGTTAAGTCACTTCCGGGACGGTCGTGTGTTCTTCCCAGAATTAGAACATTTACACGCAAGGAATTATTGTCGAAATCCTGACAGCAGAGCTTCAGGTCCTTGGTGTTTTACCTCAAATAGTGTAACAGAGTTTTGCGATATCCCAATGTGCGGTACGTGCTTTTGCTTCATATATATATATATATATATATATATATATATATATATATATATATACATATATATATATATATATATATATATATATATATATATATATATATATATATATATATATATATATATATATATATATATATATATATATATTTATATATATATATATATATATACATATATATATATATGTATATATATATATGAATATATATATATATATATATATATATATATATATATACATATATATATATATATATATATATATATATATATATATATATATATATATATATATATATATATATATATATATATATATATATATATATATGTATACGAATATGTGTATATATATATATATACATATATATATATATATATATTTATTTATATATATATATATATATATATATATATATATATATATATATATATATATATATATATATATATATATATATATATATATATATTTCCATGTGTGTGTATTGTGTAGATGCAAACAAAACTCCTAACTCATATATATATATATATGCAAACAAAACTCCTAACACTCTAGCAAACAATTTTAATTTTGACGTTTTGATTTGAAGTCTTCTGCTTTCTATCTCTAATATTTTAGCATTTATACCTCAATAAATATATATATATATATATATATATATATATATATATATATATATATATATATATATATATATATATATATATACTAGAGCTGCTCTCACCACTCACAAACTCGAGTTGCTCGAGCCCTGGGGCAAACTCGCCGAGCTCGAGCTGAAATGTTCAAATCGTGATCTCGTCTATGTTGCGAACACAAACGTAACACAGAGCACCTATCTCACATTATAAACATACATAACTGCTTATCGCTGTCATGTCTTCTTTACAATCTCCAATGTATACATTTAAGTGGTGTTGAGTGTTATACTGACCTTTGTACCTCGTCAGCACATTTTAAAATTAAACAAACATGACAATGTTAATAAATCTCCGCCAATAAATATTTCTTTTTTAATAGCTGGGCTGAAAAATAAGTATTTCTTTGAAAGATTGGAACGTCCGTGAGGTCACGAGTCAAACGGTTGGTGAGCTCACGAGTTGATCTTCCTCCATGAGTGCAGCTCTAATATATACATATTTATATATATATTTATATATATACATATATATATATATATATATATATATATATATATATATATATATATATATATATATATATATATATATATATATATATATATATATATATATATATATATATATATATCCTAACACATATTTCATGACTGACCATTACAATTTCAGCTTGCAAGGAAAATCAGTTCACATGCAAGAATGGCCTGTGTCTTCTGCCAGAGAGGTTGTGCAATGGCATTGATGAATGTGGGGATAACTCGGACGAAACATTAGCAGAATGTGGTGAGAATGAAGCTTGTACTTTGTCAGTAAAACATAATTTGTCCAACTATCCAGCGTTGAACTAAATATGTAATCGTGCCTTGATACTTCAATGTT
>OZ012689.1:3789995-3812495 GCA_963942565.1 Maea johnstoni | reverse complement strand
TGGGCTATATTTTGTATACAGCACTTTTTTTCTGTTTAAAGTAACACTAAAGTACTAATTTCTGTTCACTATTTATTTCAATAACTATGTATGTTTGCCAGACATGATGTTTTTCACGTCCGATACTATGTACACAACAAACCAGACATTACGTGTGCATGTTGGAATCACGACGAATGTATACTATGTAGCATATTATATACGTGACATATGTAGGAGGACGTTACTGTTTTGATTTTGGTTTAGATGAAAATGTATGATATATAGAACTTTTGTAACTTGCTTACAGACAATAACGAATATATATATATATAAACTCACACACACACACACACACACACACACACACACACACACACACACACACAAACATCACACACACACACACACACACACACACACACACACACACACACACACACACACACACACATATATATATATATATATATATATATATATATATATATATATATATATATATATATATATATATATATATATATATATATATATATATATACTGTGAAACCTATCATTCTGGACACCTTTAACGCTTCTGCCCTGGTATAAGGTTGTTCACATCTCCCAGGTTGCATGGTATCAATATTGATCCTTATTCTTCTTGTATTTCAGCCTGTTCTGGTGGCTGGTTTCGCTGCAACAACAGTCGATGTGTATCTAACACAACGCTGTGTAATGGCATCAATGATTGCATGGACTACAGTGACGAGCTGGCATGTCGTAAGTTCTATTTATAATTTATTTGTCCAGTATCAACATGTTACAAGTATACATCACATATACAGGTTGATGATTATTTCACAGTAGTCTTTTTACAAACAAATTGATAACCATTTGGTGAGTCCAATTGTTATTTTAAACAATTATATATCGGTGACCATTTTCCTAAGAAGGCATCTATTCTATTGAAAATCTTAGCAGTACAGCTTTCTGTATCCATGTAAAGATTTACCAATAGTTTGGTCAATGTACAAGAAAATCCTATAAACTATATATTCTATGAAAGCTGAGAGGTCAAATATTCCATTGTGTGACAATTTCACAATTTCCCGGGGATGGGGCTGAAAGGCAGATATGCATATTTCTACTCCATATGTTATTGTGAACAACCTCCCGCCTTTAATAATAATAATAATAATAATTGGAATTTATATAGCGCCTTTTCCATTCATAAAATGTTCAAAAGCGCTGCACATTGTCATAGTTTGAGTAATAGTCCACAACGCCTTAATGGGCGAGCCTGAAAAGGTGTGTTTTGAGACACTTCTTGAAGGCCTGACACGATGTAGAATCCTTCAGGTGTTGTGGAAGCGCATTCCATAAAGGTGCGACACTGTTGAGATGTTTACATATTTCATTGAAAACATCTTTGGGAATATAGTAATATGTTACTGTGAAAAATCTTGCTGTTCGATCTGCGACAGGTGAGTCTGATGTCCGCAGAATGAACCTAGAGCTTCACCGGCCTCATGTGATGGGGCTGACTGAACGCAGACACCAGGCCGTATCCCCTTTTTACAAAAAGGATAACTAATATAGTATTCTATTTTTCTAACAGCAAAGAGAGACTTGTAAGTTATCCATAAAGCACAAGAATATATGGGCTCCATAAATGTATCGAATCAGGACAAGCATGCCGCAGGTGGGATGAACTCAACAAAAAGCAATGGTCAAGAAGCATGGTGTTCTTCCCCGAAGAAAATATCACTCTTGCTGAAAACTTCTGTAGGACTCCGGGTGGTGGCACAGGCCCATGGTGCTATATTGGAGATGGTGTTGACGACTGGGAGTATTGCAAAATACCATTTTGTGGATGTGAGTACACCAGCTAAATGTTCTGGTAATTTATGTGTACTCACATAGTAAACACAGCATCAATAACAGTTGTAATTGACACGTTTAAGATAGGTCCAACACTTATGAAATTAGCCATCATTTTTCTTATTTACATCCACTAGGGGATATCAACAACCATATAACTATATATTTCCTGAAAGCTGACCTTTTCAGATACTTCACAGTATAAATTTCATGTATCTATCCTAATATTTTAAAGTTTTATTGAGATAAATGTAAAGGTGTAATCATAATAACCTCAAGATGTCTTTAACTAGCACCAATGAATTTCTTGGCACTTATAACCCGTGAACATATTGTTACTTTCAGCATGTGGCGCGGATTTCAAGTGTACGAACGGCCTGTGTATTGATTGGAAGGAGACGTGCGATGGCAATGACGACTGTGGTGACAGGAGCGACGAAATATTGCCTTGTGGTAACACAACGTATTTGTACCCACTTATGATACGCACATGTATATAGGGCCTTCCTCCATAGCCGAGTGGTCTAGGTCTTGCTACCTACTGTCTCCTGTCTCACACTACTGCCAGGGTTTAAATTTCGACCATGGAATGTGAGAAAGTTGCCAGTAACTTTGGGTTTGGCGAATTTTTTCAACAGATACTCGCCGGTTCCCTTCATCTTCGACCTATCTATTTACGATTTAGTCTGAATATGGCAGAAAATGTTAGGATAACCAATATTCGATATTCCACCCGCATATTCAACCGCCCTCCCTTTTTACCCGGGTATGTTGTAAGGTTGACGTATGGTCAGGCAGTGCTTTTCCCTCGGTCATTGCAGGTCCGGCAAGCTTAGGCGCAATTTAGCCTTAAAAGGACTAAGAACGAAACTGCACTGATGATTCTTTTCGTGGAAATGAGTGCATTACCTAATCGCTCATATATAGTGAGCAATGTTGGTTTCAAAAAGAAGACTGGCAGCATTATCAAAACATTTAACTTAAAAAAATGTTCTTTGAAACTAATGAAAATACAACATTTTAAACCAATTTGGGCATTAGTAGAAATTACACTTTCACATATTTCCCTTTTTATCTGTACTTGTATATATCACTCGCCCTCCTTTTGCTGTTTTCTATATATCAAGGTGCGTATCATATATGAGGAAATATGGTACCAGTACTAACATTCAAGATAAAACCTGTTAATCTCTCCGCGTGTCAGTTGCAAACAAAATCATTTTTGGAATAGATTCTCATGCAAGCAAACAGTTTATGAGCAAAACCTCATGAAAATGATACTATGATAGACACATTCTACTGCTAGGTTAACTCCTCTGTAAAATAATGACATCGCAGCTGATCACAAATAGCCGAATTCCATTCTGAAAGTAGTAGTTTTGACGTTTTTTCCAATCCAAGTGCATTTGACATGGCTCCTAATTTTATTTGTATATTTCAAATAGCATTTCAATAAAATTAGAAATTTCTCATTACATGCAGTTCATGTTTTGCTATATGTCATACACTTTTCAAATGGAACATTCATTTTTATGTTCTTGTTCTTTAACAGACAGGTCAGTGAACTGCACATTTGAATCATCATTCGCCTGTGGATATATCCAGAAGAAGCAAAGTTCCAAATACTCCTGGGCATTCTACACAGGTTCCTCTTTCATTAAAGACCATACATTCAACGAAGCTGGAAAAGGTGAGAAATATCTTATTATGATAATCGTGTATGGAAACAGGGGTATTGTCTCGATAGAGTGAGCAATGTTGGTTTCAAAAAGAAGACTGGCAGTATTATCACTTAAATTAAAAAAATATTCTTTGAAACTAATGAAAATACAATTTTTTAAACCAATTTGGGCATTCATCGAAATTACACTTTCACATATTTTTCTTTCCTTATTTCAGAACCATATATGAACTCTCTCTCTCTCTCTCTCTCTCTCTCTCTCTCTCTCTCTCTCTCTCTCTCTCTCTCTCTCTCTCTCTCTCTACGACATCACATATAATCTCGATGTTATTCATAATCAAGCAAATCAGTTAAACAATTTGTATTTACATGCACATGCATATACATATCCGCAATGGAATGCAAAAAGGAATAACTTCGATAACTTGTATCTGATAATGATGTGGAATTATCCATTTTGTTAAAGGTAAATATGTTGAAGATAAACAAATATGTGTACGATCATGTAGGTCTTTGCAGAAATATAGCTAGCATTTATCGCTTAGTGTACTTGGTGCACATACAGCAATTCAAATTGTACTTATAGCATTGTGTGGTTTTGATTTCGAGATAAGATCATTTGAATTATTTTTCAAATGCATACCTATTTTTTTAAAAAGCAATAACAGGATTTCTTTTGAACACATCAATGGTCCTTACGGTACCGACATTTAATTACTGCACTAAATGTGTGGTCAACCCGGGCATAATACACGGGCATGGATATATGGATGACCTCACATTTAAAAGGGGATCTTATTCGCAAGCTGCGTGGGTCATTGATGTGCTTGGCTTATTCTTTGACATGCCATGCAGTGCTGATTGCACAACCAGGCACTGTGAGGCGTTCGGTCGACTGGTACAGGAATTAAATGTCTGTACTGTAGTACATGTTGTGGTTATATCATTTTGATGTTTGGTGTGTGTGTTGGTTAGTACACGATTTTGTTTATTTCAAAAAGATCATTAAAAGACTGTTTAAAAGGCATGTGGAGTTTCCTTTTAGTGCCTTAGACTCGTCAATGGTACTTATTGCATGTTATGACTTAATCATTTTAATGTTCGTTTTGTTTGGGGTAAGACACCTGTTTTGTGGTCTTTTCAAGAATGCATGCAAACCAAACAACATTGTAAACGTATGTTTGTCTTGATCTAAATCTATTCTATTTCATTTTTCATTACTTGCCATTATCCCTTCATGAAGCTGATATCATCATCCCTTTACATACCTTACCATGTAAAGATATGGCTACGAATGAGGTCTTCAAGCAAACTTTCCAAAGTGTTCTTGGAAAAAGTGTTTTACCCATTCATTCCCTATTTTATTAAGTAAATGTACATGTACGCATAAGTGTGAATATACTTTACCTAGTTTGTCCTAGCAGTTCGAGCTTTCCTCTAATCAATGTTTTTATACAAGCAAATTGCCGAAATCGTACTCGATTTTCTCGGATTTTTTCAAACGAGTCTTTGTAAATAAACCAAAGCCCAAGCTTACCCTCGCATCGAAGTAAAGTAATGCATACATGAATGACATACTTATCCATTCTTTTATTATAGACTATAAGATATAATGGCATGCTGTTTTCCATAAGGAGCTATAGTAGGAATATATGATAAGTTTAGTCCAATATTCTAAGAATACAAAATATATAAAGCGTTGCCATTCTCCCTAGATGTTGTTCGTAGATGGACTTCCCAAGTGACTGAAAACCTTTCCAGTTATTTCAATATTGACGGCATTTCACCCGACAGATCAGTTAAGCAACATATATTAGCATGTACCTGCATATACATATCCGCAATGAAATGCAAATAGGGATGGTTTTCGTTTCTGGTACCTTGTGCATTGGCGTAAACCTTTCCACTTTGTTGAAGGGAGAATAAAACACATACGGGATATTCATATAGGTGTTTGCAGAAATGTAGTAAGGATTTTATGTACTTTTAATTTGACATATACAGTACTTCAAATTGTACCTATATTATTGTGATTTTGATTTTGATGTTGGATCATTTTAATCATTTTTGAAAACATACCTACCTTTTTCAAAGGCAATAACTGGAAACACGGTGGTACGTATTGCATGTTATGATTATATCAATTTGATGTTTAGTGTGTATGGTTTTGACACGATTTTGTGATTTTTGGAAGATTTTTTAAAACACTTTTTGAAACGCATTTAGTGGGATCTCTTTCAGTGCTGCAGACACGTCAACGGTACATATTACTTATGACTTCATCAATTTGATGTTTGTTTTGTTTTGAGTTTGACACGTGTTTTGTGTGTGTTTCTTTTCAAGAACGCATGCAAACCAAATCAACATTTTAAAAGTTTATTCACGGTCTGAATATAAATGTATTTACATGTCATTTGTCATAACTTGCCATTCTCTTTCCATACGGCTGATATTTTCCCTTTATATACCTTAACATGTGGAGAACTCTGCAAAGTGTTCTTGGAAAAGTGTTTTAACAATTCGTTGTCCGATTACATAGATACATAAGTCGGATCCTGAATTTACCCATGTCCTGAATGTCCAATTTTCCCCGTTTTTTGAACCATGGTAAAACAATTTGTACATGAAATACTCTCTACAACTGTAGTCTCACTGCCATTAAAGTCTGGCTCCTACTGTCCCACTTTTGACTGGGCTTGCTTTAACAGAGGATTGATGCTATCCGTTTCTTGACTAGTTTCATTTCCTGAAGTTGAAAGGTATAGCGGAGGCTTACCTCTTCTGAACCCCCCCCCCCCCCCCCCCCTCTGCGGGTCACTCAAGTACAGATGGGGGCCGCAACCGCGTCACGTATTTAACGGAAGAAGGGGTCTTTTTTAAGACCCCTGCATGTGCGCGACTTTTTGTACCCAGTCATGAAGTATGGGGGGGGGGGGGGGGGTGAAAATTCCCTTACAATCCACGAAATATACGCGGCTCTATCGCCGAGTGACTCCCGGAGTGACTGGGCTTCCGAGTCTGCTGCCGCTACTACTGCCGCTAAACAGGCATAGGATTATAAAATCTAAAGTTGAAATACGTGTTCCCGTTCATCCAATGTCAGTATTTTGACAAACGAAGGGATGTTTTTACTGGAAAAATTCCGCGTTTCTTTAAAATAAGGGTGCTTATTTGGGCTGATATCAGTGCTTTAGGAGTATCTTTAAATTTTGATAACGAGCGTATGTACCCCCTAGATACCGAAGTGCCCCCTAGGGTTTTGAACTCGGTTAGTCGATCGGCCCGGTCCCTATGCAAATGTGATTGGAGTTGTGATTGGTTTTGCACGGGTCCTTTGCCGTTGAGTATGAATTACATACTGATCCATTCTTATTTTATTATTGAGAATCTGATCTAATGGATTGCTATTTTATTTTAAAAAGATATTGTAGATATCGTTTAATTCAATATCCTGAGGAAACAAAAGATATAGTTTATCATGGATTCCATATTCTCCCTTACAGTTATTGGCATATAGACTTCCCTTATTTTAACCTTTATCGGCATTTCACATATTTCTAACCACATTATTTGTCATCCAAAACCGCGAATGTGATCAGACCATTTTGTTACGAGAAAAATAAATATTTTTTACTTGAGTGCCTTTGTGATTTTCTTTGCAAACTGCTTATAATTGTCTGAGAACACTGCGGTTGACTGTATTTCTGATGCATTGTAGTAATTATGGAATAATATCTTTATATGAGTCTAACTTACTAACATAATACATATTGATTGATATTTAGGCGACCTTAAAGATAGTGATACGTTCATGCCAAACACATTTTAGCCATATACTGTATATTTCTGGTGGTAATCTGCTGGTAGTAACTGGATAAACGTCTTGGTAATTGCGCCTACTTTTCTATCAGTGTCCCTCGTTAAGAATCTAAATTCATAATTTCATTTATCGTCACTTTTTCTACCATATTATGGCTACGTCATGACTAAACATTGTTGAGGGATGAGAAAACTGGGCTAGCTACCAAGGCACAATCAACCAGTGAAGACATGGCAGAGGCAACTTTCTCACATGCTTCGGCTACCATTCGAAGCTAGACAGCTCCGAAGAATCTCATGTCAAAATTGCGTCAAATCGAGTTATAAACAATGTGAAATGTGAAATATTGATGATGCAAAATAGTTGAAATTTGATAAGCATTTTCTGAATTTCAATAGGTATATTTGTTATCTATGATACTGTAGAATAGAAAATTAATCCGGGGTGAAAATATACCGAATTTGACCAAAAATGACCTTTCCGAATTTGATTTTATCGAACAGTCATTATTACACATTACACAGATGATAGCAGATTTTATTCCGAATTTAATAATGCCGAGATTTTCGAATTCGGTAAATTCAGATTAATTCCATGCTCGGAGTCATGTCCTATTCTACAGTAGATATTTTAGTCATAGTCGTCAAATATAAAAAATGTTGTAGGAAAATACATGGCTGCCAGACGGAAGAATACCAACGTTCCACTTGGAACCTGGGCATCGCTTCTCTCACCACCAGTGACAGCAGAGGGGAAGCATTGTCTCAGCTGGCACGTTTTAAGGACTGGGCAAAAAACTGGAAGTATGCTGGTCTACAGTTGGAACTCCACTGAGAAGAATTCGCTCCTATTCGAGGCCTATGGAAACCAGATTATAGGTGAATTAATCAAAAAGCGCCTTTTCAAGAATCTGGACTTTCGCTAGTTGCCACTTTTTGTCATATCACGACTAAATCGTAAATTGCTAGTTATTCATGGTAAAGGAAATCATATATATATGTATATATATCCATATATATATATATATATATATATATATATATATATATATATATATATATATATATATATATATATATATATATATATATATATATATACATATATATATATATATATACTAGTATATATGTATATATATATAATATATATATATATATTTATATATATGTACATATATATATATATATATATATATATATATATATATATATATATATATATATATATGTATGTATATATATATATATATATATATATATATATATATATATATATATATATATATATATATATATATATATACTAGTATATATATATATATATATATATATATATATATATATATATATATATATATATATATATATATATATATATATATATATATATATATATATATATATATATATATATATATATATTGTGCATGTACATGTAGGTATTTATGTATTAATATATTTGTACGTGTGTTTGATAAATACTTTTTATTCCACAGATGGATGCTTGTAAATTTAACTAGAGCAAATGCCACATATTGCAAAACATTGGTTGCGTTATTTTGGGATTGGTAATTTGGAAATCTTTTACTGCGTTATTAAGCATAAGTAGTGACTAGTAAATGGCTTATGTTGGACTATGTGGGAGAAAATGTATTTGATGGAAAGTGCTCTTATGTCAAGGGGTTTTCAAAATTAATCTTGTGGTATGGGGATCAAGATAGTACTTACATAGGAGATGCTCACAATTGAGTTCCTTTAATTAATACTTAAAGCTTTAAAATGGTTAAAATGTGTAAGTAGTTGTTTTGTTTTAAAGTCTATGCCTAACCACCACGCAAATTCAACATTTTGTTTACTCAAAATTCAGGTACGCTGTTTTATTTGTCACGTCAAACACTTTGAAATATGTATACTAATATTATATACGTTTTGGTTTTAGAGAAAGAATGGAAAAAGTTGACGGTTGAGATTGATGTTGAGATGAATCAGCAGTTTGCATTTATGTCTAGAAATGGAGGTGGAAATGGCATGAAATTTGATGACGTCACTCTTGTTCCCGGTCCGTGTGACATTCCAGGTAGTAACTTGACATATCCCAACTTTATTTCGCAAGTTCACTTTTGCCCCAACTGTATTTCGCAAGTTCACTTTTGCCCATTGTATTGAGTTTCGTTGATTAGCAAGTAGTCAGAAGGAAGGTCTTTTACTAAAACATGTGAAAGTCACATTACCCTAACTTAATATTTATTACGTATCTAATGTAGACTTTCAATTTCGTTTTGAGTACTTCTATATCACTTAATTTGAAATGTCAAGATTACACAGATAGTGTAATTTTCATGTTGTTCGGGTATAAATGTATGAAGATAGTACTGTTTTGGACAAATACATTAGACCATTTCCGAATCAGAGAACATTGATGGAAAGATTACAAATGTTCAGTTTTGATATCTTTGATAAAACATACCCTATGTGCAAAAATGTGAATGTAAAACACGTATCAGCAAAATAGATTAAACCTGCGGGAATTGATTTTACTGTCTTCTAATAATGTTTATGTGTTTTCAGCTTGTGAGGCTAATCAGTTCCAATGCACCATGGGGCGGTGTGTACCCATTGACACTCTCTGTGATGGATTTATCGACTGCCCAGATTTTTCTGACGAAACGCAAGGTTGTGGTAAGTTGGGATCAGTGACCTTATACAATACATGTGTGGTAAGTTTTAGCAAAAAGTGGTCGATCTTTCCCGAATACAAGTGCATAGTCATTTACACGCACGTCCATGTCCAAAGAGGTTTGGGCCAATTCAGAGAACAGAACTGCATTTCTTTGTCTGGTTGTCGCATCTATTACTTAATACATAGTGACGTGTTACAGTTTGGTAAGTAACGTGCCCTTCCCAAATATATAATGTACTGAAAGGTTCTAATGAACTACAGTAATGTAATATATATATATATATATATATATATATATATATATATATATATATATATATATATATATATATATATATATATATATATATATATATATATATATATATATATATATATCATATGCATAATTATGTATATATACACACACATGTACACAAACATCTCTACAGACATAAAAAGTAATAAATTTTGCATAATATCACAGGATTGTTTTACTACTTGCAGCTTGCACTGATAGCAAATTCCAATGTGCAAACACAATGTGTATTTCCAAGTGGCTCCTCTGTGATGGCTCCAATGACTGTGGCGATAACTCGGATGAAACGGTCATGTGTGGTAAGTCTCCGCAGAATATTCGAACCCATTCCATTTACAATTATGTATTTATTATTTACATATTCTTTTCAAAAATAACTCTAAGATCTTTTCAAATCTTACCTACCAGTATCTTTTGTCTTTGTCGAGCAAGTGTTGTGACCTATTGTAGCCTTTCCAAATATTTTCAAAATGGTTGAATTACTTAACAAAACATCTTTTCATCCATAGAACAAAAGAAGGATATTCAATGTGGCAACAGCACCCGGGAGAGGACGATTCGTCAGGTTGAAGAGCTAAACAACAATGATGAGGACTTCGACGGGGTAGTTAAGGGGAAAACACGGGCTGTTCGCAATCTGACTGGTGAGTAAAACAAATGTGTTGACTCGAGCTTGGAATGTTATTACTTTTTTTAACCTAGTCACCTTATCTGTCATATTGCAGTCGTGACTTGTCAGTTGTTAGCTTAAGAGCTAGGTAAAGTAAAATAGAATTCCCTATAAATACTGCCGCCTAACCCCAAGTTACTTGCAACTTCCCTATCTTATTCTTAGATCACTTGGCTAGCAGGACACACCCACTAGACTAGATTGATGTGAAGAAACGAGCATGTGATGAAACGACCTGTACACGTGCTATATATATATATATATATATATATATATATATATATATATATATATATATATATATATATATATATATATATATATATATATATATATATATATATATACCGGTATATATATATAAATATATATATATATATATATATATATATATATATATATATATATATATATATATATATATATATATATATATATATATGTGTGATGTTGAAACTTTATTTTACTTTTTTTTAATTCACTTACATGAAAACGAATACCATTGAAGATAATCTTCTGTTGGCACATCACTATTAATAAAAAAACACTTTAGTATGATGATCTGGTATCTTATATAATATCCAAACTTAACGATTATATCAAACATACTTATGAAAACATATTTGTAAAGGCTAATACTACAGGGCTATGGCTTACACAAATATTTTTATGAGACCAGGATCCATTTCAAAGAAAATGAAAACTTCAGCACCATTGATCTGAAATAACGATAAACAGCATATTAATTTTAAGTCCATAGACAATGAATGAACGCAACGGATAGTTATTGGCATTTATGAACAATTTCACAAAACCTCTGAACATTTTCAGGTCTGAATTTGACATCAATCCTATTAAAGACAGCTCACCAGAAGGAAGACTTGATCTACAGGTGAGAATGGTAGTTGTAAAAGAGATTGTACATGTATACATTACATAAAGCATCTAGTGTATTATTTATGCAGATTCAATTGCATAGACTGAATGTTATAGTTAAGCAATAACTTATATATTGAATCCCGAATGAATTCCTATAAATGGTCATCATTATATTTCATGAATCCCTAAATTAATATATGAATTTAGACCAATAGATTTGACCCCACTATTTGCGAAGGACCCTAAAACGCGTTGTCTGCTTATTAAAGTGCTTAGCTGTAAGATATTATCAATTGTAAACTTCAACAAAAAACTATCTATCCTAAGTGTTCTTATTAGAAAATATGTTTACAATGTTGAAATGTAAAAACTGATGAAAATCCTAATTCATTTTGTGTCTTCTTTCATCAGATGCACCTGGAGTGGTGAGCCATGCTCTCCTAAGAATTTTACTCAGACAGTGACGGACTATGGTGTCTGTTACACTTTTAACGCTGGTCAATCCCCAATCACCACTTCAAAAACAGGTAAGATTCGTACTACATTCTGTCATCTCTAAAAAGCTCATACACTTGATAATCCGCCGCATATCTAAGATTTCAACCACTACCACACCCCTTGAAGGGCATTTATGGAAAAATACTACATCACCTGACAGACCGGTTGTCTGTAAGCGCCTGGTTGATTGTTTGCTAGAACATTCCTGGCTCCCTGGTGAGATGATTAGGCAGGCATAATCTTCGTGTTGATAACTCAATAGAATATCTGCCATTGACAGATTGAAGTAGTAATTAATTGTAAGCATACAACTGTTTTTCATTTTATTACAGGATCAACTTATGGACTCAGCCTTGTCATCAATGTGGAGGAATATGACTACATGTTAGGTCCTTATTCGGATTCTGGAATAAAGGTATGATTCTTTCGTAGTTTGCAGAGTTTGCAGAGTGCTTTATATATGATAAACTGTGAAGATGAAATATGCATTGTTGTTTATACCTGTTATCTTTGACGTTATTTGTTTCAGGTTTACTTAAGTGCACAGGATGAACTTCCAATGGTGAAAGATCTAGGCTTTGCTATGCCCCCAGGAATGCATTCTTTAGTCGCTATCAAAATGACTCGGGTATGTAAGGGCTTGTTTCTACATTATCTTTTTAACAGTTGGTGACTAAATGCTGGTAAGAAATTCGACATGTAAGAAAAACCATGAAATTTGCCAAAAGGGGATCCTTTATTGAAGAGCAATGACAATGTATAACAATTCTATGTGAAAGAAGAAAAGGCAGGAGTAGAAGATCAATTACCAAAAGGACCTAGTGGTCTTTTAAGATGCAAAGTGTCCGTAGACAGATCCACACAACCCCCTTATTTCATTAGGTGAGCAGCATGCCACACCAACTAAGGGTGCCCTGAGAGATGCCATCTTCGATTGCACCCCATAGATGAATCTAATATTTTTTGTCCCTTGGTGGAGTGAAAACAAAATATATTACATAAAATAACAACATATTCACTAATCTAGTTCTAGAATCAATACTCCTTGTGCAAATATAATGCAAAAAACTTGACTGGATACATAGACCAGTCACTAGTCACATAGATAGTTTGTCGAGGAAGACATAATCTTACTGGGTAACAAATGAATCATGACTACCATGTGACACCATGAAAACTAGAGCTGCACTCACCACTCACGAACTCGAGTGGCTCGAGCATTAGAGCAGGCGAGCTGAGCTCGAGCTGAAGTCGTCAACTCGCGAACTCGTCTATGTTTGGAACACAAACGTAACACAGAACATCTAACACAAACTTTCTTATTACTGCTTATCAGTGCCATGTTTTGTTTACAATCCCCAATGTTTAAAGGCAGTGTTGAGCGTTATACTGACCTTTGTATCGCTCTATAGAAAGCAATATGTACATATAGATATGTATCTTCTATGCAGATATTTTAAAATGAAATGACCGAGTAAATGTTAGCAATTCTCAATCAGTAAGTATTTCTTTCTTAATTGGTGGGCTGAATAATGAATATTTATTTTAGAAACCGCGCATCCACGAGCTCATGAGTCAAAATGGTGGTGAGCTCATGAGTTGATCTCCCTCTGTGAGTGCAGCTCTAATGAACACGTACCTGTATTTATTCTTTATATCATTATTCAATGCTTGTAGGTTGACAGTCTAGGAGAGCCATGGGGAGGATGTGGATCTCAGGATCTGAAGTACTACGAATCTTACTCATCAACGAAGTGCAAACGAGAATGTGAAACACAGACAATGCTGGATGACTGTGGCTGCCGGGCACCCTACATGCCAGGATACAACACAAGTAGGAACAAATGCTTGTTGTTATAACTTGTTTATATATAATGAAATACTTTTAAATTATTAAGTCTACACCAATGGCTAAGTTGTTCAGTTCAGTTAAGTATTGCAACTGGTGTTAGCTGTCTCTCAGTGCTGCCTGGATTCAAATCCTGGATGGGGCATGTGAGAAAGTGCTGGTTACTCAAGTTTTCTCTGCCACGTATAGCTAACTAGTCATGATTTAGCCTAGATATTGCAGATTGCGAGGGGTAACAAGGACAGAAACCAGCAGTGAAATATCACAATAATCAAACTACCCCAAAATAAAGAGATACAGACATATGTGACAAACAGTTCTTATCTTATCCTGGTCACAGTCCTTGGCAGAAGATACCTCCAGAATCCTGTTCACAATCCATTCAAAATAAAATGATGATATAAAGTTTTATTCAAAAGTAGAGATAAATCCTCAAAGCCAACTCTCGTTGCATGCCAAGAATGGAGTATATATAACTATGTCATTACCTTTGCTTCTCTCTTCACCTGAGCCTGTTATATAAGTAAAGGTTATAATTATAGAATTCCGACTTAATTTCTATTTGTCAAACACGAACCTCTAGACTGTTCAATCGGAAACCTTTATATGAGTTGTGCCAAAAGTGCTTGTTTAAGGCAAATTTTGAAATGAATAGCCATAGACACTTTGGAATATCTAGGCAGTATCACAAGTGTTGATTATGCTTAGTTACTTGAGTGGTCAAAACAAAGTTTCATTTGTCATTCACAACAAATACCTTATGGATGTATGTAATATATACCTTGTATATGATTTTTGATGTATATCATGAAAGTATGAAGACGTAATCTGCTCCATTTACTTTTATTAGGTGTGCCACAGGTATGCAGTATGAGACAATATTTGGATTGTGTTCTTATTGGAAAAGGTAAGAAAGATATCATTTGCATGATTTAAAGGTTATGGTGAATGCAAATGAGAAAAAAATCATTGTTTATTCGTATCTATAAGCTATTCAAAGTATATATCATATTGAAATATTAGCTTATATTCAATATGAAATAATTCACTTACCTATCGTACGTTTATCAATTGGGAGCTATCAGGGTACAAATATTAGGACAACTGAAATGTACATTGAAATGAACAGTATATCCAGTTTGAGTTGTTAGCCCTGAGGCCTGTGCTTGTACACATGTAGTAGTCCATTTTGGGGTTGACGAAACAGCAGTCTTAGTATATATCATATTCCAGTGCCTTGTATATTAACCTGTTCTTGAAATCATGTCAAATGATTTATATCTGTTTGCTACCTGTAAATGCCTATGCAAAATAAAGCATCATGCAGAAGAAGCTTAATGCAAAATGTATTTGTGATAAGAAATCTGATGCTTCATAGTGGAGCAAAGAACATTGATTATATCCGTAAATTTCAAGATATTTGACCTATATATAAGACCATCATGGGAAGCCCTCTGAGTGTACATGTACATGACATGACCCCTAAATATTGTACTGCTGAAAAATGGACAACTAAGATATATATGAGAGTTCTACAAAAACGGACAGGTGTCGGTTAATTCTAAATCAGACTTAAAACTCACAGAATAGCTTTTAGAACACAAACTAACTATTTGTGAGGAACTTATGCTTAAACATACACAAACTTCAATTTGAGTTTAATTTGAGTTTCTCTTAATTTTGTGAAGTTATGTTTTGTTTTCTGTTTTATATTGTGCTACTTTTTGTTGTTGATTTTATTCCCAACTATGTTCCTGTATTATTTCGTATACCACCTGTTTTTGGTCAATAAACATACATACAAACATATTGGAATGATACAGGGGAAAGACATGCCTATTGTGGTGTGTATAGATCTAGTAACTCTATGCTTGAATTGTCATTATATATTTTCAGTTGGAAGTGCCAGCAGGAATTGCAAATGCACAGAACAGTGCAACAGCACAGTGTTTGAGCCAGTGACGTCATATGGAGCCCTCTCTAGCTTGAGTGTAGACCACATCATGAGTGACAGACCCCCAGATCTGCACACCAAATACCTTCATGCCTTAAACATACAAAACCATGTCAATCAGAAAAAATATGCTGACGATATTGCCCTTCTGCAAAAAATTGAACATACATACTCAGAGATTTACAAATATCTGCAGAAATACACTGACAGAAATAGCAAAGCATCTGCATTTTCTAAACTTATTTATGCCATATCAACTTTTAATGATTTCTTTCGGAGAGATAGAGATACCCATTTGTTTGGGGATCTCCCTGCAATGATTGAGGCCTTTAACAGCATTTTCCTCACTCCACGAATGACTCTTGCAACTGAACTGAGAAATGTGGCTACTTCTTGCAGACTTTTCTTGCAGTTAAGGAATAATTTGGATGACAATAGTACTTTGAACAATGATACACTTCATAACTTGGATGGACCAATATCAGGAGTATTGAATTACACATTTAATAACAACTCTGTTTCTAACTCTACCATTGATCCAGTAAAAGACTCCCCAAATCTCAATAATGATGGCACTTTCAATGCCATCATACAAAAGATTGACAATGCATTGGAGAAGGTGAGAAACTATGATGTTCTTGCTACAACACTAACTGATCCACAGAAACGAATAAATGCATTTAGTGACATCACATATTTACCAGTAAGAACCGTACTATTAAAGGAGTCTAAAACAATCTGCAAAATTGCATCACATATGTTAACAAGCAACTTGACTTTTTTGAAAGAAATTCTTGAGATGGACAAAAGGATGCCATCAAATAGGTCATTGCTTTTATCTGACATAAAAACGTACGATTTTAGTATAAAATCATATCTAGACTGTCTAAATGAATATCCCAATGTTATTGGATCAATTCAAGAAAACATCACATCAAAGGAATACACTAGATTTGATGTAGATAAACATCCAGTCGTGTCACTTGGGGACTTTAATCTGGATGAAATATATGCACCCCTTCTTCATCATAAGCAACTGATTAAGGACCTGCTTGACAGATATGTAAGCAATAGCATCACAAAGGAATTCCTGGCATTACAGTTTTCCCAAGAACGAGTGTCTGTTGCGGAGGAAGGCATTAGCGTATTTCTAAATACAGTTGATGCAAGGATAATCCAACCTTTCAGAAGTACTATTTCGGTTCTACAAAAGGAGATGCCAGCTTTATATTTGGATCTTTTTCAAATGGCTGCTAGTCTGGAGAAATACTTCAAAGCTGGGAACTTCACTAACAACATAAAGCAACTTGACATATGGAAACGCCCTTTGGTGAAGATTGATACAAATGTCTATGAAGTAAAAATGACAGAGAACGCAAGTGGCAGGTTCAAGGGAAACAACACTTTGGAAGAAATTTCTCAAGGCTCAATGCAACAAAAATTAGATGAACATATACGAGCATACTTTGAACCAAGTCTAGTCATCATAGATGACTTCAGTGCAAAACTGCGACTGTATGAACGGGACCTTACCACAGCACTAAGGGAGGGTCTGACGTCATACTCCAAATTCCTAGAATCCACAAAACTCAACGGTGATTTTGTCAGGTATTGAAACGGTCTTTCATACATGTATATCTTAATAGATCAGTACTTTAACATCTAAAAGTCCTTTTTATGAGTCAACTAAAAATGAACATTTATCAAATAACTAGTTGCTGTAAAGTTCAAAATATTAACGTTGAAGTAATATAAGCGACTTTAACGAGGGGGTCCGATTTGTTAATATTACGATCTGTTAATATTTGTTCTATTTTGTACTCAAAATGTGTATCTAGTCACAATTGCACAAGGTTAGTTGATAATCGTACGTACATACATAGACACACGTAGGTGTGTGTTGTGATATATAAATGTCTCGCGGTGTACAATGATTGGCGTAATCACGGTGGATCTGAGTTCCTTAATTACTATATACCAATCAGGATGGACCCTCAATGATATGTGAGTTTGATAAACAGCTGCGTGGCGATGCTAGTTTAGCGCTTAAAATCTGCGTGGTTCTAAAAAATCATGATTGCAGTAGACCCATTAAAACAATTGCTCGTACCGTTTGTAGCCGGATCTAATTATCTTGAACCCTTAATTTCACTTGTTAGGTGGTTGCATTTTTATGAAACAAGGTCTAGTCAGTATCGTTGGGCATGAGTGGTAGATTAGTTCATGCATTAGAATACGACTACTCAGATGGTGCTTTTGGAGATGGTTCACACGCAAATATTACAATACACTATTATGGAAAAACGGATCAATTCGCTAAATATAGATTCACTATCATTTCGAACTTTACAATATATGTTATAACACATTCATGAGCAACATATGCATTGATTTATGCTGTAAGAATAATACAATCTAGAATTTCTTTACATTTGAATACAGAACCTTTACATTGCTTATCAGCACTCCCACTGAATATCTGAAACAGAAGACCTGCTTTACGGTCGGGCTTATCTATGTAATGTAACAGTCATTATTGCATAATACATCTATACACAGAAAGCAATGGTACAGACGACACTTCATTAAAACATATGTATACTTATTGTAGGAAGAACTTCATGGTGGTTGATGTCTTTTTCTCTCGGCTAAACTATGAGGCTGTGAAGCAAATCCCAGCTTTTGATGAAGGAAGTCTCTTAGGTAAAGTGACCAATGATAGCTCATCCTATAGATAAGATCACTGATGAAGTCTAAGTGGGTAGTATGATAGAAGTATTCGTATTTGTTATGGAACAGTATATGTAAAATATAACATTAAATTGACTCTATATTCATATAATTATGAACATGTGATATGATGTTCAATTATATCAGAGATGAAAGTTATACTGTATAGACAGTGCAATGGCTATTGTCACAATCCAACATTTTTTCTTGAACTATGAATGTGAGTAGTCTCAGATCTAGTAGTAGAAGTATTAGTTGTAGCAGTAGTAGTAGTAGGAGTAGTAGTAGTAGCAGCAGCAGTAGTGGTAGTAGCAGTAGTAAGTAAAAGATGAAGTATTATCAAAAATATACAAAGAAGTATTTCCATTTTCATTATTATTATTATTATTATTGTTGTTTTAATTATCATTATCATTATGATTATCATTGTTGCTTTTGCTATTGCTGTTTTTGATGTGTGAGAGACTTTGCCGCCTTAGGGTCTACATAGATTTACATACTTATGTAGATATAAACGTATTGAAGATCATATGTGTTACATTGTTTTTGTAGGGGAGATTGGAGGCTTTATGGGACTGTTACTTGGAGGAAGCGTTCTCACTATATTGGAACTTCTTGATCTCATTGTGTATAATATCTTGAGGAAAATACTCCACTTTGGACAGCGTGACGATTTTTCTTACACCCAAGGAAGTATGGGGGAGGTCAAAATAAAGATATAACCAATAATGAAGACCATGTCCTTATGCAACGGAGAAAAGAAGTTGATGATAAATATGTTTATAAACTTATAAATATGCTTAGTTCATCTAGGGATATCAGGAGATGACATAATAATCATGTTATGGCCAAAGCCAATCAGCCAGCTGTCATTGTGGCTATCTAATGAAAATCTGGAGAATTTTGACATAATGTTTCGAATGGGAATAGAGACATTCACCTTTCACAGGCAGGCTGTGAAACATTGAACTCACGAGACACATGGTCTGCTCTCCTTTTCTAACTTTACTACATATATGTGATGGTGTTAGTAATGTGTATGATGTATAAACTGTATTGAGAACCATTGATAGGGAGTAATTCCTGATTACCCCACGGCCAGGATTTCTGATCTATGAACTAGAATATTAATATTTGAATTGACGCACTTGGATATTTCAACATTACTGTAATTTCGCGTGTATAAGATGCACTTTTTCACCTGATTTTTTACACTCAAATGGAGAGTACTGGTTAGATCCTATTTTTAGAGTAAATTATGAAAATGCATAGTGCTATTGGTTTTATGTGTGTAAAAGACTTTTCGAGTTGATTTTTTTTAAAGGGTGTGTGCACTGTTAACAAAGCTAAGGTCTATACATCATTTTAAAGGCCTGAATAATGGGGTGCATATTATGTACAGGATCGTCATATACACCCGAAATTACAGTATATCTTTTTGCTAATTTTTCTTTGATCTATATGTTATGCTAACTTTCTATGTCTAATTTCTGTTTTTGAATTTATAAAATTACGCATTATATTGTAACTGCTTTTGTCGAATAAACTAGTCAATAAACCATATGTAGTATTATACACTAGCTAGCCAATAAAGACCAACTTCCGTATAAGACTCGCTGCGTTTTTTATTTCACTTGATATTTCATTGTTGCGAAACTTTTGATGTTCCCATGCGACATTGGTAACATTTTGGTTAGAAACATAATGCTAGTATTGAGTGTTCCTAAAAATTGCTAATCAGAAATCAACTAACTTGTTGAGAATCATTTTGCGAATATTATCTTCTTTTTGCACTTCTCATTATCATGTGATAATGAGGGATGTGGGGTGAATGTCGACCTATATGTAGGAAATAATATAAAGATATACACTCGTCATAAGACTATATTACTACTTTCTTCTACTATTACTACTACTACCACTACTACTACTACTACTACTACTACTACTACTACTACCACTGCTACTGCTGCTGCTGCTGCTGCTGATGATGATGCTGGTAATACTACTACGGCTGCTGGTGCTCCTACTATTTCTGACGCAGCTGCTGCTGAGGCTACTACTACTAAAATACTACTAAAATTTGATACCATTACCAAAAATGAACGAGGAACATGTTTTAAAAGGTGCTTTTGAAGGCATTAAATTCGGACCTCGGAAACACAGAGAATTTTCTGCTGTTCCAATCGTATACCCAAAGGTGGCGCGCGTGCACCTAAACAAGCGTCACGCACGCGATCCAGCGTCAGTTTCTAAGGAAAACAATCAGTGCACGTCACAACACACCATTGCTTAATTAATGCATAGGCGGCCTGACTACGTTTAACCATTTAACTTGACGGTAAAACATGTACATTTCTCCTTTTTATCGTGGGAGAAACAGGTTCCATCATTCGTGGATAGAAAGATAAGGAATCTTGCACTGACTCGCACAAAATACCTTCTCGTTTTATTATGGAACCTCTGTGTCCTTATAGGGATGACTGGGTCTCACTATCACATCAACTTGCGTAGATAGGTGGCGCCATATGTGTATATATATATATATATATATATATATATATATATATATATATATATATATATATATATATATATATATATATAAATATATATATATATATATATATATATATATATATATATATGTGTGTGTATGTGTATAATATACACACACATATTTATATACATATATATATATATATATATATATATATATATATATATATATATATATATATATATATATATATATATATATATATATATATATATGTATATATACATTGTATATATATATATATATATATATATATATATATATACTAGTATATATATATATATATATATATTTATATATATTCTGAGAGCTGTACCGTTTCAAACTGTGGAGGGGGCGGAAGGTGAATTGACACCCCCTCTCCAGCCATAGTTCAGAATTCGGGAGGTAGAAAGGTGAGAAAATATCAAAATTCAGGACCCCCCCCCCCCCCCCCCCCGGCTGATTAAATCATAATTTAGGGGGTCGTGGCTGAAAACAAACAATGGCAAAACGTCAGACAGTGATATTAATAAGCATAGCATAAGTCATACGTTTGTCAGTGAATTATATATGATTGGAGGGGTATTCTTCTTTAAAGTTTAGAAAATTGAGATTTGCAACTTCTAAGAAATTTAGAAGTTCGGGGCGGGCCACCTGCATAAACAATCCAAAATTCGGCACCCCACTCCTAACCTAAGTTCAGAACTCGGGGGGGGGGGTGGGGCGAGGGTGAAGAACAATTGGCACTTCTGATCTCCTTCACTACCCCCCCCCCCCCCCCCCCACACACACACACTTCTAAATGGAACAACCTTACGCGAAAAATGCATCGTGACTGATGAGTGACGACACCAGCATGGTGTTATGTGGCAATAATGGGTGTAGAGCATAGCAAATTGAAATTGAACAAAAAAACACAATAATAATGACATAATAAAGGAAATCTGCATCAAGAAAAATTGTAATTACTATTTTTTCAATTCCACAGGTAAATGTTGAGGCTAGTTTCCAATTTTCAATTTCAAATAGAAAATTTAAAGAAAAAACTAAAA
>OZ012689.1:3715933-3787295 GCA_963942565.1 Maea johnstoni | reverse complement strand
AAGACCCAGACCCGGGCGATGAGGCAGGACTAGACTCGGATCTTCTCACAACGATCGATGTGAAGAAAATCCAGGCTGACCAAGGGACCCCTTGGATGAAGCAAATAGAGCAAGATTATTACAACACTGCAAGAGCGAGTGTTGTCGCCGAGATTCGAGCAAGACATCGGAGCAAGCTACTGTGTGATTTTACCACAAATGGTATCATCGCCCCTTGGGCATTGTCTCTCGCGCCAATGCCTGTTTACCTTCACCCGCTGGCAGACAAAGTAGCTGCCATCATGAAGAAGCAAGCCCTCGATCTTCAGCTAAAGATCGCTGACCTTCTGCATGAACAGGCAGAATTTCAGGCTGAGAAAATCACAGTCGACAAAGCCAGCCTACAAAGTATCTTTGGGGCCAACGACCAAGGTTACCGCCTGGCCGTCGGAGCTCTGTTCGATTCGAGACGAAAAGTTCAAGTTAAGATCAAAGAACAGTTGGGCAAGTACTCTGACCAACTAGTGAAACAGGAGAACCAGGTATCTGACAAGGACCTGTGTTCCATGGTGAGGGGTATTATCCCCCAGAAGTATAGCTATGCTGCAGCCATGGAATTAGCCAATCCCATGGACCCACCACCACCCGCCGACCGGCAGGGTGAACCCAGACCACCCCAGGAAAGGGGTAGGGCCAGATCCCGCAGCAGATCAAGAAGGAGAGGAAGGTCGTCATCCCGACCTGCCAAGAGGAGGAACTTTCAGCAAGAAGAGAGAGACTATGGTTTTGACAAGCAACCACAGCAGAACAACCCCCAACGCGGACCTGCCAATGGTGGTAACTACAATTCAGGACAAGGGGCCCGACCCAAAACTGACCGTCCCTACCAGAACCAGGGTACCAGGATGGACCAAGACAGCATGGATCCACGCTTCTTTACACCAGACCTGATAAGGAAGATTGCAGAGGCCTACGATGGCCTCCATAAGTAAATATTGACACTTAATTAAGAGCCAATGACTTTCTCATATGTGCCAAGAGACCAGTTGGTCTAATATTTTATTCACAAGAATCCTTGTAACATCATGGTTATTTTTTAGTATAATCATAGACCCAACTGGGTGTCTATTTTGATATTACTTATTCCACAGACCCTTCAGAGTCTGTCTTGTTGTTATTTCCTTAATTCGGACTACAACTGTTATTGGTTTTATTCATGTTAACTCAATTAGAGTTCTTCATTTATCATTAGTTTCATTATATTTATCAACCCATAGCATGGGAAGATAGCTGCTTAGCATGTGAATACTTAAAGCCGAGCATGATTACATTCATCCTCTTAATTTATACATATGCTCAAGGCATCTTTTATATACTACTATCTCAGATAAGGACCCTTATCTCGAGTCATGACAATAATTTGTCCAATAATAGTAGAACCTATGTATGTATCAACACAGATACATTTATGTTTCCTTTCCCTACCATATCCTAATTACCTGTTAGGAATATTGGCTACTACTTTGCCTTTCATGTACAGTTTTTCTAACCAGATTACATATACGATGTGACAAATGAGTCACCACATGTACTTGTTTGTTTGTTAAGTTCATACCTGACACTTACCTTTTTACTTACCTGCACCTACCTTGCAGTGCACCATGCCTTCCTCCATGTCACACAGAAGTATCTAACACTCATGCGACACCACTCTCTACACATAGGGACCATGCAAGCACCAATGTATGTACACACCCGCTCTATCTAACAACAGTTAAGGTAAGACAAACAACAACTCTGGGTAATGTATCTTATGGCAACATTAACAACAATAATTTATTGATTGAATACAACAGCAACAATAATAGTAACAACACAGACTCTACCGATTCCACTGTTGTGAATCTGTCAGACTATCCCCTCAACCAAGAAGAAATCTCTATCTTATCTAAGGGCATGAAATTTTGCCCCACACCTGGGGAACCAAATTTCGGACTACTTAGGGATGACCTAGATAGTTTTCACACTAGGATTAAAAGGAAGCTCTTCTTCAATAACCCTACTGAAGAGGATGATGGCTATACCCAGCCAAGCACCATTCCGGACCCGGATGCTGCTTTTAAGAACCCCAAATTCAAAGAGGCATCCAAATGGAAACCTCCCCCTATAGTCAACCTTGAGATATTCTGCAGACAAAATGAGGTAGACCTACTATCTCAAAAAGTCCCTAAAATGAATTTCCATAACCTATCGAGATCAGAACAGCTTGCCATTAGATCATTAAGTTCTAACAAAAACATAATCATTAAACCAGCAGATAAGGGAGGAGCAGTGGTGGTTTTGAACACCACTGACTATATCAATGAAGGATTTAGACAATTGACTGATCCTTTATTCTACACAGAGACTGAGACTGACCTGACTCATGTACATTCGGAAGACATCAACTCTTTTCTAAAAATACTTTTAGAGGAGGAACAAATAGATGACAAATGTCATGACTTTTTACATATAGACAAAGAGAGAACTTCTTTATTCTATATGTTACCCAAAATACACAAAAGAAGGGACAACCCCCCAGGCAGACCCACTGTGTCAGGCAATGGCTGCCCGACAGAAAGGATATCACAACTGGTAGACTTTTTCCTTCAACCGACGGTTAAGGCTCTACCTTCTTACGTTAGAGATACTACAGACTTTCTCTCCAAACTTATACATCTAGGTAATCTCCCAGACAATTGCCTCTTAGCAACTTTAGATGTAGCTAGCCTCTACACTAATATACCTAACGACCAAGGACTTTTAGCGGCAAAAGAAACCTTAGACCGCTTCCGACCAATAAACGAGAAACCATCCACAGAGAACCTTATCACACTCCTAGAAAAAGTTCTTAAAATGAACAATTTCGATTTCGCGGGCCGCCATTTTCTACAAATAGGCGGTACCGCAATGGGTACTAAAGTAGCACCCTCTTTTGCCAATACATACATGGGTTGGTTCGAATCCACCCATGTATATACCTACCACACACAACCATTACTTTGGGTTAGATATATAGATGACATTTTTGTCATCTGGCAACATGGTAGAGAAGCGTTCTCCGCATTTGAAACACACCTAAACCAGTGTGTCCCCTCCATTAAATTCGAGACTGACCTCTCGGACCAAGAAGTCCATTTTTTGGACGTTACTGTTTCTCTAAACCAAGAGACCAACAGTATCACCACAAGTCTATACACCAAACCTACTGATGCTCATAACTATCTGAGCTTTCTCTCATGTCACCCACGGAATTGCAAATCGGGCATTCCGTACAGTCAGTTCCTACGGATACGTAGGATCTGCAGTGACACTGATGATTTTGTGCACCATGCCCGGGAGATGTCCAAACATTTCCTTAGGGCAAAATACCCCCCTGAAATCCTCCAGAATGCTTTTAGCAAGGCTTTCCATCTGGACAGGGAAACGCTCCTGCATCCCAAGCAAAATAGTCAGGATCCTGACATGGACTTGGATGAAGTCTCCCTTATCACCACCTATCACCCAGGTGGGAGAATCTTAGGAGATATAGTCAAACGTAACTGGGACCTATTGGACAAATCGTCCAGTACCAGAGACGTGATTAACTGGAAAGTCACTCAAGGCTTTAGACGGCCTAAAAACATTAGGGATTTACTTGTTAGAGCACTGGTTAGGAATCCACTTGATGTCCGACCCATGCCTGACCTTAAAAGAAATTACAAAAGACTACCCTGCACTAGACCTAACTGCCGGTACTGTATCAAATTGGACACCAGTGGATCCATCAAAAGTCCAATTACCGGTCGCAACTACAACACTATCCGGTGTTGTAGCTGCAAAACCAACAACATCATTTATTGCATTACGTGCCAAGTGTGTTTCAAACAATATATTGGACACACTAAACGCACTCTGAGCGAACGGATGTGCGAACACTTTCGCTACATCACTCAGCACAACTCCACACACAGTGTCGGCCGACACTTTAACATGGAGCAACATGACGGTCTAGGGAACGTGAAATTACACGTTTTACAATTTGGCAAGAAAGATCCAGACTCAAAGGAGTCATTGGAGATTAGATTATCACTGGAGCGCCTATGGATCCATAGGCTTCGCTCCACCACCCCAATGGGACTCAATGTATTTGATTAAATACGGAGGGGCCCCCCTCACCTCACACCTGTTAATTCGTTTACCCCAGTTACTAAATAGATGTCTATACATCAAGTTGTTCTTTTCATTTAAGATTACTAGCTGATATGAGTGATCTTTGACATGTGTAAAACAGATCACTCCTCTTTACATTTTTTATACCTCTTGTAGAATTCTAGGACTCTGATTGGTCAGTTACAGACCCCCTATTCTGAATAGTATGTCTGTGTTTGGGAGGAGGGTACTATTGCCAGGCTCTATTCTCCATCAATAGAGCATGTCTAATTCATCAATAGATGGCGCTTTAGTCCATTAATGAGTTCAAGTCAAATATCTAGGTCAATCTTATTAAATTTGTTTTGTGAGAAGTGTGTTTTTTAATAGTATGAATTTCTATACTAAGAGGAAGCTAGATTATTACAAAAGCATTTCTTTAACTGATTTTCATGCACTTCCCATGATGCTCAACTTCATAAATATTCATGAGATGAGCAGACGACATGTAAACAATATGGCTGCCTCTAGATTCAGCAATGATCTCCCAAGTGAATTTATTCAGACAAACTTGCACAACAAGAAGACTAAGGAGGGGAACAAATATGCTTGCAACATCTTGAAAGACTTCTGTGCAGCTAGGGGAGAAGTTGGGGGTCAGATAGAGAGCTTGAATGAGGAAGAGTTAGGAGAACTACTGTGTGACATCTATGCGAATGTCAGGAGTAAAGATTGAGAAATGTACAAGAAATCAAGCATGCTAGTCATAAGTAGTTGACTCAACAGGCACCTTAAAACTCCCCCACACTCCAAACAATTTGACATTATAACAGATCCTGCATTTGTAAGTGCAAACAATGTCTTCAAAGCAATGCTTAAGAAAATACAGTCTAAAGGCAAGGGAAGTTTTATCCACAAAGATCCTATTCCTAAGGAAGATTTGAAGAGACTCTATGACCACCCAACTGTCTTTAATCCCAACATACCTCAAGGACTTGTGAATGAAACATTTTATGAGATCCTGCTTTACTTTTGCCGCCGTGGGAGAGAAATTCTCAGGGACTTGAAACCAGAAAACTTCGGAATAAGCACTGATCCAGATGGAAGAAAGTATGTACACAAAGTTTTATCTGAGCAGACTAAAAATCACCAGGGAACTTCCAATGACTCTGAGGGAAGTTGTAACAAGGTTATGTTACTAGAATAGGGTTAGAGGTAAAAGGGTTGATGTATGGGACAAGATACTGTCTGAGAATTATTGATGCTGTGCTAGTGTAAGGTAACTTGTCAGTTGAATGCCTCCGGCTGCAGGGCCATTAGTCATAAAGCAATTAAGTAGGTCCCAGGATAACCAAGGTCATTTCCATGATTAGGAAATAGCTGACAAGATGATAATGAGATACAAGATTAGCATATATGACCGAACAAGGATGACCCAGAATTAGATAAGGTAGAAGCTGGAATTTAACTATTGTGCATGCTTAATTATTATATTGATTGTAGACAATATGTTGTCTGTTGAGGTGCCTATAAGCAAGCCTGGACCAGAGTAAAGACAGACAGGAAGGAGACGGGAAGAGAGAGGTGAGGGAGTTGTAAGAACAAGGGAGCAGCCCGGGAAGCCGGGGAGAGACAAGAAGGGGGACAGGACATCATGAACATTCCACCAGGCAGTAATGAGAGATAGGCACCTCACACTTCTGTACCAGTGTTATAGTAATAAAAGTATTTAAAAATCACCTATCATGACTTTATTGGTACACAACTACCCCAGAAGCTACAGACGACAATTGAGCTTCATTTCAAAGTGGTGCACGCATGTATGCTACTGGAACAGCAATTTGCCCGGTTGCTAGCTTTGAAAAGTATCTCAACAAGTTGCATCCAGCATGTCCAGCTCTCTTTCAACATCCAAAAACATCCTTCACTGACCAAGACCTGAGCTGGTTTGAAAACAGACCCATGGGTAAAAATCATCTTGCTGAAATGATGCCACACATTTCAAAGTATGGTGGACTATCCCAAAGGTTTACGAATCATTGTGTGCGTGCAACCATGATGACCACTTTGAGTCATGTTGGGTTTGAGGCAAGACATGTTATGACTTTTTGTGGCCATAAGAATGAATCCTCAATTCACTCTTATTGTAGTGATACAACAGCTGAACAAAAGCGCCAAATGGGTGATGCCATAACAGGACGATGTGTATCAGAGTCTCAGGTGGTTCCTGTTGGACTTGCGCAAAATGCACAGAACAGCATCACCAATTTAGGAAGTGTTCCAAGGATGCCTTCAGATGTTTCACTCCCTGAAATGAACTGGGACATGGATTTGCCTGATGACATTTTTGCAAAAAGTGTTGCTCAAATTGAGTCACATATGCATAGCAAAACTTTAAATGCCACCAACATTAATTCTGCACCTGTGTTCAATGTGAAGTGAACAGTGTTGTGAACGTGTACAACATATATAAGATTTTAAAAACCTGACTGGCCTGACAAACAAGAGCACTTGAACAGTTCAGATCATTCAGTTGAAGCAGTTGCAGATCCAGGGGGGGTTCGAGTGGTTCGACGAACCCCCCCTGACTGGTGAGTCACTTCGCATCACCACGCCACCTGTGGACCTGCATTAGAACTAGTTGTTTTTCCTGCCTCGACCACCAATTGCAATTACAATTTGGAGGAGGCAACAGACTGGCATTGAGGAGGCGACAGACTGCTTGGTGTCAGACAGGCCTGGTTTTGCCGGAGTGGGTGAACATCCTGTTTAGGGTATTATCTGCTGTTAACAGACAGATTCCAGGTGTGTGACTTGCAGGCTTAGAATTGAAAAGTGTCATTTTAGCTTGGAAAACTTGAAGTTTGTTAGATGGAGGGGGGGGGGGGGTGGAGGGGGGTGTTCGCTGACCCCTTTAGCTTCTACTAGATCATTTGATTCCTGCAAATATTCTAAAGAACACCTAACCCCTACTGGGCTAGCCACGAATGACTGCACACTTGATTGGCCCCGCCAGAGACAGCTAGAAAATAATGGAACATTGATCTACTGTATATACTGGAAATGCCTTCCGTTTTGAATAAATTGTTTGTCAATACAGACATATGAACAACCATATTCAAACATAATAAAGGTGATGAGGCATTAAGGTTAAGACTGGCTGGACATGCCTTCAAGATGCTAACATACATGTCTTTCCAGCGCCAGCATTTTACTTAAAAAAACCTTGTGTGACTGGCGATGTCTAGTTGATTTATTTGTTCATGCCAGGGACTTGAAGCCTTAGACGAAAATCTAAACATGCTAAGGCTGGACTAAAATTTGGGACTTCGAAATCTCGGAAACTAGAAAATGCAGCACATTATAGCTCATTATTATTATTCCCATACTTTACAGGGTATAATATTTGAAACGTATAAAAAGTAGTTCAGCATACACAATAGAGCATACAATTATGCTGTCACCCTAGAAAAGGTCCAGGAAACGTAAAAAATATATATTTCCAGATGTACATATTTTCTTGATGAAGAAAAACTACTTTATTTACATATTTCACCTTTACTCAAACTTGAAATTGTTGGTTTATGAGAATAAGACCAGCAGTAAAGGGGAAATTTACTGTATGGCTCTCATAACTGTTGTTTAGTCCGTCTCCAATTGAACCATCCCCCCCCCCCCTCCACCAATACGTGTATCGCAATTATGCTAACATCAATTAGGCAAAGTAAACAAAAATTCTTTCTCTAATTCCCATGATGTTCATATTGTCGAACCTCTCCAAAAGGTAAAATCCATGTTTTTCGTGTTTGAAAGTGCAAGAGGTCCATACAATCTGGTGACCAAAAATGTTGGCAATATGGCCACCCCCAAATCTGGTTTTGCATTTGATAATTAATAAGAAATATGGCAAGTCAATTAAATGTTGTCTCTTAATCCATAACATGTTTTGTTATATCTCTTATAGAAACCGTTGTTTTTTAGTTTTCTGTAGTTGACACCTGGTGGTGTTTTCAGAAATTGTTAGTGGCGCCACCAGTGTCACTTTTCGGAATCATATCTAACATATCTAACCAATTCGCGGGGAAATAATATTTTGCATTTGTACACAGACAAATGTACATGCACCTTATTAGATTCAAATAAAAGTGGCTGCCAAGCATATAGTCATAATATTGCTTGTTCTTCATATATATTAAATATCTCACAGAGTTTGGATATTCAGATACATAACATAAATATGTGACTGTATACACCCTATTAACGTCCGCTTTCTACTGTTGATAAGTTGATAAACACAAGTCGTAGTAAGCTAGTCTTAAGTCAAATAACGAATTCTCGCGATTATTTAGAAACCATTTCATATATATACCTCGATATTTTCTCAGAACGAATCAGAACACACTTAATTATTACTTTATTATGCATGCATCTGCCCATATTGTCATAAAATGACGATAGGCTGTGAATAAACGAGAAAAACATATTAGAAGAAGTGATGGCAGATACCGATTAAATGATGGATTAGGAAAATTGAGATGTAAGTTACAATGCCACTCAACATTCTGTGTCCCTTCCTTGAATGAAAATAAGTGGATAACTAATACAAATTGTTAAACAATTGACTTGAATTAAAAAAAACTAAACATCTTTGTAAAAGATGCTCATAGAGTACATTATCTAGGTTTGTACTTTTCACAATCAGGCAACACCCAACTAAAACGCCATCGCAAAATATATGTAGCCGCAGCTCCGTATGAGGATCGAACTCACGACTTGTAGATTATGTGACTGACGCGCTGCCTACTGCGCTAACGAAGCGGCTTTAATGTCCCCGAAAAAGGCGAATGCAATAGCAAACAGATGTGTTCATAGATGGTACAGATATCAATGAATTTGGAATTTGAATTTCTTTTTTTCGTCACTTTTCTGCCATATTGCGGGTTGGACGTGACAGGGCAATTGTAACTGGTGGAGGGAGGAAACCGGAGCATCGGGAAAAAACACTGCCTAGCCCCAAGTGACAGGCAACTTTCTCACATGCCCTGGCCGGAATTCGAACCCAGGCATCATTGAGAGAAAGCCATGAGTCAGTGGCAACACCTTAGACTACACGGCTATCAGGGCAGACCGTGAGTTACCAATGGAATTTATTCCAGTGTGAACATTTTGAAGAAAAATGCAGATCAGAACCCAGCCCACCTTTAACTATCATATTCCATTTTTCCAAAGTACCATATATCCAGATGACCCTTTTCAAGCGGTGTGGTAGGCATGAAAAGGATTAATAATCAAATATCCTTTCACACACTGGCACTTGTTCACAAATAAAATTCATCAAAAGTTCCTCATAATTCTTTAAAATGTAATCAACTCTCATGTCTCATTTAAAGGACAATTCCACCATGAATAAAACATGGGCCCAAATAGTGTCTTAGGGTATACTCTACTCATATCCAAGACCCCACAAATACCCACCTCCACATTAAAAATGTATTGCTGTTTAAAGTCATGTTTTGCCATGTATCTGGGGGCGGTCATTTTGAAGCTAGGTCATGACAGATTAGTTGCACAACCTCGGCAGTAGCCAGCAGCTGAATATACAAGGCTCCGCTGGTAATGCGCCCAAATACATTGTGTCCTGTTTCTTCTAGTAGTGGGAACTTGACAAAGATCATATGACATATTTATTGAGTTTACATGGACTCACTAGATTCTGTAAGTTTAAGATGTAAGAGTAAAATACTGTTTGTTTGTACTGATTTACATTGTAGTTGTTAACAGGCCGGAAATGGTAAGTTGGGTAGACAACAACAATTGCAAGCACGTCCCAAAGGTGAAAACACCCTGGGGACTTCAGGTGCTCAGGAAACAGTCATGTAATGCAATTGACCTGGCTATATAAGTACAGTGGAACCTGTCAAATTGAACACCTGTGTACATTGAACACCTGCTTACATTGAACAATTTTTCTTGTCCCGGCACACTCCCATTGAAAATCAATGGGAGGCTACCTGGATACATTGAACACCTGTCTACCTTGAACATTGAACACCAAAATTGTTCCCGCAGGCCACATTTGACCTGTCTACTTTGAACATTCTGCACTGATTTGAATCTTTTCACTGAAAATGAGGACAAATGAGATACATAAGATTAACTGTTTTGTTTAGTGATATTTTTCAAATGCTGAACATGTGAAGTTTTTAACTATATGAAGAAAGTTATGTAAAGACAAAGTAGATTTTGCAATGAAATGGTCATGTTTCTCTAATTACCCTTGATTCTATTTTACCCGACCTCCAATTACTCATAACCTGGATACATTGAACACCTGCGTACATTGAACACTTTTTCATTTCCCGTGAGTGTTCAATGTAGACAGGTTCCACTGTACTGTCAATCTAAGGAACACTTTCCCTGATGGGTTTGCAAGTCTAGTTTTAGGATTTTAAAATTATTAAGGGAAGTCATTTGATACAAACCTTTCCCAGCTGTCATACAAATAACTAAAATGATGAGTTATATGACTCTGATGTTGAGGGTATAGAATAAATAATCAGCAAATTAAGGGGTTTGGCAGAAGCAAACTTATCCATAACAAATGTAAAGTGTACTTTTATCTCTCTCACTTTCTTAGCCATTTTATTGTACCCTTTAAAGAGAAATTGTCTTCCAACAATTTGATGTAACAGATATTGCCTTCTTTTTTGAGCACTTCTGGACCCTTTCTTTTCTCTCTTGTTGAACATGGCTCTGTGTGGGATCAAATTTGAATATTGTAGGCACTGCACCAGGTTTCGGGCGTTTAAACCTCCTAAATCCAAGTCTTGTGTGTAGTTCAGCCTCAAAACAAGATTCCTCAAAGTGTTCATGACAAACTCTTTGGGCTCCACTTAAATGATTGGTTTGTCATTGTCCATTCTGTCCCAATGTTGAATAGCCATCTTGCTGCTAAATCCTTCTTTGGGTTTGAAATGGAGAAAAGGGAAATTCCCTTTCCTTTTCCCCTGTCAGATCTGTTGTAGCATCCAATAAACAGCAATACGTAATACGTAACGCGGGTGCAGCCCCCCCTCTGTACCTGAGTGCCCCCCCCCGGGACGAAAATGCACTCATATTACCTTTGCCTAATTTTTACGCTCAAGTAGCAACCTTAATGATATAACTTCTGCTTCAATTATTTTTTACTAAACTTAAGTTATTTGATAATTTGACATCCAAATGTTTTAATAGTTCATATGGATTGTGCCACACAATGAGAATACAGTCATCAAAAGTCTAAATGATTCTATAAACCAAATATATCTTTTAAACTGCAGCAAGCTTGACAGCAATTACAAAACATGGTGTAATGAGTATACATGATTATGGCTGTTTATATTTAAAAGCTTATTTTACGTCTCTGAGTATCGGCCACTTCGTTTTGGTAGGCAGCGCGTCAGTCGCATTATCTGAAAGTCGTGAGTTCGATCCTCACAAGGAGCTCACAAGGAGCAGTGGCATCATTTTTTTCTTTCACAGGAAAACATTTGATGTTACAAACTTCATCTGCGTTTTATTTAATTTGACTATTAAGAACATTTTCTTCTATTAATGTCTGACAAATTGTTTGTTCATCTTATACAAAAGTAAATTTTGTCCCCATAAGTTACTGTAAAATAACATTTCGCGGAGTAGAGACAAAGAGTGTTTATACACGCCAGTGCACGTAGTAGTGCTCATAAGAGGTTTCCCAGGTTTGGATGGGAAATTCGTACTTTTTGTCACAAAAATATAATGTGGGACAAAAGTATCTGTT
This sequence comes from Maea johnstoni, assembly GCA_963942565.1. NCBI lineage: Eukaryota > Metazoa > Annelida > Polychaeta > Spionida > Magelonidae > Maea > Maea johnstoni. The sequence continues at coordinate 3,775,348 of OZ012689.1, read as the reverse complement.
GTTGACAAAAGCAAAACAGAAGCTGGAGGATTACTCAGCAGCGAACTATGCTTAGCATCAGTATCAATCATTTCAAAATACACGAACTTTGAATCAAATACACATTAAGAACAACAGGAACAGTTTGAAGTATGAACTGCTAGAATATTAGATAATTACTGCTATTGCTGAATAAGGGCACAACCCATCTCTGAAACATAAATCATATGTAGGATCGGGAAAGACAATAGTATACCTAGCGTTGCAAGACAACGGTAAACCACGAATGTTCTTTTCGCAGCAGCAGCAGTAGCAGCAGCAACAGCAGTAGTAGTAGTAGTAGTAGTAGTAGTAGTAGTAGTAGTAGTAGTAGTAGGAGTAGTAGTAGTAGTAGTAGTAGTAACTCGGAGCAGTTCATGTTATTGCTGTTGCTGTAGTAGTAGTAGTCGATCAGGTGATCACAAAAATAGAGTAGAGATAACATATGCACGAACATGTGAAAACGTAGAATACTAGGACTTTTGCTAAAATGAACTCGGCTTTGATCTTTTACAGAAGTGAATGTCCTATGGTCAGGTCACCAAATTCACCACAGCGCTGAGGACTACAATCTGACCACTTTTCTTCGACAGTCATGCTATGAGAAAGCATTTCAGAGCGTAAGCAAAATTAACATATCACACAATATCCTACAAGGTATAAATGACTGCAGTAGAAAATGTAGCAACAGTGACTGCAGTTTCATTATTATTTTTATTATTATTATTATTATTATTATTATTATTATTATTATTATTATTATTATTATTAATATTAGTAGTAGTAGTAGTAGTATTGTAGTTATTATTATTAATATTATTATTATTATTATTATTATTATTATTATTATTATTATTATCATTATCATATTTTCTGTAGTACTAGTTGAACTATTTTCAATTAGTTTTCGACTGTCTTGCAGTTAGTCTTTTGGCCTATGGCGTTCTTCATTCCACCGTCAGTATATCTGACACATCTGCAAATCAATCTACTCTACCAGTTCTGGATCCATACCCAAGTAAGTATACAATACACATTTTATAATCATCTAGATCAAGCACTTAGACAATTTGACATTCCAATCGTAGTTTGTTTCGGTCAAGTTAACAATTATTTATCTCACCTGTTTGTATTTCATGTTTACTTTGAGTCTATATTATATCATGTATATCGTATCATATTATTATTTACTTGTAAATATATGGGTGTGTGTGTGTATGTATGTATGTATATGTGTATGTATATATATATATATATATATATATATATATATATATATATATATATATATATATATATATATATATATATATATATATATATATATATATATTTATATATATATATATATATATATATACATATATATATATATATATATATATATATATATATATATATATATATATATATATATATATATATATATACATACATATATATATATATATATATATATATATATATATATATATATATATATATATATATATATATATATATATATATATATATATATATATATATATATATATATATATATATATATATATATGTATACATATACACACATACTGGATTGATTCGTTGATAATATTCATACTATTGTTGTTCGATTTTGCTTCTCAGGTTATAAGAAAGATGCCTGCACCAATTGAGTATATCTTTAATACCCCGAGTCACCACAGGGTCCATCACGGGAGGAACCCATACTGTATAGACAAGAACTTTGGAGGAACTCTCATTATCTGGGACAGAATATTTGGTAAGATGAAGTGAAAGACAAACTGTTAAAACGAGATAATGAATAGGAATCACAAGGAGGTCTGATCCTCGTTACTACAGCAGTATGGATTCCATGACTACCATTCTTTTAGGGATAAGGGGAAAGCATTCAGAACTCTTTGACTTCTTCTCAGTAAAGGTCTGTGCTGGATGCAACCCTTCTTCTTCTTCTTCTTCTTCTTCTTCTTCTTCTTCTTCTTCTTCTACAACTACCACTACTACTAATACTACTACTACTACTACTACTACTACTACTGCTGCTGCTGCTGCTACTGTAACTACTATAGCTACTACTACTACTACTACTACTACTACTACTACTACTACTACTACTACTACTACTACTACTACTACTACTAGTAGTAGTTTCACATGAAACTAATCTACATGAAGTTTGTAAATCATCAACATATGAAGTCACTCTTTGCAGGAACTTATCAGGATGAGACCGAAGAAGTCGCATATGGTCTTGTACATCCTAGCAGCACCTGGAATCCTTTCTACATACAGGTATTTCCTCTCTCTCTCTCTTCGTCTCTCTCTCTCTCTCTCTCTCTCTCTCTCTCTCTCTCTCTCTCTCTCTCTCTCTCTCTCTATATATATATATATATATATATATATATATATATATATATATATATATATATATATATATATATATATATAAATATATATATATATATATATATATATATATATATATATATATATATATATATATATATATATATATATATATACATCTCTCTCCATCTCTCTCTCTCTCTCTCTCTCTCTCTCTCTCTCTCTCTCTCTCTCTCTCCAGTTAAATGTATGTTGAAATTCATTTCATGCTGAACCATATATGAACTCTCTCTCTCTCTCTCTCTCTCTCTCTCTCTCTCTCTCTCTCTCTCTCTCTCTCTGATTTCTATTGATATAATATATTTATATATAAGAATACCTCAGAAATAACTTATTTCCTCATCTAGTTTGGCCACTTGAAGTACATGTGGGATCGATTCTGGGAGGAACAAGGGATTGCAAATAAGCTCTCAGTTTTTGTGAAGGGACCGGGATGGAGGGCCGGGAAGCCACGCCTCGGAGACCCAGCTGACATTCCCACGGTAAAGATGATGATAATAATACTTTTATTAATGATAATAATAATGATAATAATAATAATAATAATAATAATAATAATAATAACAAGCAAAGCTCGCAAGCTGCGAAGCAGCTAGCGAGCGTAGCGCGTAAAATGGTAATGTGCGAGATACCTCATTGTTGTCAGGAGGACGATGGCCTTCACTTTTTATTAACCAATTTTTAATAATGATAATAATAATAATGAGCAAAGCTCGCAAGCTGCGAAGCATCTAGCGAGCGTAGCGCGTAAAATGGTAATGCGCGAGATACCTCATTGTTGTCAGGAGGACGATGGCCTTCAATTTTTATCAACCAATTTATGGTACGTCCGGTTTCCTGCTGTTAAAAAGCAAGTGACGTCAGAGCCGCGTGAAATGGGTAAATACTGAGCTTTGTTATGCTTATTCCCAGGCCCAGTCCTCTGTCCTAGAAAACATAAGCTATGGATATGTTTTAACAACCACATGTAGCGGACAAAAAAGAGAAATTAAATATACGCGTTTTACCGTAAAGCCTATGTAGTAATTCAACAATGGTAATATGCGTGTGTTGTGACGTGCAGCGTTTATTTTCCTTAGAAACTGGCGCCAAAATCGCGAACGTGATACACACGCGCCATTGTCTTTTTCTACATAGCTCGCAATGCATGCTGGCACTACGGGTAGAAGATTGCAGCTATGTTAACCCTTACGCTGCTGGTTGCTAATTTCGCCAATCCAAAATCATTCAAAATACCTGAACACTTAATTGCAACCTTGGCATATGGGTACTCATCTGAGAGTACTCTACTATCCAATAAATACCAACATGACAGGGTTTAGATGGTATTCAAAAATCTTTGCATCCTTATTTTTTGGGTGAAAGTAGCTTTAGCATTGGAAGGGTTAAGAGGTTAGCTCGTCATATTAATGATAATGATAATAATATCAATGATATAATAACAAAAGAAATGATACTACTACTACTACTACTACTACTACTACTACTACTACTACTACTACTACTAAAATAATCTTTATCTGGTCTCACTCCATATGATAAAAATATTACAGACTGTTAAAGACATATGCTTGTTCAATAAACTGGCCACGTTACAACGAGTTATGAGAGATATTGAAGCAAATTGTTAGAACAAGATGTTAATTCAATAACACATTTTAAAAATTCCATTAAAATCTTATACGACACAATTATCTACTACAAGTGCTCCATCTTGTTTTAAGTGTCATCCATTATGATAAGAAGATGTGTCTCCTTCGCCCGTGACCAGTGCTGCCACCAAGCGGGGACCCCGTTGACTGGCCAAAGTTAAAAGGTGGAGGGAGTAACATCAGGAAATAACATTCAATCACATGATATATATATATATATATATATATATATATATATATATATATATATATATATATATATATATATATATATATATATATATATATATATATATATGTATGTATATCTGAAGGCACTACGTCTGTTGGTGCCCTGCTGCAAAACCAATTGCAAATTTAAGATCAATCTGTGCTGTAAATAGTCTGTGGGCTAGGTAGGGTTTCCGTAGCACCCCCTCAGTACTCTACTACTTGGTTACTGCCTTATAGAACGGGACGAGCTGCATCTAATGAAGCATGTTAACATTGCATAAACTCATTTGGACTCCCCGTTTTGGGGCATTTTTATCCGAAAATGGCAAAAACGAGTGATTTTTTGAATTTCTTCATAGAAAATTAATTTTCCGTAACTAAAGCTCCAGATGTACATATATACTTATGGCCATGGAGATTAACACCAAATATGAATTTACTGTTCAAATGACCTCTGGCAGATTTTTCGGCAGTTTTCGTCCGGAAATTCACCAAAAAACGGCTATTTTTCCAGTAAATCATATTTTCTAAGCTCAGGCACAACCCCAAGGTGCATGTTGACATTGGTTTAGGGTGTTCAAAAACTGCCCCTGGATCTTTTGAGCACATTAGTGTTAGTGTTAACATGGTAGCAATTCAGTCTGAGCGTGATTTTATGGGACTTTCTTTTCTGCCTACCTCTATATCAGAAATAACCAAATAGTAGCTTAAAATGAAAAAAAAAAAATTTCAAATCAGAAGTGGCAATTTAATACATGTTTGATAGCTGAAATAGTTTGAATTTGGTATAAACAAATGGGGTCATGAAAATGGATTGCCCAGTTGTCCGGGACAACCAGATTTTAACAAAATTTGCTGCCAATCAAGTTTTGAGCTTGGAAACAGAGTTCCGAATGGTAACCTTACTACTGAAAGGTATTCAACCTCTCATATTAGAATGTAGGTGCTGTACAATTGATATCTGTCTTAGTTGGATACATAACAATTGTTTTAGGCCAGCTCACTTCTACTTAAAAGCTATTCTAGGAGGCCAGTAAATATACTTTTACTATGATACATGTTAAAATGCAATGCTTGGGTATGTACTAACATGGTTAGTAGATCAGGAATGACTATAGTTGGATGAACACTGATGGGACTTAACAGTGTGGTTTTCAAGTAGTCAGGGACCACTAAATTTTACTGAAATTGGCTTTATATCCATATGTTTGTGTTAAAATTTAAAGTATTCTTGAGAAGGTGATCCTGTGTATAATATTACACTTCTTGTGATATGATGCTAGTTTTCTATAGCTTCAACTGTCACTTCCTTAATGTTTTTAGTCATTTTACTTGGGTTATAGGGATCTCTAGTTTTAAGGAGAAAATAGGACATGTGTGTACTGTAAGTCCTGTAATGGTAACTTACAAGAAGTGACTCACATTGTTGACAGAGAGCATTCCAACCATTAACACACAAACTCAATAGTTACCTCACCTATCATAATTGGCATAATGATATATCCCATCCCTTCTATTTGTGGAAAGCAAACACCCAATAGGCTGCAGAAAGCATCCACACAATTCTAAATAGCTTGCCCTAACTCCCACATAGGAGGTGTAAAATGGTTTCCTGAATCCTATCCTGTCGCCTCTGTTAGCTTCATACCTAATGACCTGGGTACCTGTTTCTAATCTGATCTACTACCATTTTCCCTAACTGGCTGGGTACATAAATCTCATCACAGTCATTGGTACCAAGTAGGCTGGTTACCTTTAACTTATATTATCCATTACCGGTATCCCATCCTTAAACTCTTAATGTCTTAGATATAATTTTCCATACCATTTACCATACAATTTCTTACCCTAAATGCTGAATTAGAGGATAGGTACCTGTATCCTTTTAGGGATCAACATTCAAGGTAGTCCTATATAGCTCATGGCTACTAAATCTTAGTTGGTAGGGCTGCTACTAAAATCTTGGGAGCAGTAGCCCCATTAGGCAACTGAATGTTTAGTGAACTCTTAAAAAACATATCTTAAGCCCTTATGAGGGCTAATGGTCCAAATGGATACAGGTTATGGCACTTTCAAATCTTTGGAACTAGTAGTTACATTGGCTACTATTGGCTGTTGATCCCTGCCAATAGTTGGGTTACTCTACCTCCCAGACATTAAAGCTCATGTGTTTGTCCCATCTCATCTCAGCTATTACCCAGGGCATCAATAGGTTTGGTACCTATATACCGTCCTCTATTAAACCCATCCTCAATAGGGTTTGAAACTCTGTTACTGGAGAATTTTCAGGGATGGTCATTTACTGTTATACCAGTTTAGCCGGTCTATCCTCTTCCTGATATGACTAGGCTTTACCATCCTTCTTTGGGTCAGTCATTGACCTTCTCAAGGCAAGAGAGAGAGAGAGAGGGTGATCCAAAGATGTATACTGTATAACTGGTTAATTTGGGTGTACTTAAGTTGGCGTTTTTTTCAAAAAAATAATTTCCCTGTATTTATTTTGGCGTCTGCAACAGTCAGAACAACGCCATCTATATGTAGACATAGAAACAAATGACCGCCGCCATTTTGCTTTTGGGAGCGATCAATAGCTCCATAATTTGGCAGGAGTTTCTCCAAAAGTGGACAGGTAAGTATGCAAATTATAATATGATACCTTGGTAACTTATTCATAAGTTACCAATGTATCATATTATAATTATTTTGTGGAGTTATTGCATGTATTTTCTTAGTTTCAGGCTTGGACCAGACCGGTCAAATTCACACTATGTCACCGTACATACAGTTTACCAATTTCATTTATTTTTCAATATTTATTACATTCTGATAACTACCATCATACACATATAGGTATGTTGATAATTGATCATATGTTTACACCGGAACAGCCATCTCCATTTCTTTTGTACGATGGCGATATAAGCAGTTGGCTGCCATCTTGATTTTTGTCTGGTACGATCAATAACTCAATAACTTGGCTGGGGTTTCCTCAAAATTGAACAGGTAAGTATGTGAATTATAATATGATATCTTGGTAACTTTTTCATAAGTTACTAATGTATCATATTATAATGGTTTTGTGAAGTTATTGCATCGATATTTCTATGTTTTAGCCGCGACCACCAAGGGGTGAAATTCACACTTATGCTGCCACCCGCAGCTCTCCCAGCGGCCCTAAAAGACACTAAAACTATATTTTTATGCGATCTTTTATTTGGCGTTGATGGGCATTTGCCAAAAAACGCCAAATTAAAGACCACGCCAAATTAACCAGTTACACAGTAGTTAGGCTATTCCATCCTTCCTGTGGTCAGTCATTGACCTTCCTCAGGGCTTAGTCTACCTGTCCCCTTGACTGGCTACACCAGTGTGACATTAAATCTCACCACACCCCATCCTGGCAATTCCTCAATAACTTAAGTACCAATCCTCAGAACAATAGCTTGAATGAGATACACTTACCCAGACTTTTTGTACTTACAGTTACCAAGTGTAGTGGAATTCAGGGTAATATTTTGGATGAGGTAATGATCCCAAGCCTTTAAGGTTTTTGCAAAATGGCAATTCAGCCTATTCTGGACTAATAACTAGGATGAGATAAAACCTACCAGGGTTTAGGGTTGTAGATGGGATTGGATACAGGTACCCAGCTGAAATAAGATGAGACATATGCATAGGTTTTTGACATAAAGGTGTTTAGGGTTACATAGCTCATAGCTGCTATGGGGTACAGGTCAATTGTCCATAAGGCTTGAGGGTGCTAACTGCTATGGGAAACATATCCAAATATAAAGGTTTAGGGTAATAGCTGGTATGGAAAACAGGTATACAGGTACCAAACCTATTGGTAAATAGCAGGGATGGGATGGGGAGGGATACAAGTGCCCATCATTATGCCAATTATGATGGGTGGGGGAACTATTAAGTTTATTTGATAATCAGCATTTTTTTCATCACTTTTTCTGCCATATTGCGGCTAATTTGTGACTAACCAGTTGTAACTGGTGGAGGAAGTCGGAGTACCCGGCGAAAACCACCACCTTACACCAAGTAACTGGCAACTTTCCCACTTGCCCCGGCCCGGATTGGAAGCCAGGCTGTGACGAGAGACAGCTAGCAGTCAGTCACAATGCCTTTTATCACTTGCTCTGCTGTAATTCTCTATGCTGATTGGTAAGGTGTTAGACATGGAGCCATTCACACTTTGTAGATTCAATATCGAACAGCTGAATTCAATATTATCACTTGAACCACCATTTTAATTGATATTACCACTTGGCCAGCAATCTGACCCCTAGACGTACGTCACCATCCTCGTTCTGCCCTCCAAAGTTATCTTAAAATTTTATGATATGTATTTGTTCTTTTTTCTTACCATGAAAGAGCAGGTGATAAATTTCTTACGCCTTGTTGGAAAGTTCGGTCTGGCCTGCAATCCACCATCAATTATCCAGATCCCATGAGGCGGAGCCGAGTGGGATGTGGATGACTTCGGATGGATATCAGGCTGGATCACACTTTCCAACAGGGCGCAACTAATGATACCAAACGGCCATCAGGGCAGGCCCTGATTTGATAATCAGACAGTATGGTTTGGATGCTCTCTGTCAACAATGTGTATTACTTCTTGTAAGTTACAATTACAGGACTTACAGTAAAGCATACCCTATGTTCTCTTTATGACTAGGGCTCCCCATAACAGATGTAAAATGATCAGAATAATTAAAGAAATGACGGTTAAACCTGTAGAATACTAGCATCTCTTCACAAGAAGTGGAATATTATACACAGGCTCACCTTCTCAAGAATACTTCATCTTTCTAATATCAAAATACGGCTTTGGAGCCAATTTCAGTTAACAAGTCACTGGACCCTGACTACTTGGCAACCAGGTTGTAAAGTTCTATCAGTGTTCATCCAACTATAGTCATTTCTGATCTACTATCCATGTTAAGAAATACCCTAGCATTGCATTATTACATTTATCGATATTGACTGACCTTTGGCCTCATAGAATAGCTTTAAGATATGATTGAGCTGGCCTAAAACAATTGATATGTATCCCACTAAGACTAATATCAATTGTACAGCACCTACATTCCATTCGGAACTCTGTTTCCAAGCTCAAAACTTGACTTGAAGCAAATTTTGTTAAATATTGGTTGTCCCGGACAACTGAGCAATCAATTTTCATGACCCCATCTGTTTATACCATATTTAAACTATTTCAGCTATCAAACATGTATTAAATTGCCACTTCTGATTTGAAAATATTCTTTTTATCATTTTAAGCTATTATTTGGTTATTTCTGATATAGAGGTAGGCAGAAAAGAAAGTCCCATAACATCACGCTCAGACTGAATTGCTACCCTGTTAACACTACCCAATGTGCTCAACGGATCCAGGGGCAGTTTTTGAATACACTAAACCAATGTTAACATGCACCTTGGGGTTGTGCCTGATCTGAGAAAATATGATTTACTACAAAAATAGCCGTTTTTTGGTGAATGTCCGGTCGTAAACTGTCGAAAAATCTGCTAGGGGTCATTTGAACAATAAAATCGTATTTGGTGTTAATCCATAAGTATATATGTACAACATCTGGAGCTTAGATTACGAAAAATGAATTTTCTATGAAGAAATTCTAAATATCACTCGTTTTTGGCCATTTTCGGGTGAAAATACCCCAAAACGCGGTGTCCAAATGAGTTTATGCAATGTTAACATGATTCATTAGATGCAGCTTGTCCAGTTCTATACGGCAGTAACCAAGTAGTAGAGTACTGAGGGGGGTACTACGGAAACCCTACCTAGCGCACGGACTAAAACTCTCACCTCACATACCTGCAGTACACAATTGAATGTACACAACGTTTTTTTCGATAGCTACCACAAGAAAAGAATATTTTCTTCATGATTTGACATATACATTTTTGTGTATTCATCTCGCTGAAACTGACCATGCGTTGTATTTGTACAGGTTGAAACACCAATACAGCGTTATAACAAGGGGCTATCGGAATGGTACTCCATATATCTCATCGTCCATACCTTCATTATCGTCATAGCGTATCAGGAGGTTCTCCTTCATAAAGAGGTAGGTTGGGCAAACACACGTACACAGATGCTTACCTGCATGTCCGTGCGAACGCACACCTACACACATGCATACATGCATTCACTCGTACATGCAAACTTAGATAACTATATACATAAATAGAAGCACTCATACATACATGCATACAAATATACATACACAAGAATATACACAAATACAAATATACATACATAATTACACACACATACATACATTCAGACACACGCACATATACATACATAAATAAATAAAAACATAGATAGACACATGCATATAAACATAGATACATACATCATTTCTCTCATTATGAATAATCAGTTATTTTCATTATCAGTTGATTAATCTAAAGGATATTCAATAGCCCTATGGTACACTTCATCATTCGCACACTCTTTGGATGGTATAAGTTTTTATTTTACCTCACGTGAACGTCCTTGATTCTGGTTGGTCAAGGGCTATGGATTAATCCATGTTTTTCTCACTCCTTAGTGACAGGCTGTTGTCCTTAACAGCTTATGGGCTAATCAATTAGCCCATAGCAACAGCTATGGGCTAATTGATTAGTTACCGCTACCCCGAAGAATACCCATGAAGACCCACAGAGTTTGCTGAGTGACCTACCGGTGAAACTAGTTCAACAAGGCAGACGACGAGTATTTGTACAAAATCTCTGGTGTTTGTAATTTTTCCCCTTTTTGTGTCTTGTATTCTGTTTGGTGTAATAAAACAAATATGACATCCCTGTGGGGTGTCATATTTGTATAATATATGAGTAGTTTTTATTAGCAGTAGGATACATTAGGTGCTACTGAAATCTTAGTATTCAAATTCATTTACATATTGCAGGTTCTCTCCACCGCCTCTCTCGTATTGTTCTTATTGTTCACAGTGGCATCTTTGACAACGTTTGCAGGACTAAATGACCACAAGTAAGTTACAGATTTAAGTGAAGACATTTAATTCCTGCACCAGTTGAACGAACGTTTTGCAGCGACTGGTTGTACAAACGTCTATGTATAACATATCAAAATAAAAATAAGCCAGGCATAGTAATAACCCATGTAGCTGCGTGTATATATAAGCTACGTTCAGTGGTGACGCCACTGGGCTTCGATTGTATCTGCACCCAGGAAACTGGGCTACAATCGGGCATGTAGTCGTATAACATGCCGGTCTGCCCTCGCATTTAGGAATTAAAAACCGGTACTGTAAATCTTACCGCACCAAAACAACGAAACATTCTTCTGTATCAAAAGAAGTAGTAGTAGTAGTAGTAGTAGTAGTAGTAGTAGTAGTAGTAGTAGTAGAAGTAGAAGTAGTAGTAGCAGCAGCAGCAGCAGCAGTAGCAGTATAGTAGTAGTAGTAGTAGTAGTAGTAGTAGTAGTAGTAGTAGAAGTAGTAGTAGAAGTAGTAGTAGCAGCCGCAGCAGCAGCAGCAGTAGCAGTATAGTAGTAGTAGTAGTAGTAGTAGTAGTAGTAGTCTAATAATTAGAGTACAACTTTATCTCATTTCCTCCAGAGAGTGGGCCCTATATGCAGAGTTTCTACGCTGTGCAGTGTATCTCCTAGCTGAAGGTTACATCGTAAGAGGTCAAGCATATGGAGGAGAACGGACGATCATACGGCAGTGTGTACAGCTTTTCTACGTGTTTTCCGCTTGTCTAGCAGGTCTCCAACTTACGGCAAAATCGCCCACCATCTTTGAGGACCACAAAGCGTCATTTTTTAATCAGTAGTCAGAGCTCCATACGTAAATTCTCATGCATGAAACAATAGTGGCATGAAAGTTTCATGCATGAACATTTCATTTTCAAGAATGAATGTAAAATTTCCATCCATGAAAATGACATTTTCATGCATGAAAATGATATATCCAATATGTCCATGCATGAAAATGATAATTTTGCCCCATCAATGTTCATGCATGGAGTTCTCATTCAACACTGTATTGCAATTGAAACTTTACCCTTCTCATGTCTGTGGCTGTGGAAATGATCATCAAAACCCACTTTAACATATATAATGACTTTCATTTTAAGGGTATGGTCCACACCTAGTGTAAAATATTGACATGTCATCACAATAGTGTTAATAGTTTGATTAGTGATTACACAATTAGAGGGTATGGACCACACCTGGTGTAAAAAGGTGACACTTGATTGCAATGATGTTAATAGAAAAGTACTTATTACAGACACTAATAGGCCCTTCCTTGATCTAGGAAATGCCATTTTTAATTAGCATTATCCTTAAGTCACTAGCATATCTGACCACTATTGTACCTGTGTTGTAATGTGTTGTTAATTCCTACTATATGTACTGCCTGTTGTGGAGTTATTCCCAACTTGGATTGGATAATAAACCAAATACACCACCAACAAGAATATAGACTCTCATTATTATTTAACCCAGTAACACCTCCCAAAACAAGTGTTACACTATCATGGCGACGCTTGTAGTAGTAAAGGCGTATAAATAAATCGCTAAACCTTTTAACATATTGAGTGCACATATGACCGGGCAGCTTCAAAAGTAACTCACCAAGTAAAGTAAAGTTAGAAAAGATATTTTGAGAGGGATTATTAAACCTCTCAGAAGCAACAACTTTTATTCAAATACATTTCAAAATATGTCTTTATGATGTTTTCCTAGTTAAATGTGCAAGACGATGTGTGTGCCATGGCTGGAAATGGGCTAACCCAACCATGCATGTAGCGAGCGATTTATGATATCATCATAATATACTTTTGATATTTTGTTACATCTCTCTGACCAAAGGATTTTTTGTAAAACTATTTGAAGGTGAAATAGTGGTTCCACAACGTGCGAGTTATAGAGACAACTTGTTTGACATACAGTGTATGATTTTCGGCCGTGGGAACAAGCCTTCTTAAGAGCGAAGATTATACACAGAGGTCAGAAAGGTCTTCTCTATACCTAATAAGTAAGGGAACCTATTTCTGCCACTTTAGATAAAGGTTGTAGGGAATAATAAAGCCCACAGCGAGTTCTTGGTCAACATTTTATCAATATATAAAAGAAAAAAAACATATACAACACCTGTTGGGAATTGGCATTGGCCTCACAGAGTTAGTTTGAAATGTTATTCACTATTTATCCTTGTCACTAAATCTGTAGTTTCGTGGTTGGCTGTAAAGTGGGGTTCAAAAGACTGATTGCAACTTCAGTCATGTTTATCTTGCTTCTTATCAGGTAGCGCAATACATTAGTCGACCAGCGCATTTTTTAAAGAACAAAACTATATAACTATATGTAACTATATGTATAATATTGTCGTTACACTACTTTTTATTACAATTCAAACATCTGATAGTACTCACTCTTCCATCAAGGTATTATGTTCTAGGTGTCATAACCTAATACCTAATGCATATATTTTGTATTCACCATACTTTATTATCCAGGTACAACATCCCAAGGTATAATAACAGTCGGCAATGTAACCCAAGCTCTATGGTTGTCGTTACACTACTTTTTATTACAATTCAAACATCTTGTAGTACTCACTCTTTCATCAAGGTATTATCTTCTAGCTGTTACAACCTAATACCTAATGCATATATTTTGTATTCACCATAATTTATTATCCAGGTACAACATTCCAAGGTATCATAACAGTCGGCAATGTAACCCAAGCCCTCTGGTTTCTTTGTATATGAACAGAATATGTTATGATATTAAATGATGGACGTAGTTGACTTGCAGGAAAATAAACAAAACACATAAGAAATATAAAGGAAGCTCTTATTCTAAGCATATTTGTTGAAAATAGTTCATCTATCTAGATCAGAGATACCGTTTCACTGGTACCGTTTCGCCAGTACCTGTATCGAACTTTGTGTTAACGGTATTCAACCCTATATTTATACATATATACATGTATATATATATATATATATATATATATATATATATATATATATATATATATATATATATATATATATATATATATACATATATATATATATATATATACATATATATATATATATATATACATATATATATATATATATACATATATATATATATATACATATATATATATATATACATATATATATATATATACATATATATATATATATATATATATATATATATATATATATATATATATATATATATATATATATATATATATTATAAATGTATAGATATAGGTTTACAGATTATCAAATGTCTAAGAACTTTTAAGAGTTAACAGAATGTACTATGAATCTTACCAGTATTTGAAGTGGTGATCGGTGGTTGACCAGCGTTGAACGTGTAACAGACACCATAATCCGTCACTGTCTGAATAAAATTCTTCTGAGAGCATAGCTCACCACTCCAGGAGCATCTGATACGAAAAGACAAAACATCAAATCAAAGAAATGCAATCAATATCCATAAATAATAATTGAAACCAATGATTGAAATGTGAAAATTACACATTCATAGACTTTTAGTTAAAGGTGACCATAGATAAAATCTTATAACTATGCAACTTAATTTAGCGAGCAAGCAACAATCATCTAAGGGTCTAGCCTACCTCACACATAGTGAGGTCGAATTAATTGTCCTAAAATATATGTTTTCCTTTGGAATTTCATAATGATAACCATTTATAGTAATGCATTTACAGCAATACCTAAGTTCCTACTTAGCTGTAACTTTCAGTCTAAAAATATGCTATCTACTGTGTTTATTGAATGATCAGTTATCCCGCACAATCTGGGCATGAACCAGTCACAGATAATAATAATAATAATAATAATAATAATCATTATTATTGTTATTATTATTATTATTATTGAATTATTATGGATTATTATGATGATTAAAATTTTGATTTTCCCTTGACTTGTGTTGACCGAGCAGTGTGTTGTAGTACCAGGAATGGTAGATAGATGGCACCACCTGGTTCTCCTCTCTCTAGAGGTTTTTTGTCAAACTCAAACTGAATCCTATATTTCCCTGGTGAGAAGTGTAAACTAAATTGACCACTATGGCCACCTAGACTATTTGGTGCCTGGGACAAGAAATACATATCAGAAAAATACGAATCTCATATGGTGGCCCGCCCAACTTGGGTCATCCGCATCTAAGAAATACCCTGGCTGTTTCCCAGCGAGGCTGGTTTTCACGTCTTTTAACCCATTTGTGCCCAAAAGATTTCAACGAAAAGTTTGGTCTGGAAGTTAAGGAATTTCCTTAATCTAACGAGAAAATAACGCATCGTTTTGAAGAATATTCACAGACATTTCTCCTTGGTCTGTATTCAACATTTTTCTTCCAGATATTGTCCAGGTGATGTTTTCAGCAGAAAGATACTAGTATTCCCAATAAAGGCAGAAATAAGTTATCTAGGGCAAGGTGTGCACGAGGCATAACAACGCATTCAAGATGTGGGTCAACAGTACCTGCCGCTTACATCAACTAGTGAGTGAGTACACACAGGGACATGTAACTCAATATAATCTACACTCTCTGCTACTCAAAACATTCGCTGAATAGTGCTAGAAAATTCTGCAACCTACTGTCATCTTTACAGAAGGGTCACGATTTCGAGGTGGCACTATTACCTATAAGGGACAATTGCGGACATCGACTTCAGGAAAGTATCGAGCAATTGTGAGCAATTTCGCACGTTCTCAAAATCGCTAAATAAGGATAACTTCGTAAGAAAAAATGCAGAATACTGGACATTTTTCAACGTGAATGGTAGTTCTGGACTGCTAATAAAACAGTCGCTGCTAATCCATGATACAGAGGCATCGTCTACCGAGATTATCGAAGTACCACCGGAGTACTCTCCTGGAAATTATTCTAGTTTTTGCAACACGCATCCATGTCAGTACATCAGATAGACGAAAACGATTGTCATAGACAGATTTTTCTATAAAAACATCGTTTTCAGAAAATCTAGTTTTTTTGTCAACTTTTTTTTTCAAAATCGGCGCCTTTGGCACCAATGTCGATCCACATTGTTCTATTCATCTGAGCCTTTGACTATCTTTTTTTTAAATTGGAACGACTCAGCACGATGTTGAAATGTAATTCCATGTGGACAAATATCCTTGAATGGGCAGTGGCGGATACTTGATATATAAACCCCCATGTGGCAATAGTATGAACTAAATAACCAGATTGCAGGCCATACCATACCTTCACATTCTGGGTGTGATCTCTGGCTTATATATAATAGATCAGGCAAAACAAAAATAGGTTCCAACACCTAGACTAGCTATATAATATTATATTATTCATGACGACAATAGTATGGTCATACATCACCTAGAATCTACGAGATTCTACTTCAGTCACACACACGCACACACACGGTCAAGGTAAATAGAAATTAGTTCACATTTATCTCACCAGGTGAATAGAGGACTCAATTTGAGTAGTAGAACCCCCAGAGATAGGATGATCAGGTGGTGTCATCTATGACACCTGGTAGTACACCACACTGCTTGGTCAACACAGAAGGGAATGTCGACTTTTTAAGGACTAGGAGCCTAGCCTAAGGGACTAGGTACCTACATGTAGTCTAGGTCATAAACAGAGAACATAGGTCAAGAGGGTGGGTTATGTCTGTGCACAGAATATCAAAGAGAGGCGTATCAGAAAAGCAGAAGGTAAGTAGGCTAGGACAATATGGTTTATTTACTCTCAGGGAGGCGGCAACCGAGGAAAGAGTCGCCCCTGCTAAACAGGGTAAAGAGTAGTAGTAGTAGTAGTAGTAGTAGTAGTAGTAGTAGTAGTAGTAGTAGTAGTAGTAGAAGTAGTAGTAGCAGCAGCAGTAGTAGTAGTTGATGTTGTTGTAGTAGTATCATATATCGTCATCATCAGCAGCAGCAGTAGTAGAAGTAGTTGTATCATCATGATCATCATCATGATCATCATAATCATCATCATCATAATCATCATCATCATCATCACCATGATCATCATCATCATCAGCAGCAGCAGTAGCAATCGTAGTAGTAGTAGTAGTAGTAGTAGTAGTAGTAGTAGTAGTAGTAGTAGTAGTAGTAGTAGTAGTAGTAGTACATGTAGTAGTAGTAGTAGTAGTAGTACATGTAGTAGTATCATGATCATCATCATCAGCAGCAACAGCAGCAGTCTTACTTAGTAGTAGTAGTAGTAGTAGTAGTAGTAGTAGTAGTAGTAGTAGTAGTAGTAGTAGTATCAGCAGCAGCAGCACAATCAGCTGCAGCAGCAGTAGTAGTAGTAGTGGTAGTAGTAGTAGTAGTAGTAGTAGTAGTAGTAGTAGTAGTAGTAGTAGTAGTAGCAGCAGCAGCAGCAGTAACAGCAGCAGTAGTAGTAGAAGTAATAGTAGTAGTAATTGTAGTAGTAGTAGTAGTAGTAGTAGTAGTAGTAGTAGTAGTAGTAGTAGTAGTAGTAGTTGTAGCAGTAGTCGTAGCAACAATACATGTATTAGCATCATGAGCAGCAGTAGTAAGCAATAGCTATGTGGCATATTTGACAGAAACGAACGGGCGAGTTGCGAGACACAGATGTCGATACACCTGTCTCTATACACACATGACTCCCTTGAATGCTGCCTCGCATAAACTCCATATCATTTACATGCCTTATTGAGCTCACATTGGTATTCTTGTCATCGCACAAGACCCTTTGTATTCAGATAACATGTCACGCCGATGGGTGCATTCACAGTAAATCAGGTATTACGTGAAATCACATCACTGAATACAATCATGAGAACTTCATTGACATATCACCATTAGCAACAGCAGCAGCATCAGCACCAATAAAAGCAACAACAACGACAACAACAACATCAGCAACAACTATACCAGCAATAACAACAACACCAGCAGCAACAACAACAACGACAACAACAATAACAACAGCAACAACAATAACAACAACAATAATAACAACAACAACAACAGTGAGGGAAAGTCATGGTCTAGTAGTAAGACTATCGGCTCTCCATTGTCAGATCTTAGTGGGAATCTATTAGGTTGGCTTTGTCGCTATACACATGTGTGGCGTCGTAAAATCAATATTATAACCATCATCACCATCGTTATGATTATCATTATCATCCCACACTTTCTCCATAGCATTGGCAATCATATTACTAGTATTTAGGCCTAATACGTCAACGCACTCGGCATGATACTACTATTTCATTGCATTACCCCATTTACTTATGGGGTGCACGCAGGATCTTTCAACTGTACACACAACTTTTCAACTTAAGATTATTTCAATGTCTGAAGAATGTTTAGAGAGGGATTGCTATAAACCCAACAGGAACAGCAACTTTCACTCAACTATTTTTGAATGGTTTCTTTGTCATCATGTTTATCATACCATGTGTACGCTCCGAATGTGAATCGGTTAATGTGAAACGAGGTGAAATTTACAGTTGTGAATCACAATCCGGCGACAGGGTAAGATAGCAGATGTTACTGTATTATTCAAAGTCATATGAAATGTACATTTCCCCAGAAAAAAAATCTGATCTGTTTCATTCGTAGATTGAACGGTACCAATCAACTTATGTGAGGAGTGGCTAAAAGATGGCGCGGCAACGACTGGAGTGGGAAGATTTAGTGGTCGTCCTGGTTTACTTTTGTTGTGTCGTGAGTGTGGGATTATGGGTAAGTACCTTTACCGGTTCATCACATATCAACCATGTTTTAAAAATCATGCGATCATCGAACGACATCAAAATGTATTGACGTTTATTTAACGAGAAAAATCTTAAGTGAGCCCCCAAAATATACTTATCAAACCATAAACAAGTGTAAACAACGTTTAAAACATTTCTATACATAGTAAATTTGATTTTGATGTACCTTTGGTGAGTTTATGCATACCTGCACACTAGGCCATATGTTATAAGAAACCACATTGGTACTGTATAAAAATATACTACTAACATATTCCCTAAAAAAATGCGTCATTTTAAAGACAACCGGTTTTAGTAAACCATGAATGCTCACAGCGGCTAAAAACGACATGACAATTTTGATGACTTTTTAAAAGCGAAAGCATTATCTGGAAAGAACTGAAGATAAAATATTGATCAGATCATAGCCAACAACTCTCCTTGAAATATTTTGTGAAATAATCCTTCATTACCAATTCATTTACAAAAGTATCATAGATCCTGACGACAATTTCTATTGGCACTTTTAAAATTAATGGGTTAAATCACGACTAATTCACCCCATCAGTGAGCATTGGCAGGTTATACCATATATTTTGTCAGGTCGAACTATATTTTGTCAGGTCTAGCTTTATATTCTGTCAGGTCTAACTCTATATGTTGTCAGGTCTAACTTTAGATTTTGTCAGGTCTAACTCTATATTTTGTCAGGTCTAACCACACATTTTGTCAGGTCTAAATCTATATTTTGTCAGGTCTAACTCTATATTTTGTCAGGTCTAATCATACATTTTGTCAGGTCTAAATCTATATTTTGTCAGGTCTAACTCTATATTTTGTCAGGTCTAATCATACATTTTGTCAGGTCTAACTATATTTTGTCAGGTCTAATCATACATTTTGTCAGGTCTAATCATACATTTTGTCAGGTCTAAATCTATATTTTGTCAGGTCTAAATCTATATTTTGTCAGGTCTAACTATATATTTTGTCAGGTCTAACTTTAGATTTTGTCAGGTCTAACTATGTATTTTGTCAGGCCTAACTCTATATTTTGTCCTTCATGCAGGCTGCCTGTCGTGCGAACAGGGGCACTGTGAGTGGATATTTTCTGGCGGGAAGGTCCATGCTGTTCGTATCGGTAAGATTACTTGCTTTGTTCCTAGTGCTGACCCTAGTAAACCGCTGCCGGTCGCTGATGCGGGGGAAAAGGCTGTTTGCTGTTTTGGATGAGGTCAAGGTCACGAATGACTAATGACTAGCCCGCTTGGCGTCAACGGCAGCGGGAGGAACTTTTCATAGATATTTCATAGATACCATATACTAGAGTCTAGTATATTCTGCCTTGTTCATTCTGCTAGCTAGTAGATAGAAATTAGGAACAAATATTTGCTGACAGAATAAAAATAAAGTTGATATGTTCCATGAATGGTAATTTTAGATTGATAAAAGATTAGATACATAATGCATTGGAAATTCTATTTGCATACCATTTCCATATTCCGTTTGTTTTTCCCTATTGTAATTATGTTATGTTTCTATTTTCACTTTTTAAGGTTGGAGCTTCGCTGTTCGTGAGTAATATCGGTAGCGAGCATTTCATAGGATTATCAGGATCTGGAGCCGCAGGGGGTATAGGAGTCGGAGCCTGGGAATTCAATGTAAGCTCGAGTAATGAACTCGCAACTACGGTTTGCCTAAACTATATCTAGGGTATTATAGATATATGTAATACAAATTTCGTTTTGACCTCGCAAATAAGTTTTGTCTAAACTATTTTTAGGATATGAAAGATGAATAAAATACAAATTTCGTTTAAGTCATTTCAATCTGTGCGAATCCCCCATATAAACTAAGACAACGAATTGCAATGTAAATAATGTATCAACCGTCTTCATTAATGTGTGTTAATTCATTGTATTCGTTGTATTTCCAGATACAAACTTCTAATTGGGCAACATGTACAATCCTGCTTTTCATTTTCGCACTCTCCAGTCCGAAAAAATCTGGAAATTCAATTCAAGTCTTTATTGAGAAGATGTCTAAACAATAACGTTAAAGATTTTTGTGAGCATAGAAATTTAAGAAAAAAAAGTCAGCCTCGTATCATTGGGGTTTCCTGAATACCATTAACGGATAGTAGTTAAGCATTTGATTCACATGTTTTTGAGAAGAATTCTGCAAAAGGTATAAACCCTTTCTGCACTTACATGTATTCGGCTTAAAAAGTTGTTTCCTGTAACATGTTTTTATTCCCTACCCTAAATCCCTATCCTAATTTTTCCCACCTTCCAACTCCCAATCAACACAAAACATGTATAAATCACACATCCTTAAAGATATTTTACCTACCTACCCTATTTTTTCGGACTGCTACAGGAAACGAAAAACACTTTTTTATGCCTCAGTACTTTCAAAAAACCAAGACATTATAACCTAAAATACTGTTTTTTGTTAACAGATAGTAGTTGGACATGTTTTAGATACTATAAAAAAGCCACAGACCATCTCCAAGGTCCCCGAAACCTAGTAAAATCCAGGGTAGAATCTGGGAAGAGAAAAAACAATTTATGCCTCAGTACTTTCAAGTAACGACGACATAACCTACCATACCGGTTTTGTATTTTCAGGCGATCCTTCTACTGCAACTACTGGGCTGGGTGTTTATACCTGTTTACATAGCGTGTCAGGTAAATATTGTCTACCTGGGATGATTACCTGCTGACATCCCATGTTTGGCTTTTATAGCTTTGGCAGAAACGCCCCCAACAGAGAGTCAAGGAAACTATAATTTTAAATTTGCAAAGTCAGTCCTGCCAGTGACCAATAATGAGAATTAGTGGATGCTACATGGATGACTTAACCAATGTGAATTTTAATTTTCCCCATTATGTCTGATGGCAAAATATAATGGGGATAGTTGGCCAAAATCCCGTACCAGTTTTCTTTTCGAAATGAAATGCAGAGACGAGACATGCATGTAAATACACAAATACAACTTATATGATTCTTGTCTATCCTTTCCGATACTATGAACAAATTATAAAAAACCTTTATTTTTAAAAATGGTTAGATAATTCTAGGTATACTAGGTTCGAGACGTTGTTAAACTGATGTTCCCTGCTATTTCTCTAAGCTATATATTCCTCTATATGCATTTCGCGGAAAAGATGCGTTTAACAATCCGTAATTTGTACATCCTACCTGTCTATGTGTGTAAATAGTCTGTTTTGTGGCACAAATCGTTCTTTTGATGAGGCTATATTGCGTTTCAAAACCAACGATTTTTTCTGTATCTCCAGTGCCAGGTTGCTCATGTTTGACGATCTTATAATATTTTGGTACAACATATTAATTGTAAAATATCAAAATGGACATTGAATGGAGCACATGCAGTATCGTAACAGCAAGTTAGCTAATATACGAACCATGTTAAAGTTATTTTAGATTGGCGAGCCAGGCTCTTTAAATTAATATTATTATTTTGCTAGATTACATGTATGTTACCACAAACGCACACATGTATGTGTGGCGATGTTATGTCCGTCGTCAAAACCACATGCCAGGATTTTGATATATGCCATTGTCACGTGACCAAGATACCGCTTACGTAAGAAAATTCACACACACTGCCACTTCTCTCAACAGAGTGCTAGGGGGTTGCCTCCATGGCAAAAAACACTGAATTTCGCACGGACTACATGCATCAGATAGTAATCGTATTTCCATTTTAAAATGGTAGTAATTTCTGATTAAATGAATATATTAAGATTTGCGAATAGCACCATAAATTCCATCTTTTTCTTTATTCATAGATTCCCTTTTCATGCTATATATAAGTATGTTATTAATGGAGTGATCTAATGATTCAATTAATTGTTTTCAGGCTTACACTATGCCGGAATATCTTAGTAAACGGTTCGGTGGACAACGCCTCCGTGTATACTTCGCCATCTTATCTCTCATTCTTTACATCTTTACAAAATGCTCAGTAAGTCAACTTTACTTCACCTAATGTATGAGTACGGATATGTTTCTTTTAGTTGTGTTTTTCTTGTAATATGGTAATAGTGTGCTGTTTTTGGACTATTACAAGACAATGTTTGTATCTGTATGATCGTGTCGACGATTACGAATGGTTCGTGCATTGTATTTTATTGAGATACCAGGCAGATATTTAAACAGGTGCTGTACTCTTCCTGTAATAAATAAAACTGCATACTGGTACGATCACTACCTATGAAAGATATTCCTATTTAATTATATTCGTATGTATATTACATTACTTATCCAGTGTAATTTAAATGTCATATTTTCACTACCTTTAAAAGGTATTCCCATCGTAACAGTATGTATATTGTATTGTCTTTTAATTGCAGGTATATCTCTTCACAGATGCCTTATTTATCCAGTAGAAATGAAATGATAGATGTTCACTATGTTTGAAAGGTATTCCCTTAGTAACCGTATGCATATTGTATTGCCTTTTGATTGCAGGTATATCTCTACACAGATGCCGTATTTATCCAGTATAATTAAAATGCCATCTGATAACTACCTATGAAAGGTATTTATATTGTAACCGTATGTAAATTGCATTGTGTTACGATTTCAGGTAGATTTGTACACAGGTGCGTTATTCATCCAACAGTCGCTAGGCTGGGATCTCTACCTTTGTATTTTCGTCCTCATCATCATCACCGGCGTCCTCACTATTACAGGTAACTGAAAGTGTAATACAGGTGATATATTGTAAATAGGAAAATGTGTAATACAGATTATTTATATTAGTTAGGAAATGTATAATATAGGTAACGTAATGCAGTAAATAAATGTTGAATACAAGAAATTAGAGGTAGTCATAGAAAACTACTGAGTCTGATCGTAAGAAGGGTGAATGTTTTGTTTTTTTGCGAATTGTTGATATAGCCATATTCGTTTTGAATTGTTTAGATTTTATGTCATACATTACTTTCGTTGCAATGTATTTGAATACAGTTTTTCGAATTATGACAATCGATCCTGTAAATAAAGTCTCAAGAGCTAGTTTATCTACTTTAAACTAGTATGATATTGTAGTTTTCCTTAAAGGAAGTTCTAAGACATATCTTTATAGTCGTGGTGTCTACTTTAACATCTGGCCACTCGAGTATACTATAAGTTGCCAGTGATTTGGGTGAAGCGATGCTTCTCGCCGGTACTTTGGTTACCTCCACCAATTACAACTGTTCAGTCACGATTTAGCCGCATTATGGCAGAAAAAGTGACGATGAGACAAACTCCAAACGCGATTTTTATCGTATGTATGTGGTAAGATATCAAGTATAATTTAAGTGTCACTTCACGCCATCACACCTTCATTTCAGGTGGTCTGACGGCAGTAATTTACACAGATACCCTTCAAGCTTTCCTCATGGTGGCTGGGGCCATTGTTCTTATGTTCATGGGTAAGTAGTAGCATACCTCCTTAGTATTTACCCACATACACATACTTACTACTCATTGATGTTCAAGGATATTCACCTCATGCAATGCATTCGACATTATTCATCTTTTACACAAGTGCACAGAACCATGTGTAGCCTTTTAACGCACACTTGTGGGTCTAGAATAAAATTCATTTTTCATCGCAAAAGAAAACGAAAAAGCTTTAAATAAAAATGAATAATGTAATAAATGAAAACTAAATGAAATGAGAATACATGGGTACGCGCAATATAATGAGAGGTCGAAAGAAACGGGTTTAAAACATGGACGATAGAGTTGGAACACTTCATCAATCTATCAGCCATTTTCAGGTATTGCAATATTACCCGTTGTTTAATCACAATACGATTATTAATATGCACTTACAGATGCAGTAAAATCATCTCTTTGAGGATTAAAGAAAAATGTATTGCACAAAGTGGGTGGTACGAACTTCTCTTGAAAGAATACGTCTACACACATCAATGAAACTGTACCATTTAAAAATTCTTCTTCATTTTAAATTTTCTTGACATTTTTTCCTTTATTACCAGGTTGTTCACGTATCGGGTGGTACGATGGTCTCGTGAAAGATTACCACAAAGCTCACATCGATGTGACTCTACCTTTTTGAATATTCTAATATTCTATTTTTCTTTACTTTTACCTTTCTTGGCGTATTTGATTTCTTTTATTATCAGGTTTTTCACGTATCGGCTGGTATGACGGTCTGGTGAGGGAGTACCCCAAAGCCTATACCAATGTTACCGTGCCCAATACCACGTGCCACCTACCCTCCAAGGAGGCGTTCGTGATGCTTAAGGATGCCTCAGATGATACCATGCCATGGGCAGGGTTCCTGTTTGGGCAGACACCCGGGTCTATTTGGTATTGGTGTGCCGATCAGGTATGTATGTTCATTCAAAACTATTTATGAACATCCCAAATTAGTAAAGCATTATCTTAAAGAGAAAGGTTGATCACGTATTTTGTCTTAATCTCAGCTAGCGAAATATTAATTGGATCAAATTCTGGATACTCTCTGCTGTTCCATACTATTCATTATTCACAAATCTATTCAAAACGTTCAGTTTCACAACGGATTGTATATCATAAAAGTGTCATATGTTCACTACCTGTTTAAATACCTATAAAATACAATAAAAATATGAGTACAAACCATTCGTTATTGTCCACACGTGTAGAACATATCTCATTTTCAAACTGCTATATGAATGATACTACGTTTTAAGTAGATCTCTACGCAATACATACGCAGTCAGTAGACATACAATGGACAACATGCATAAAGTATAGGTCGCAATTGTTGTTATCAAGTTTCAAGTGTCAGATCTATTTTAATGTTCTATTGATCAATTTATGTCTTTAGCACTTAGATTTGCCTTACACGTTTGGGTGATAGTTTTGTGAAAAAGACACATTTTAGAATATTTGAAGGAGAAATATCTAACTCAACATAACATTCTTACTCAAATATTTTGCGTTATCTATCTATCTAAAGCTATTTCAAAAAGAATCCTAATACGAGACGACTACATGTATTTCAAAAATGACGGTCTGGTATGATTTTAGGAAAGGAGTAGATATGATAAGAAGTCGTCATTAGTAGTTTGGTACATGTAATGAATAATTCTAATGACAATTAAAAATAAATTTCAAATTCAATCAAATTAAATTTTAAATGAGAAGTTTAGACAGTGAAAAGTCGTTATCAGTATGTATTTCTGTAGAACAATTCTAATGACAATTAAAAAGAAATTGAATTAAAAATTCAAATAAAATGAAATGAAATAAAATATTAATTTTCAGGTGATTGTCCAGAGGGCGCTGGCAGCGAAGAGTCTCTCTCATGCTCAGGGTGCCACCCTCATGGCAGGGATTATCAAGATACTTCCACTCTTTATCATGGTCATGCCCGGGATGATCTCACGCATACTACATCCATGTAGGTCACATTCCTGATAGCTACACCTCTCTCTCTCTCTCTCTCTCTCTCTCTCTCTCTCTCTCTCTCTCTCTCTCTCTCTCTCTCTCTCTCTCTCTCTCTCTCTCTCTCTCTCTCTCTCTCTCTCTCTCTCTCTCTCTCTCTCTCTCCTCATTCTTTCTCCTCTCCATCCTTCCCGCTTTTCTGTCTCTCTCTAAATTGTCAAATAAAAGCAAGAAAGTGGAAAAGCTGAGTCAAAGAAATTAACCCCAGAGCTAATCTAAGTCTTTTTTTATTATTTTCCAGATGAAGTAGGATGTGTTGATCCGGATGTATGTTATGAAATCTGCCAGAGTCGAGCAGGATGCACAAACATCGCTTACCCTATGTTAGTGCTGGAAGTTATGCCAACAGGTAAAATCTAACAATTACGATACTGTATACGGTTTTAATTTGTGGGGATAAAAATTTCGCTTTACAACCCTGCTGGAAGATATTTGTGCTACTTTAAACTCGCGCATACAAGCACTAAAACTAAACCTTATGTAAGCGGTATATATATTTGAAGTGTGTTATTTTGGCGCTATTATTGGGAGCGCGAAAATAGCGAAAATTAAATGACTGTAAAAATACTTGTTATACAGTAGTATAGAGATACTGAGAGTTCCAACTTAAAAAATCATATGTACGCCTGTGTCATAAGCATTCAATGATAAATACTAGAGTCTAGTATATGGCAAAAATGCAGGAAAATCGATAAATAATTTAGAAATTCGATTATATACACTTTTTTCTGCCATATTTCGGATAAGTTGGGACTAGCCAATTGATAGAGGTAGAGGGAACCTGATTGTCCAACTAAAACCACCACCTACACCTATGTCACTGGCAACTATCTCACAAACCTCGGGCGGAAATCAAGTGGATTGATAATGACTAGCTCATGTATACATATTTTTAGGTCTGTGTGGATTAATGATAGCTAGCTCATGTATACATATCTTCAGGGCCTCGTGGATTAATGACGCCTAGCTCGTGTCTAAATGTTTTCAGGTCTGCGTGGATTAATGAATCCTAGCTCATGTATGCTTATTTTCAGGTTTGCATGGATTGATCATGACTAGCTCAGATATACATATTTTCAGGTCTGCGTGGATTGATGACGCCTAGCTCATGTATACATACTTTCAGGTCTGCGTGGATTAATGATGGCTGTTATGATAGCCGCTCTAATGAGTGACCTGGATTCCATTTTCAACAGTGCAAGCACCTTATTTACTCTTGATATCTGGAAGAAAACTGTCAGAAAAGCTGCATCTGTGAAAGAGCTCATGATTGTCGGACGGTGGGTATGATAGTAGACGATCAGTGCTATCATATAAACTTTGATCACCTTCATGAACGCTAGTTACAACACCAAATATATTATATGGCATCAAGTGTAATAGCAACCGTCAATACAACACCAAATGTAAAAACAAACCTCCAATGGAATGAACATTTACATCGAATGTATTATCAGACATAAGGAGTTTATTTGACTATATTGACCACAAACATCTGTCAACTGACTATTCTTAAAGCGCCTTTGAACATTATACGTGGAAAGGGCGCTATATCAAATATCAATCATTATTATCATTATTCCCCCTCTATTACATTACATTATATCATAAAGCATTGGTTTAAACGTTTGAACACCTTGCATGTATACTTGACTTCACAGGGTATGGGTGCTTGTTATGATCGCTGTTTCTATCGCCTGGGTACCAGTCGTCAAGGAAACACAGGGTGGACAGGTTTTCCTGTATATTCAGGAGATTACTGATTATTTTGCACCCCCTATTGCTGCTACATTCCTATTGGCCATTCTGTGGCCAAGGTGCAACGAAAAGGTACACTGTTATTATTAAATATTACGCATTGTTTGTACTTACGAATTTTGTTTAATTTTTCATAAAGATTGACTATCATCATACTTTTTGTTATTGTTATCGAAATCGTCATTCCTATTGTTGTTGTTGTTGTTCAGTTCTTCTTATCATAATCGTCATTCTAATAGTTTTTTTTTCTTATCATTATTATTATCAAAACTATTATTATTATTATTATTATTATTATTATTATTATTATTATTATTACTGTCATTATCATTATTGTTATCATTATGATTCTCACAGTGAGGTAGTAGTAATGATAGAAATACTTTCATCAACGCCTTCATTGTTGTTGCTTTTGTCATTTATACCATAACGAACATAACATAAACTTTCAGGGTGCCTTCTGGGGTCTCATGGCGGCTCTGGTTGCCGGCATAACGCGCCTGATACTGGTATTTATCTACCGTGCTCCTGAGGCGTGCGGAGAGGAAGACCACCGCCCTCCTGTTCTCAAGAATGTCCACTACATGTACTTCGCCATGCTGCTGTTTTGGTTGACGGTCATTGTGACTGTCATCGTGAGTCTCCTGACGGCGCCACCTACCGAGGAACAGGTAAACTAACATGCTCTATCTTCAATAGAAATCGATCCCGAGTCAATAAAGTGTCACCAGTCCCCACGTTGTTAATAGAGCAATGCCCCATAGATGGCTCAAATACTAGTACACAAATAAAAGTAAGCAAAACCCAGATCTAGGCAATCACACCTCGTGTACCTGATGTAAGTTCTGGTAAATGACAATCGACATATAGAATAAACAAAGTTGTCAGATTGTGTGTGTACTACAGATGCACTTTGGTTAATACTTTTCCTTTTGTTATTTCTGATATTCTAGCTGAGGAGTGGTCTGGGGTCTTCCTGGCGATTTTATCAAGGCAACTTCTTAACGTGAGGATGGGCCAGGGTTGAAGCCCCTGTGATGACTGTATTAGGTTTTCAGTGCATACATTCAATTCCTACACCAATCGCCTGGACGTGTGCCAGTGCCAGTTTGCATAATCATCCATGAATAAAATATCAAAAAATACGCCAAGCACATTAATGACCCACATAGCTTGTGAATAAAAGCTAGGTTCAGTTATGGGGTCATCCAAGCATCAATGTGCAGGAAACTGGGTGGCAATCGGGCGTGCGGTCGTGTATCATGCCCGGGCTGCCAACGCATTTAGTGCAGGAATTAAATGTCGGCACTGTAAGTCCTCTTGACTGCAATTGGGTATCTTATAAATTATATTGCAGCTCCTGCGGACTACCTTTTGGGGTCGCCATGACAGACGTACCCTGGAGGAGGTCCAGCAGGGTGTCACGATGGAGGAGAGGGTGGAGGGGTACGACAACCCTGCAGCGGACGTGGAGGTGAACACCATTTCTGCCACAATTGAGGAAGCACCCGTTAAGGGCGATAGCCCAGAAGGTGAGCAAATGAGCTTTAATTCTTAAAAAATTATAATAGAAAAATAAGATAAGTATAAAAACAATCTAAAAAATAAATATTGAAAAAATATAAAAGATTCTAAAAAAGAGTTTCGAGTTCGAATTATTGTCCCTTTTTCTGTCATATTTCAGCAGATTCGTGACTAGCAAGTTGTAAGTGGTAGAGGGAACGAGGGTACGCAGCAAAACCACCGCCTCACCAAAAGTCACTGGCAACTTTCTCACATTCTCCAGATGATCAGATTGGCGTGTTTGTAGAGGGCTCTTTCACCTGATTTATGAGCAAGGACTACTTTCAGCATGTGAGAGAGTTGTAAGAAACTTGTGACTAGGCGGAAGTTTTCGCAGGGTCCTCGGTTTCCTTCACCACTTGTGACTGGCTAGTCGTGAATTAGCCTACATATGGCAGAGGACGTGACGATAAGCGAAATCACAAAAACTCAAAATCTATTTAGTCTAACACACCAGACATACATGTATCATTTACACCACAGCTTCTTTGGGATCTATAACTTATTCTCTTTATTTTTGCTGCATTATCTTTGAGTGGAATGACAACAAGCTACTTTTAGAAATAACAAATGACAGTAATCATGACCTGTTTTTGTTGCAGATAACGCAACGTGCAATGATCATAAAGCATTTCGTGTGTGGTACCAATGATCATGTATTACTGTTGGTTTCTGATGATGTAAAGTACAAATACAGTTGTCAAATTGTCTATGAGGAACCAATGATCACTGTTTTCATTTCAGGTGACCTAACGTTTGGACACTTTAAAGATGATTTTTTCTGTGTGAAACTAATGATCATTAACGGATGTGCAAAATCATTTAGCAAGTTTTGCAAGTGGAACCAATGGCCACTGCATTGTTTCAGATGACGTAACGCGCAAGAAACATATGCTGAGTTTTGCATATGGAACCTATGATAATTGCACTGTTTTTGTTTCAGATGACGTAATGTGCAAGAAACATATGCTGAGTTTTGCATATGGAACCTATGCACATTGCACTGTTTTTGTTTCAGATGACGTAACGTGCAAGAAACATATGCTGAGTTTTGCATATGGAACCCATGATAATTGCACTGTTTTTGTTACAGATGACGTAACGTGCAAGAAACGTTTGATTAGTATTGCATGTGGAACCAATGGTCATTACACTGTTTTTGTTTCGGATGATGTAACATGCAAGAAAGGTTTGGCAAGTTTTGCATATGGAACCGAAGATCATTTCGCTGTATTTGTTTCAGATGAAGTAACGTGCAAGAAACGTTTGATTGGATCTGCATGTGGAATCAATGATCAATGTTCTGTATTTGTTTCAGATGACGTAACGTGCAAGAAACATATGCTGAGTTTTGCATATGGAACCTATGCTCATTGCACTGTTTTGTTTCAGATGACGTAACATGCAAGAAACATATGCTGAGATTTGCATATGGAACATATGCTCATTGCACTGTTTTGTTTCAGATGACGTAACGCGCAAGAAACTTATGCTGAGTTTTGCATATGGAACCAATGACCATTGCACTGTTTTTGTTTCAGATGAAGTAACGTGCTTGAACGTTTGCTGAGTTTTGCATATGGAACCTATGCTCATTGCACTGTTTTGTTTCAGATGACGTAACAATGCAAGAAACATATGCTGAGATTTGCATATGGAACATATGCTCATTGCACTGTTTTGTTTCAGATGACGTAACGCGCAAGAAACATATGCTGAGATTTGCATATGGAACATATGCTCATTGCGCTGTTTTGTTTCAGATGACGTAACGCGCAAGAAACTTATGCTGAGTTTTGCATATGGAACCAATGACCATTGCACTGTTTTTGTTTCAGATGAAGTAACGTGCTTGAACGTTTGCTGAGTTTTGCATATGGAACCGATGATCATTGCACTGTATTTGTTTCAGATGAAGTAACGTGCAAGAACGTTTGCTGAGCATTGTCTATGGAACCAATGATCATCGTACTATTTTTGTTTTCAGATGAAGTAACGTGCAAGAAACGTTTGTTAAGCTTTGTTTGTGGCATCAGTGATCACCAGATGAGCGAGGAAGAAATGAGAAAAGAAGATTTCGTGGCATCAATAAAATCTCTCGACCAGAACCCCACGGCAAAAATAGGGCTAACTGTAGGACTGGTGGTTATTCTTGTGATAGGGGTCTTTCTCTATTGCTTTTGGTCACTATGGCAATACAAGCCATGAGCATGCTGACTTTTTATCATTAGTTCTTGCATGTTAAATCTCTAGCTTGAAACAATGTTGGCGTTGTCATTTTGGCAGTATCGGTTTTGTGATTATTATGAAATTACAAAGATACTTGCCCATTTTGTCATTGAATCATACACTAAGTATATAAGATTACAAAAGCATTGTCATCTTTGACAATATAAGTTATTCGTCGCTTGCTATGGCTTGCAAACCAGTGATATGAAGGCCTTTTTATCATGTATCACTCTATATTATACAGTCTGCTTGGCTTTACACACACACACACACACACACACACACACACATATATATATATATATATATATATATATATATTATATAATATATATATATATATATATATATATATATGTATATATATATATATTATATATATAAAAATATGTATACTAGATCTAGTATATATATACATATATATATATATATATATATATATATATATATATATATATATATATATATATATATATATATATATATATATATATATATATATATATATATATATATATATATATATATATATATATATATATATATATATATATATATATATATATATATATATATATATATATATATATATATATATATATATATATATATATATATATATATATATATATGTATTGGTAACTCTTTTCAATATCCATTTTTATGGCTATAGATATATAATCCATGTATAAGGTCCTTTTGGATATTATATTCTGTTTGATGTTTCAGTAGAGTAGTGATAAATACTTATTACATGTACTCAGCGAGTGTTTTTATATTGATTATCAATCATAACCCCGGTGCCATGAAAAATGCAATCAAAGCAATTTTTAAGAGAAGCACCAGAATAACTGCTGTCATTACTCTACTGTGCTGCCATATTTCTCGCGATAGTGCTACCTTTTTAAATTCTCTGTGAAACAGATTTTCTTTATTTTCCTGTCAGTTGACTCAGTATTATCATATATTCGTACAATGGGAATCTTGTACATATAACATGTCGTGATGAATACAAGCAGGTTCCTAGTATACTGGCATATACGTGATGGAACAAATTACCATGAAAGCATCATATAAAATTAAAGTATATGAATATGTCA
Organism: Maea johnstoni; assembly: GCA_963942565.1. Lineage (NCBI taxonomy): Eukaryota > Metazoa > Annelida > Polychaeta > Spionida > Magelonidae > Maea > Maea johnstoni. The sequence continues at coordinate 3,742,174 of OZ012689.1, read as the reverse complement.
AATTTGATAAACTTTCATATAATCATTTGCAATCCTTTTCCATTTTATAAAAATAAATCCATTTCATTTGCGACTGTGCTTCTCCGGAATGAACAATGATTTCAGGGGAAATAGGATACACTTGGTAGCACGGTATATCTATCCACGCCCAGATCAGACATTGACAGAGAATTAGAATGCATTGTGAGTAACTCCTATACAACGACGGCAGGGAATAGTAAGTCGAGTTGTGATTTACATTTCCCCTTAGACTACGTCCATAGCATGCTTTAGTGCAAGAGATATTATCAATGCTAATTGTATTTGTTGCAGCGAGGAGAAGATTAAAAACATGTAATGAGAGAAGTAATCATCTGTTTATTGCAAGCAATGCTTAAGCAATATGCATCGGTAACATTGTGGTTACAAATGGAATTATAGAAAGACGTAATGTTTATTTCTTATAGGAGAAAAATGAAAATCTTTTTGCAACCGCAATAATACTTTTGTAACCGGTTTTAATGCTGCGCGAAAGAAGCCCTCGATTGCTAGCAGCTCAATGTTTGTATAATTTTGAAATCATATGTGTGTATTTTGCACTAGAAAGTGAATTATCTCAACTACTTAAATACTCCGAAAAAAGCCACCGATTGCATGGCGCATGTTTGTATAACTAGTTATGTGTGTTTTGTACCATTACGTAAATACGCCATCCATTGCTGAATGCTCATTATTTATACAACTATTGCAATTTTATATGTGTAGTTTGCACTATAAAATAAACTACACTGCGTTACAGCTCTTGTAATGCGGCAGCCATTTAAAGTAACCTCCTTTATTACCGGTGATCAACCATCTGCTATCTACTTTATCCACAAATAAAACATCTCTTGCTCAATTTTGCGTTCTTTTGTTATTTATTCGAATGACATTTCATAATTTCAGTCTTCCACCATCAGTAGTAAGATATAACACAACAATGAACTATGTTAAACGAAAAGAAAATAATTTTATTTCGCCAAAGGATAAAGATGTACATAAGCCAAGTAAATAATAAATATATAAATAAACAGAAAGATAGATAGATAGACAAATATATAGCTGTAAAAAGTAATTACATGTACTGCATTTCGGTTCAATTTCTGAAAAAGGGACGATAATGTTATCTATACCTTATGTTTCAAAATCACAGAATCATATTCCTATTACAGACGTAGATTATGTATCATTACATATATTCCAGACTTCTAGCGGAGATGATCAATTTTGAAATAATTCATTACAAAAAAGATCGAATGTGCTTATACAATAATTATCTTTATTGAGATACTATTCTTTCTACACGAAGTTATGATAAGCTAACAATCCATGTTGAAGTGAAGCATGGCTTTTTCGTTATCCATTCTCAGCATTGAAGGACAAAACCTCACTCCCGTCTGTATCTAGAAAAAACAAAAGTGGCAGTTAAATTGGATTTAAAATGAAATCCTGCTCAGCAACGATTTGTTCCATATGTGCTATGTGTTCTATTTTAGAATTCACGACAGGTATTTGCCAAAGTCTAGAACTTACTACTTAACATACTTTTTGAAGTCTTTTTTTCTCAACATAGGGAGTGTACTTAATGAATAACACTAACATATTGTTTAAAATATCGGAGGACATTTCTTTTTCAATGTCAGGTAATGTACATTCGATATCACTGACAGGTTATGAAGTGTGATTTAGACAGATTGTGGGAAAACATCCATTTAAGCACCATATAGGACAAGATTATTCATAAAATGTTCAAAAGGAATAACTCCATTTCTGTCCGTCAATAGAAACCTAAAAAGAAAAAGATTCATTGATTAGAAAGTGCAATTTTCGACACCTTCCCAGAGGAACTCGGGCGAGAATGGGTTAATACAACCATTTGATATGACTGAAACGAAAAGTCGTCTGATTGCTGTGACGCTTCTGAAAACAAATTATTTTTGACTGAGTGCAAACTATTTGAAGAAGCATTTTATTCGAAATTCTGATGAAATATTTTCGAATTGTGTTTCAGTTCCATAATAGTTCCAGCATTTCAAAGCCATTCTGAAGAAGGAGGGGATGGCGTAAGGGCGTTGATATTTTTAATAAGATCCGAGGGAGGAGTCCCAGCCTTGATGTAAACGTTCCCCATATGTTGACAGTTGGAGCTGAAAGAAAGTGATAGCAAATTGTTTGGTAATCGGCATCAAGAACTTTTAATAAAGATGAATATGTAAAGCAGACGTTTTCATTTTTACCCCTTCGGCACATTTGAAAGGAATAAAGTTGAAAGTTGTTTATCGTCCTTTTAACTCTTTATGTTTGAACATCGATCAGCGTTACCTTAACGCTGGTTACTTTCAAGAAATTTTCTGACATTTGGCATTTCGATGATCGTCACTTTTTCTGCCATATTTAGGCTAAACCGTGACTAGCCAGTTATATTTGGTGGCGGAAACAGCGAAAACTGGCGAAAACTGGCGAAAAAAATCCACCTAACCCTAAGTCACTGGCAACTTTCACGAATGCCCCTAGTTGAACCCCCAGGTATAGTAGCGAGTGACTGCGAGCACGCACTGACAATGCTTTGGACAATTCGGTTATTAGGACAGAACCCTTATAGCTAACTGTTATAACTTGCCAGTCGTTAATGGTGGAGGAAACTGTAGTGACATGGGAAAAGTTCAAGCAAATCAGAAGTCACAGTTTTACATGTAGCAAGCGGGATTCACACCACCACTTGTGTAGGGAGGAAGAGGTCAAACAGTGGACACGCAATGCGCTAGTCCACGTGGCAGTGGGAGCAACACCCTTGTTCTTGAGACATTTAACAGGGACTTGATGCAGGGCGGATATATGTGTGTATAGAACGGGAGGACAGTGGAGGATGATACAGACTTGAATCAGGGGGGGGGGGATATATACGTGTGTGTGTGTGTGTGTGTGTGTGTGTGTGTGTGTGTGTGTGTGTGTAGGATAAAGGAAGGGAAGGACCTGAAGCAGGACTACCGGTACTAGTGTGAGGGATAAGGATCTACGGAGAGAAAAGGCCCAAGGGCAACCAATGGCCTGGGAGGGACCGGAGCTTTCCGTAGGGCCTCGCTGGGGAGTTGACCCTGCGGGACAATTGCGGCAACGAATATATCCCAATCTGCCAATCATCATCATCATCATCATCAGTATCATGCCAGTTCTACTTTTTGGCAGAAGCTTACGTTGTAACTTTCTTATTCCTAGATAATGACAATTTAATAATGATTGATATTTGATATAACGCCCTTTTTACCTATGATGTCCAAAATCCAAGATAATAGAGCCATGTGACCTAAAGAATTGGATAAGCCCAACCCACTTGATATGTGTCATTCCCAACTTCATTTATTTGTATTACCAATAAGGTGTCGCTGATTATTTTGGGTGCCCTGATTAAATTCAGTTTCTTGGCAGTTTATGGGGACGAATCAAATTATCCTCCTCACCGTCATCATCCCGACTCTTCCTCTTCCTGTTACAAGAACTCACTGTGGGCTCCTTATCCCCACGTGACTGAGACATGGCCGCCGAGCCGACATAGCGCCTCACAGCAAGAGTTTCAAGCTGCTGTCTGCGACTCCAGTGATGACTCAAGCCATGGCGACGCAAGTGGTTCTTAAGCTGGTGGCGTCTCGCCTCGTTCGCCTCCACTTGGCTACCACTTAGCCTCAGCCTGATGGAGGGGACGGTGGTAGCGGGATCAGGGACAATGGTGGGGTACTTACCCGCGTAGACGGTGGGGGTAAATGGGGGGTTCTGTAGGCACAGGGAGGTGTGGGGACTGCCACACTGTGCTAACTGTGCCGCCTTCTTGAGGATAGCTTTCCTGGCGGCCTGCTGAATACACCATCTCCTGGTCTCGGGGTCGGAGAGCTTCCACAGCATGTTCAGGCGGCCAGGCTTGCAGCTCTTGTAGCCGTACACCTCAGACTCAAAGATGCTCTTGGGATCAAACATGGCGGCGTGCGTGTAGATTGCGGCGGGTATTGTTCCAAAAATCAGATCGCTTGAGTATTGTCTCAGAAATCTGAAAAGAGAAAAGGGTATAGAGAAAGTAACATCTTGTGTTATAGGTGTCTACGAATGCCTCGTTAAAACAATGCAATACGGTAATACATAAAGAGGAAAACAAGATTCGTGATGAAACAATGCGTGCATTTTTTTTCATATTGTATTGTATAGGGTAGGTCTCCATATCTTATATGGCTCCACCTTAATAGGCTTCTGAACTGTCCTGCACCCGGAGAATCACCTTGATCAACCTTAAATCCTGTATATCCCTGGCTCAATTTGTATATAAGTCTATATTTTTATGTTTTAAACCGTGCACGTGCTCAAAGTAGCTTAGATATCCAAAGAAAAATACAAACTTCGGTCAGACAGACCATACGTGGACACAAATACTGAAACTTTAACATACCGGTATTTAAAAGTCCAAAGACTTGTAAAAGAACTAATACTTTCTGTGGCAATTCTATGACCTGTATACTGTCTAACATGTGTAAAAGTATGCAGTTTTACAGTGCACTTAAGGAGAATTTTAGAATAATTACACCGATAGCTCTTTTTTAAACAGCGTATGCCAATAAAACAATGGGTCTCATTGTTGAAGCATTTGTCGGGGTTTGTTGAAAAATCTTGCAAATTCGACCCTCTCTCCCGAGTTTCTTCTTCAGTGAATAATTCCAATAATGCGGTGAGATTGTGCTAGTAAATTTCCTCCCAGGTGCTTTGTTCCTTTACGTAACATATACATTCATTTTTACATAGTTATGATGGTTAAATCCGTTCATTTTCAGTCACTTTTGAGGAGCTTGAGAAAACACGACTGTACTTTTTAATTTTCCAGCAACAATGGCCGAGGACGCAAAGCGCGGGAAACCAGTAGTTGCGAAACAAATGATAACAGAACGGATTTTTCGATGACGTTTTCTTACACGCTCGAACTCCATTCGCTTGGTATGACAGGTAACAGAAAATGCTCTAATTAAATTTTAGTTTAGTTTACACACATAGTTGCATGTTAATTCTTATTAAAAAGCGACCGAACAGAACTTTAGGAGGGTATTTATTGCTTTGGCATTCATTTTAGGCATTGTTGTGATTGTTGTGTAGGCATTGTTGTGGTGGTGTATCATTCTCTCAATAGGTGGCTGTTGGTGGTATTGTTGATCATTCTTGTTTAGCATTGTTGTGGTTGTTGTGTAGGCATTGTTGTGGTGGTGTGTCATTCTCTCAATAGGTGGCGTAATGCGCTTTGGTGGGAATACAGGGGGGGGGGGGGGGGCTTTGGGGGGGGGGGGGGGTTCCGATGCTTGTGCCGTGTGCAAAAATATTGCATACTGTCGTATGCGCATGGGGATCATTGGGGATCAATTTGCCCACAGTGTAACAGACGACCTAAACATATACTACAAGCAGTTTCCTTGTGTGGGAACGCCCAAATTTCAATTTCATATTGACAGAATAAGTCTCAAATGAAAGTTGATGCTTTTTACGAGGCTACGGCCGAGCTGAAGGGCTTTCATTGAAGAAATTCTTTTGCACACGGCACAAGCATCGGAACCCCCACCCCCCCCCCCCCCCCCCCCCCCCCCTGGTGGGAGTAAATGCATATAGCTAGCTAATTATTGCATGGGTGTGTGCCTGCGAATTATGCAGTCGTAATGGACCTGAATTGCATTAGAATGCAAGTTTAGCGATGAGGAAATATTGTTATTGCTTCTAATATGTCCATTTCCTTTAGTCAGTATTGTGTTGAGAAAACTGACATTGTTAGTTACACCCTGCTAAAAAGTGTGGTCCGGCCTGCTATCCAGCCGAAGCCACCCGTATCCCACGAGGCGGAACCAAAATCATACAGATCCACAAAACAGTGTCTACCCTGATTTAGTTCTTAAACTACTCACCAGATGGCCGACAGTGAGATCTGTCCAGTCCGAGGAACTATCACCTAGACATTAAGCATAAGATAGAGACCAGTACAGAGAAACGTATCATCCAAAAAAAATCATAGAAAAGGAGCTAGTTCGTGTATGGACCTATCACGTGATGGCTTCCTTATTTATGGCCAAGCCAGGAATCGAAATTGAAGCACATTTAATGACTTTCTAAAAATTCATAAAGATGCTCCATTATACAAATATGACATCCCTGTGGGGTTTTCCACCAGGAATAACTTCCCCGAGAGAGGATTGTCGCTCGAGGGCGTAGCCTGAGGGCGACAATCCACTCGAGGGGAAGTTATTCCATGTGGAAACCCCACAGGGATGTCATATCTGTTTTATTATACCGAACAGAATACAAAACACAAAAGGGGGAAACATAACAATTACCAGTGATTTTGGATTGATACTCGTCGTCTGCCTTGTTGAACTAGTTTCACCGGTAGGTCACTCGGCAAACTCGTGGGTTTTCGTGGGTATTCTTAGGGCTTGCGGTAACTCGTCAACCATTTCATAGCTGTTGCTATGAACTATTCAATTATTTCATAAGCTGTTAAGGACAACAGCCTGTCACTAAGGAGTGAGGAAAACATAACGATTATTCCATGGCCCTTGACCAACCATAATCAAGAATCTTCACGTGAGGTATAATAATGGCCTTTATGACATTTCAAATACTAGTGTATATGACCATTGCTTTAATATCATCGTTACCACCACCTTTAAGTAGGCGAGAAACCATTAGTGATAAACCGTGCCGAATGTCACACTGAAATTACATTACTACAGCCTTTAACCAATACATTTTAATTGGATTATTTGCATTTTTCTCGCATAGAAGGGACAAGGTAATTGACCTTTTTTGATATTTTAAAGGAAATGCCAATCCGTCGTCAGCATCTTAAAGTGACTCTCTAAAAGGGAAATACTTAGTATCTGTTGACCTTTTTGAACTTATAAATGTGTTTCAATGGCACGATCAGCATTATCACCACCCTATACTAGCATGTATAACATGTCAAATAGTGATGATAACAGACCTTAAAAGTTTCCACAACAGAACCTAAATTCAGAAATTGAAATTTCATTTACTGTCTCTTTTTGCCATATCCACGGAAGAACGTGACCATGCAGTTACAAGTGTAAGAGAAAACCAGAGTAAACAACCGCCCAACCCCAAGTCATCGAGAATTTTCTCACTTGCCCCGAGACGGATTGGAAATGAAAAAATAAAACAAAACAACAACTATTGAGGTCTCGGTGAACTAATTCCACAGCTGACCGGCGAATTTCAGCTGTGGCATATGAATGTAAATGTAAATGTTATCTTTATTTTAAGTCGGTATATCAATTACAAGAAACACGAGCTACTAAGGCTCTTGGCCGACTGGACCGACGGCTTAGAGTGCCCTCCGAAGCACTGGAAAGCAGCAAGGAAATATTTTTTTCTTTTTCTGCGCCCCCATAGGGAATCGAACGTGGGTTGTCTGCGCCGAAGGCAAGCGTGCTAACCACTTGACCATGGTATGACAATAATGCTTCCCTAGCTCCAAAACTAGTCATCCTTTCACACCAAAAGTTGTTATTTTTTTGATCAGAACATTCTCCTCTTCTAAATTAACCCAAAACAATTGGGGGTCATATCGTGATTTTTTTTCTATGAGCCAAAATAGGTCAGAGTGACAGATCCGGCCCTCTGGTGGTCAACATCAGAAACGAGTCTGAGATAAACAAACACGATCACTTCCAGCTTGCTATTCATACGCCCAAGCAACAAACTTCACTTTGTGGGCAATAAACAAAAGCCCAGTCCCTCCCCATTCCAAAAATACCATATTAGTTGAATAAAGTTGTATATATCTCCATTTATAGGCCTCGATTGGGCCTAGCCCCAGTTTTTATTGGAACTTTGCAATGGTACTACTCGAAAGGATACACCATTTAGTTCACCGAGACCTTGATTATGAATTTATACTTAACTCGAAAGTAACCACCCTGCGGACAATAAACCACGATTTTTTTCTTAATGGCAAAAAAGATGAGAGCACCTAGATATTCGTTTACGACATCACTCATAATTCTAGTTCTATCGTCTCAACCCTTATGGAATTTAATTTTTCGTCACTTTTTCTGCCAAATTGCGACTAAGTCGTGACTAGACAGTTATAACTGGTGGAAGAAACAACCCCCTGGCCCCAAGTCACTGGTAACATTCTCTCATTCTCCCAGCCGGGATTCAAACCCAGGTAGAGGTGAGAGACAGCTAGCAGTTAGTGACAATTAACGCCTTTAAGACCACCCGGCCAACAGGGCAGGCCACGAATAAACCGGCCAGGGTATGTAGTAAGATAAGATAAGATAAGATAAGGAAATTTTATTAAAGTCTCACACATTAAAGAAGTGTACAAACAAGACACAGCAAGAACAATGGACGGTCAATTTTGACCTACGAGAGAGTATACAACAAATAAATACATGGTATACATTGTTAAAAATTATATTAATATTACATAAAATCTATTCTTTATACATCAGTTCTGATAGTAAGCGTTTTGCAACAGGTTTTGGCACTGAAAAATATGACATCACAGTTGGACAATACGAACGCCAATTTATACGTATCACTTAAAATATTAAAAGATGGCAGGATTGTGCATGCCTTGCTTAAAAGGTTTTCTCTGTGAGACTTAAGTGCAGGATGGCGACAGCGCAACAGAAAGTGCTCTTCTGACTCAATTTCTATAAACCCTTGTATACAACAACTCAGGCATACTCTTTCCTCTTTATCAATTCTTTGATTATTTTTCTTCCAGCGACCTGTTTCTAACCTCAAAGGTGCAACTCCACATCTTAGTTAAGCCAACGCTTTTCCCTCCTTTCTGAAAGGTGCCTCAGCGAATCACCGACATACCCTCACTGCCCATTTGCATTTTCCTCATGCCCCCGACCTGATTAAATTCTGGCAGGAGGTGAGGGTAGCGCACTGTCAGAGACTGTGCTTGGCTCACCTTCACCAATAATGCTATTTGTAATGCTTTTAACTTTTGCAAGTTATTTGATTGAATACAACTGTTCTACTATAACTTTATCAAAATCCTAAATAGTTTAAAGTATTTCTATTGAAAGAAATATTCTTTATTTTGTCACGTTGTGGAATTAAGTACTCTCTACACATCTATGGGCGTCTCCTCATCTTGTTTTCATAACTGCTCATGAATATTAATTTACCAAAGTTCCTCCTTTGTCATTCGTCGACCGTGATTGGGCCACATTTTCGAAAATCATTTACTTTGCCTATGCCACGATATAAAAACACATTTGCAGTTAGGTAGTCGTATACTATTTTTATCTATCTATTACATTTTTGATAACTGTTCTTATGTCATACTTTTGGTGGGAAACGTTAAGAGCTGGTGCTTCATCTCATTCATTTCGAGACCAAAACTAAAATGACTGGAAAAGAGTCAGCAGGGAACCACTGACTTCTCCTTAATATGTGTTTTTAATAAAGAGGGTAAAAATTGTCTTTGGATGAGAAGAGTTACGAGATTTGATTTTGAAATTCGAGGCATTCAAAAACCAACTAAAAGAATGTACGAGTAAGCAGGTTTTGCTTGGAACTTAATTGCCAAATGCTAAGGAGTGAGGATTTGTAGTTGGAATATGTCTATGGATAGACGATGTAGTCGTAGGTCGGTGGTCGGTATGTTCCGCTGTGTACCCGTCGCTGGCACTCGGCCTGGTGTTGCTCGCTCAGGGTGCGGCGGGTGGGATGCCGGGTTCGTCTGCTGGAGTGGTGTCCAGAGGGTGCCTTGGGTTGCTGCGGGGGCCCGGGTGTGAACATGCCGGGTACGATGATGTAGCGGTCGTCAGGGGGCGGGCGCGGCGGCTGCGGGATCGGTGGTAGGCCCACGCTGCGGGAGGGTTTGGGTCCGTGGATGAGAGCGGTCTGGAAACAGACAGGTACACCATCAACTTTAAACAAAAATCGTCATTAAATAGGTTAACAGAATAGGACAGGGCACACATAAACATTTCAAGTGAACATAGAAATGACCTAAATATTATGATAATTTTGAGGTAATGTAAAGGTTCTCATGTTAGCATTTGTGATGTTACTGTTATACTGGTGGCTTTTTGGGAGGTTTGCAAAAATGAATCTTTATCTTATCCAAACACAAAGAAGACGAAGGACAAGAAGAAGAAGAGAAAAACGAAGTGTTGATGAGGAGTAGAAGATTAAATGATATGATAAGATAAGTATATCAAGGTCTCGCCCATAATGGAATGATGCATAGCTTCGAGAGATACAATGTTGAAATAAAAGTATCGCATTAAATCGGTTTTTAAAACATCTCTTTTGATGCCAAGCATTTAAAAATCGGTTTTGGCACTAACAAGTGTTATCACAGTTGGACTATACAAACACCAATGTGTCAGTGTCATTTAAATGATTAAAGATGGCAAGACTGGAAGCCTACAGTAAAAGGTTTTGTCTGTGTACTTAAAGGTCAGGGTGCATACATTGCAAAAAAGAGTGCTCTTCATTTTGATTAGCAGAAGTAAAAAATCAGGAAGAGTGTGTGGTGTTACCTGTCCGTAAACGGCTGGCATGAGTGTCCCAAAGCTCGCAGGACGACGGAGTGTCCTTGCTTGGGAGGTAAAACCTGGGTATTTGGTCGGCCTGAGGCCTTGAGTAACCTTGGGTTGGTTGGTACGAGGTATACTAGGCAGCACAGGGTAGGTGGTCTTGGGTTGAAATCGACGCTTGGCTCTCTCCTGGGTGTTGGCCACAGCCTGGGAGATCCGAGGCAGCACGAAGTGCGGGTTGAGGGCACTGCCTGGCTCGGGCCGCGGGTTTGCGTTCTGCTTGGGCTCGCTCAAGCACAGACTCTCGGCAGTGATGCTAGGCGTGGAGTAAAATTGAGCGTTGATGCGTTCCAGTTCGTCCTTGGAGTTGCGCATTGGGTCTGTAGGTGCGGGTGGCACGTAGCAAGAGGCTAGGAGACCGTCGTTGATGGTGGTGCAGGCGGGAAGGTGGTCGCTCCCGACGGCAATATCTCGCTTCTCGAAGGTGCGGCGACAGGGACGAGAACGAACGACCCTAGCACTCTCCGTGGTATCCTCATATCCACCCATTTACTGTAGAGGGTGAAGGAACAAGTTCGTTTAGATGGGTGGACAAGTTAAGGAGAAACTCCTTAAACTGTCCACCAACTGGTTTTGATGAAAACACTCGTTAGATTCTGCAAGTAGAATACATGTACGTACTCCCATTATAAGTAGATTGGAGGGAATTGCGCTGGAATGGAAAATAATCACACTCCTATCCTCGTTTCATTCACCAATGAGGATTAAGAAAGTAAAACTAGTCCGTATTATGAAAAAGATGCATGGAATCGGAAATATTTTCAAGAATTTTTCCTCTATAAACCAGCAGCAAAAACCTCGCCGATAGCCAGGGGCCCACAATACCAGCTACATTCAAACCTTTGCTCTTAGTGGCGCCTGCTAGCATATGCAACATTATTCATAACATATTTTCATTTATGGCACAGTGCTTAAACATTGCGTATTACTATAAAGAAGGTATTGAGTTCATCCTTTGTCACAACCTCGATGTTTCCAATTATTGTTTTGGTGAAATCAACTATATTTATACCTATATCAACCAGCAGAAAAGTGACGTCTGCTAGCATATACCACCTCTCCATAACGTATTTCCATGTACGGTACATTGCATATATTTTGCGTATTACTAAAATGAGTGTATTGGGTTTACCCTTTCGCCCAAACATCGATGTTTGCTTTGTTGTTTTGACAAAATCAACCTTAGTTTTTTCCGAGAGGATTTCAAAGCCCACGTATGGGGACAAGAGGCATGAGCGTATGCAGGATGCATTTTATTAAATGCTTGACTGCATGTGTATGTGTAAATTATAAGGCGACGGTTACTTGATGTATTGGTTCCCGGATCCGCCAATCAAAGTGGAATAGACCAGACGGGAAAATAAATGTAATCCCCCCACTTTATGATGTGCTCTGCCGCATATCCACCTCTCCATAACCTATTTCCATATATGGCACATTGCAAATGCATTGCACATTACTATAAAGTGGGTATTGGGATTACCTTTTTTGTCCAAACATCGATGTTAGCTTTGTTGTTTTGGCAAAATCAACCTTAGTTTTTTGGGGGATTTCAAGGCCCAAGGTAACTATGTATGTGGACATGAGGCATGAGCGTATGCAGGGGTGCATTTGACAAAATGCTTGACTGCATGTGTATGTGTAAATTGGAAGAAAACACTTCCGAAATCATCGTTTCATTGACCAATACTAGTATTAACTAAGAACATGAAACTATTCTGAATTACTAGAACTAGTGTTGCCAAGCTTGCCGTCACACTGAACCCCCATTTGTCCACGGATACTATATGTGTGTACGGACAGATGGTAACTCATCATTAAATAAACTGAACGAAGTTAGTTTTATCAGTCTTTTGTATAAGGTTTCAATATATTCAGTATGTTTAAACGCTGCAAATTGTACCTTACCTGGTAAAACGCGCTTAACGATGAGGACCTGTCAGCTGCGTGTGGTGCGGTTGATTAGCAACGTCAAGTTATGCAAATGAGACTTATGACGTCATAAAGGTAACTTGGATTACGAAGTGAATGGGATTTAAAGTTATAAACATACATTTTCGCGTGATACACCATTTAATTCATTGAATATTCTTTATGAAATTCTAATGGCATCATCTGCATTGAGGACAAAAATTATCTTGTTCTCAAATGGAAAATGATGCCCATGGAAGTTCAGCGCAAATGGGTTAATCCAACAAAGCACAATAGGTAGCTGTTTGTGGTATTGTTCATCATTCCTTTTTGGCATTGTTGTGGATGTTACGTAGACATTGTTGTGATTGTCATGTATAATTATTGGAATCTTATGTGTGTTTTGCACTAGACAATGAACGACTACAAACGAAGCCATTGATTGTGGAATGATCGTTATTTGTACGACTCTCACTGCAATTTCATGTGTGTATTTTGCACTACAAAATAGATTACTGCTTTACAGCTCTTGCAATGCTCTTTCATTTACCGGGCAATGCGCTCAACCAACTGCAATCCACGTTATTCACATAAAAAGATGTTAGATATTGATATAGATACATATTAAAAAGATAAATAGAGAGTGGGCATTTTATTTTCTCTAACAAAAAAGGAGTGAAAATAAAGTTTTGTATTTGCTCTATCAAACGTTTACCATTGTACGTCTATATTTGTTTCTGAATTACTTGATTAGCTTTTTACGTTATACCGACCAGTATAGCCGAAGTTGTTTGTTTCAAAGTTCGTGTATAGATGGCAGCACACACACACACACACACGAGGTATGCATTGGATACATGTTGCCCAGAGCATCGTGGCGCATAAGCTTATAATTTCCAAGTGGTGCATTTTCGTGAAATTTATTCAAATGGAAGTTGGGTATTTGCTTATCGAGGAAAACATAACCTTCAATTTCTTTAAATATATCATTAAGCGTAGGAGCATCTGGGCCAATTGTACTGTAGTCTGTCTTTATCAATTCTAGAGATAACCCCATTCTTTCTTATATGGTACATGTACCTTTCGGCCCGTGTCAGCATGCGCGCGTATGAATTTCCTAAATTCACATGAACCCACTATCGTACAATGGTCTCACATGATAGAAATGTGTCAATAACAAAACAAAATTTTGGGATATATTTATATGAAAGTTGCTCTTTAGGTAGTAACAATCCCCTTTCCAATACTTTCCAAAGTATATCTTTAGCTATTTACCTATAGAGTTGATTAAGTGAAATTATAATTTTTAAGATTTAAATGTTTATGGTCATACTTCTCAACCCCTGTGAGCAATCCGGATTCAAATGGGTTAAAGCGTAATCGACACTGCCTTTGATATACACACATGCCTTTGCTATCTTGACGAATGTGGTACCTAGCCTGTGGACCCTTCACAGTATATGCGGGGAACTTGAAGATTTAATCAATTTTGGCGGAATGTTCAATGTCTCATTTCACTTCCGCTGGCATTAATGATACTTTAATACCTAGTGAGGGTACTGGACCTTAATCAATTTCAGGCGATAGTTTGTGGGAACTATTCAATTTGACGATACTTACTGGAGCCTATTCGGTTCTCGGAACCCATTTGAATGGGGATCAGTTCTGGAGTCTATTCTATTCCTGGCGATCATTTCCAGTCTATGATCAGTGTGGAGCCTTTATAATTCCTAGTGATCAGTTATGGAGCCTTTCTAATTCCTGGTGATCAGTTATGGAGTCGTTTCAATTCCTAGTGATCAGTTACGGATTCTTTTCAATTCCTAGTGATCATCTCTGTAGTATATTCAATTCCTAGTGGCCAGTTATGGAGTCTTTTCAATTCCTAGTGATCATCTCTGTAGTATATTCAATTCCTGGTGATCAGTTATGGAGTCGTTTCAATTCCTAGTGGCCAGTTACGGATTCTTTTCAATTCCTAGTGATCATCTCTGTAGTATATTCAATTCCTAATGGCCAGTTATGGAGTCTATTCAATTCCTGGTGATCAGTTATGGAGCCTATTCAAATCCTAGTGGTCAGTTATGGAGTCTATTCAATTCCTGGTGATCAGTTATGGAGCCTATTCAAATCCTAGTGGTCAGTTATGGAGTCTATTCAATTCCTGGTGATCAGTTATGGAGCCTATTCAAATCCTAGTGGTCAGTTATGGAGTCTATTCAATTCCTGGTGATCAGTTATGGAGCCTATTCAAATCCTAGTGGTCAGTTATGGAGTCTATTCAATTCCTGGTGATCAGCTATGGAGCCTATTCAAATCCTAGTGGTCAGTTATGGAGTCTATTCAATTCCTGGTGGTCAGCTATGGAGCCTATTTAAATCCTAGTGGTCAGTTATGGAGTCTATTCAATTCCTGGTGATCAGTTATGGAGCCTATTCAAATCCTAGTGGTCAGTTATGGAGTCTATTCAATTCCTGGTGGTCAGCTATGGAGCCTATTCAAATCCTAGTGGTCAGTTATGGAGTCTATTCAATTCCTGGTGATCAGTTATGGAGCCTATTCAAATCCTAGTGGTCAGTTATGGAGTCTATTCAATTCCTGGTGATCAGCTATGGAGCCTATTCAAATCCTAGTGGTCAGTTATGGAGTCTATTCAATTCCTGGTGGTCAGCTATGGAGCCTATTTAAATCCTAGTGGTCAGTTATGGAGTCTATTCAATTCCTGGTGATCAGTTATGGAGCCTATTCAAATCCTAGTGGTCAGTTATGGAGTCTATTCAATTCCTGGTGGTCAGCTATGGAGCCTATTCAAATCCTAGTGGTCAGTTATGGAGGCTATTCAATCCCTGGTGATCAGTTATGGAGCCTATTCAAATCCTAGTGGTCAGTTATGGAGTCTATTCAATTCCTGGTGGTCAGCTATGGAGCCTATTCAAATCCTAGTGGTCAGTTATGGAGTCTATTCAATTCCTGATGATCAGTTATGGAGCCTATTCAAATCCTAGTGGTCAGTTATGGAGTCTATTCAATCCCTGGTGATCAGTTATGGAGCCTATTCAATTCCTAACTGTCAGTTAGTTATCAGAAAATAGAAATAAAAACAGATACAACATACCAGAAAGTATAAATAAAAAAATACATTAGAATACTAGCAAATCCTGGATGTCAATATTTTATTATTTAAAAAAAAAAAGTCCTCCAATATTGTCAATGTGTGTAAATAGGAGGCGGGTATCATCTGTACAAAATGTTGATAATATTTGAGATATATGTGAGATACTGTATACTTGTTTACACGTTTGTAATAATTTTTTATGTTTGTAATAATTTTCTATGTTTTACATATTTAGAAATGAAAATAAACGAACTATGGGTTATCCAAAGTTCTTAAAAAACAGTTATGGAGCCTATTCAATTACTATTGATTAGTTCTATAGTCTATTCAATTCCTGGTGATCAGTTATGGAGCCTATTCAGTTTTTGGTATTCAGTTTTTGAGCCTATTCAATTTCTAGTGATCAGTTCTGCATGGAGTATATTGAATTCCTAGTGATCAGTTCTGAAACCATTTCAATTCCTGTTGATCAGTTCTGGAATCTATTTAATTACTGGCGATCAGTTCCGGAGCCTATTTAATTCCTAGTGATCAGTGTTGTAGCCTCTTCAATTCCTGATGATCAGTTTAGGCTTATTTACTTCCTGGCCATGAGGTATGAAGCCTATTCAATTGCTGGTGATCGGTTCTGGTGCTCATTCAATAATTAGAGTTCAGTTTTGAATTCCTTTCATTTCCTTGTGATCATATTCGATTCCGTGTGATAAGTTGTGGGGCTTTTATCCCATGTGCGTCAGGAGAGAACGCATGGTTTGGCAAATTCCAACTGACATATTGCATTAAATAAACAATTTTCGAAAATATGCAAAGTGGGACGGTTAAACCAAGTAAGAACAAAACTTTTCGGTGGAATACTTCTCAATATATTCATTACCATCGCGATATGTCCATCTGTGTCAGACCACGTGCTCACTACAGGTTTTAAAGGGTTAATTTGATTGGTAAGAACATGGACGATTAAACCAGGACACCATTTACCTAACTACGACAGCTAGTTTTCCATACAAAGAGTTTGTTTTTCTGCGAGTCTCAGAACTCAGCAGCAAGAAGGGAGAGGGTTAAATACCCCCACCAGGAATTTTCCACTGGTATCGTCTGCTGTTGCTGTGACGTAATCCTCACCTCAGGAACGCCACGAAGAAGAGCGCCCAACTCAAACTCGGCGGCGGCGAGTGGGGAAAGATCTGTGATCAAAACTGCCAGTTCTCATTAGACTGACCAGCAGCCTTTCGGCCATCACGAAATCACGCGTGATCTAGCGAGGAAACCTCGGCGGTGCGAGAGAGGTCGTGAGTGAGGAGTGCACAGTTGCGAGTAAAATCCGTTGCAGTGGAGTTGTGTGGTAGTAGCTACTAGTACTGCAGGGCGGCGCTCGCTGTGTTAAAACTGCCGGACTGTTATTGCTAGCAAGCATAGGATGAAACTATCTTCCTGAGCAGCAGCTACGTGGGAGGCTCTACTTGAAAAACAACCAGGGTAAGTACGTGTAGCACTTATGAATGTAGAGCGGCAACCGCAGCAACGAGCTCCGCGGAGTTGCCAGTGTTCATACATGTACATACAACTGCATGTCGTGTGGAGGTACTCAGTCAATGTACACAGTTCTTTTATCACATACTTTATTTTTACCTATTGATGCTCGTAGCGGCTGAAAGCTGTCTGATATAGTATGATGAAAATCTTCAGGTATAGTATTGTTTGGAAGATATTTAAAGGCAAATATACTGATCATAAAACTACCAAATATTTTGTAAAATTATTCTCCTTTCCCGTGTTATCATCAAAAGTATCATAGATTCAGACGAATAGTATCTAGAGGAAATCTCTAACAGGAATTGAAGCGAATAACTATGTCCGTTAAGAAAACACGCTTTGAGTCAAAGTGTCATACATGTTCACACTTGTTAAATGAGCATTGGGGTAACTATCTTACCGCATAATCTGCCACAAAATATATAATAATATATGTATTAGGGGGAACAGCGTAACTTCTGTGGTAGCATTGATAGTGTATTATTTTTTCATAGGAACAAGGTGTCAACTGCATTGAACTGGACACCTATTCTTCATGATGCAAATGATGGTGTCAGTATTGTATTATGATAATCTTGTTATACATATAGTAGTGTAGTAATCTTTTACTCTACTAAATGTGTACAGGGTTACGTGACAGTTATGCCCAGTATTGCTCTCTACAATATTGGACGCTTTTGGTGTTGCGTTTATCATCATTCCATTGTACTGCGGTATATTTCGCTATATGATTGCATATTGTTATTGTATTGTAATGCGTCATATTGAATCAGATCTTAGGACCATACATGGAATAAAAATGAACGAGATTCGAGGTTTTGTGTAATAACAAGAGAGAAAGAAATGAATACAAATTATTTGGGACAAAATACTAGTTGGACTAGTTCGACCGGAAATGATTCAAGGAATTTATTATACTGATTGCTAACAGATCAGCATTTATCAATTCCAAATGACCAAAAGGGCAGTTGATGGCAAGAGATGGAAATTGACCTAAGAGGTAATGAAGAACATGTGAAAATCATTTTGCCAAACACCATGCATACACAATCGTGCCTAAAAGCAATGGTCTTCTTACCATTAGGCTGAGTTACCCTCTTTAAGTGAAGATTATCATTATTATTATCATTATCATTATTGTTATCATTATTGTTATCATTAGGTTATTATTATTATTATTATTATTATTATTATTATTATCATCATTTTATTATAATTATTATTATCATTATTATTATTATCATTATTATTATTATCATTATCATTATCATTATTATCATTATCATTATTATTATTATTATTATTCATACACACCATCAGATAGTTAATGTGCATTTGATGAAAATTGTACAATCAGATGATAGTAAAGGAAGTTTTTTACCAGAGAATCAAATATTTTTTCCATTATATGCATGGGATAGTATTGAGCATCACACTTGGGAGTTATGTGCAAGTTTTTTGACCAATAGGTATATCTTATACCTGTTAGAATTAGTTACTGTATTGGCTCTGTAATTTATTCCTGTGGCGCATTCACTTGTTCTTACTTTTGTCAATGTATTTTTGTTACCTGATTATAATTTCCCAATTTTTTTAAGAAGTATCTGTAGAATATAAATCTATAACACATTATTTTACAAAGAATTAAAAAAATGAAACAGGACAGCTCTCGTAGTTTCGGATAAAGTGTATAAAAACTAGGGATGATGACCAGAGATCAAAATTGCCCAAACAAAATGACCAGACAGTGGATAACATTTGACAATTCTTTAGCCTAATATCATAATACACAACCACGTGGGGTGGCCCAGGGGTCAAGGGGTTAATAGAGCATTGCGATCTGTCTGCTGAATGTCTCACTCCAGCGAGAGTGAGAAAGTTACCAGTGACTCTGGGTTAGTCGTTGGTTTCCTCCGGGTACTCCGTTTTCATCTAGCAGTTATTATTGGCATGGCAGAAAAAGTAACATTAAACGAACAAGTGTATCGATCACAATAGAAAAAGATGGATTTGTGTATTCCAGAGAGAAAGAGCTAGTGGTATCACGCACGTGCACCAATGATGATCCTTCTGAAATATCATTAAAATCGTTTAAGTCATAACTAAATCGTTGCCATTAAATACTAGATTCCGGGTATGAATTATGAGATACAGACCAGGATATCAAAAGTCGGATTTGATTATACCATGGACTTTGAGCTAGTCATATCTCCCGTCGCTGACTGTCACAGATCACACCCACCAGGGAAGGGGGAGGCTGCCTTCCTAACACATTTTCTGCATTTCCCAGCTGATCACTAGTAAATTAGAATACGCATACGTTCCTCCCTCAGATAAGAGCAGTCATACCAAGATGCCGATCGTAATCGAGTATCTGCATTTCTAAGCGCTGGCCATGGGATGCATTTGATGCGGGACTCCTATCTTCATAGTGGCAGCAGTCAGGGGCAATTCAACAAATCAAGTGATTTTTCACAACGAAGATTATATGTAGAAAGCTGTGAGTGATCGTATGTATGTATGTATGTATGTATGTGTGAATATATGTATAATGTATGAATGTATGTTTGTGGATGTACGTTTGTCTGTAAAGATGTGTGTGTGTCGTTAACTACGCAAGTCATATATAACCTTTAATGCTTTGAAACGTTTGTTTTATCACGCATGTATTCATCACAATTCTATGGACTGGTGTATGGACTAGTCCGAGAAAAGTTAACCTACCAATAGTACTGGCAATGACTAATAGATGACACCATGTATGGTCCTCCGACCGACAATGGTCTAAGTAGTTCCTAATCAAGTCATATATATATATATATATATATATAAGTATATATATATATATATATATATATATATATATATATATATATATATATATATATATATATATATATATATATATATATATATATATATATATATATGTAACAGCCTAGTGTCTAGGCTGGCACTTTACCTACTGTGTTGCATTGCATAATGGATTCTTGAACGAATGCGTCCACTGTTCGTTAACACAATGTTCACGGAAGGAGGTTAATCAAATTATCCATAGTTTACACAGATGGCATCACGAAACCCGCAATGCTTTCTTAATAGGTGTCTGGGCCATTAGTCAGCCGGGTAGCATGATTAGTGTGTTGACAAGCTTCGCGGGGATTTAAGGAGATGCCTGACCATCCCCGGGAGGGCGGTGGGGAGACTTGTCCAATGTTTTACTGGGAAACGCCGCACGTACGTACCAGGAGTCGAAGGGGTCTGCCCCAATAGCAGAGTGGTATAATGCGTTGCAACTGACTACTCGATGTCTCTCTTCACTGCTTCGGTTCGAATCTGCCACGAGGGATGTAAGATAGTTTCCAGTAACTTTTGGTTTGACGTAGGTTTTCCACTCGGACTCCTGTTTTCACTACCTATAATAGATGAGTTGGCCAAGACGTTGCCGATGACTGGGCATTGTCTCAGGACATAAGGTTAGGCGACACTTTTCGCCGTGTAATCGGATTTCCTCCACCACTTACATCCGGCTAGTCCACAATAGTCCTCTGCCGCAATATTGCACGAAAACGTGATGATTAAAAGAAATTCCAAATGCTTACCATATTGAACGAACATTAACCCATTACTGCCCAGAGCGGCTAAAAGCAGTCTGACAATTTTGATGTAGGCTTGCAAGCAAAAATCAATTTGTGAAAATATTCGAAGAGAGAATATCATTTGGGGCATTATCAACAACTCTCCTTCAAATACTTTGTAAAATCATTCTCAATTTTAAAGTTATTCCACAAAGTATCTTAGATCCAGAGGACAATATCAAAGAAACTGTTATTAAGCACTAATGGATTACACACCAAAGGGTATTATTATATTTTCTCGCCTTCAGCGCAATCTAGCGTTAAGAGTGCCCCCCCCCCCCCTCTCGCACACTCGTGCTTGCCACGCGACTATGTGGTGATAGGGAGTATAAACAGCAGAGCGATTAGGAGATGTAACGCGATAGGGATAAACTACCAGTTATGAGCCCGTTCCGCTACCATCTAAATAAGCCCCTGCAAAGTTTGCTTCAGGATTTCAGGGTAGAAGCATAACTTCAGGATAAACGGGTTTTTCATTTAGAGGTGATTTTTTGGAGGAAAGAGTCTGCGTGTCGTGATGACAAGTCTCAAGACGCTCGCCTTATCACACATCTAACGAAGGTTGTCTCAACATAAATGAATTTGAACATTTTGTGACGCTAGACCTTGTGTACATGTTCAAGCGTAAATGTACTCTATTAAAGCTACCTACTGTAGATATATACATGTATGTATATATATATATATATATATATATATATATATATATATATATATATATATATATATATATATATATATATATATATATATATATATATATATATATATATATATATATATACTCTTTTGGGACGTCTCCCACTCAACCTGAAAGTATAATCTACTAATGGCATGCGCCCAAAGCCTTTTCAATAACATTTGTGCCATTAATATTCGCTAAATTGCAATGACGCGAATATAAAATGGTTTACATTATATCAAAACCATGTATAGCAATAGCTGGTAGATGTTTGAACAGTGCCAAAGTGTAAGAAAATGCGATTCTTACCCCAAAAGTAAACGTTTTGATTGAGAACACCCCCTACCCTTCAGTGTGTATCTTCAGCTGCCTCTACCCATCCCACAATGCCACAGAACCGTGGCATGATTGCAATATTCGGGCCCTGTTCCTCATTACCCGGTCGTTCATTTGGAACGATGCTGTGTTCGCCACCTTGCCGTTGTTTTTTCAGTGTCGACCACTGTGTTGTTCTATTTGCTCCGAATTGAGTCTATTTCTCACCCCGTGCCTGTTCATGTGGAACTCCCCGGCGCTCGACCACATCTTTGTTTTTCAATGCCACCCGCTTCTCGTTGATTTCCAATTGCAAATTATACATTTCTCATCGTCCTGTTAGCTAGAGTTGAATTCTTCTGCTTGGGGCCCTGTTTTTTCAGTGTCGACCGCTTTATGGTTGTTGTTGTTTTGACAAATAAGTGGTTTCCCATTTCCTGATAGCTCATGTGGAAAGTCACCTGCTCCCAACCTCAGTTTTACATGTTGTTGTTATTTCAAACACGAGTTTTTCTCATCCTCTGCTGTCTTATGTTGGACTACTCTGCCTAACCACTCTTCTGTATATTTGGATTGACAGCTTTGCGAGCATATTTATCCAAATGGGAGATGTTTTCCATGATAATCAATGTGGAGCAACGCTACTCCCAACGTCTGATTTTTTTCGACTAATTTATTGTTCGCGAAGTGGGATATAGCGAACAGGACGAACCCACATCGAAGAATCAAACGAAGGTTCATATTGAAAAATACCTATTTGATACTATGATTTTGATGATGATGATGATGATGATGGCGATGATGACGATGAAGAGAGGAGAAAATGTATATAGAAAAAGGGATGATGATGGTGATAAACAAAAAGATAAGGGGATGCACAGAGGGAGAGAGAGAGAGAGAGAGTGATTGTCACTTTTTTACTGTGCGTATGTTTGTGTGATTATGTGTGTGTGTGTGTGAGAGAGAGAGAGGAACGACTCCATGCCCTGCGGGGGGTTGTGCCACAGTGCCACTCGGCCTCATCCCTCGCACCAGTACCAGTACCAGTATATATTCTCTTCTCCCATCAGGAAAGTAAACTAGGCCATTTCCACAGCCCCCAGTTTGTTTAGCGGTGAGGAATCGTGGCCTCTGTGGCGGACAGATCCTAGGTATAGAGTTACCTCCCCCAAGAACTTCTCCTGCCAGACTGCCTGCCAGCTCACAGGCTTCTTGCTGACGGTGCGCCAAGGTAACGGTGACGTCACACGCTGGCTCCGGCCCAGGTAGCAACTTCTCAGCTTTCCGTATTATTTATGTCGTTGTTTTACGGCCTCTTTGTTACCACGTTGTCAGATTGACACTATGACGACCGAATATATATGTATGAATGTTTGAATGTATATATATATATATATATATATATATATATATATATATATATATATATATATATATATATATATATATATATATATGTATATATATATATATATATATATATATATATATATATATATATATATATATATATATATATATATATGTATATATATATATATATATATATATATATATATATATATATATATATATATATATATGTATATATATATATATATATATATATATATATATATATATATATATATATATATATATATATATATATATATATATATATAGTGTATGGTCGCCTTATTGTCAATATTACTCTTTATGCCTATTATACTAAATGCAGGATTTCGTTTGCAGCTGAGATCTGCCCTGATAACCAATAGGTCTCAGGCGTTGCCACTGACTAACATTTGTATCTCACCACTGCCTGGGCTCGCGCTTGTGTGGAAATTGCTAGTGACATGGAATTTTGCGATAGTTTCGCCGTAGACACTAACTTCCCTCACCACTTGCACTTATACTTAGCCTAATCACGATTTTGCCGCAATATGGCAGAAAAAGTTACGATATTCGAAATTCAACACAAGTGGGCAACACCTTAGATCGTTCAGCTTTTGGGACAAGCCAGAGAGATGGTCTTAAATGCTGAATTTTGGACAATCGTTATCATGCGTTTTGTTCTTGTATGATACAATTGGCAGTCTCCTCAGTTTGTTATCTTATACGGTACTGTAAATTCGGAAAAGATTGCGTTAGTTTAGTTTTTGCTTTTTTGCCTTTAGCCTTGGACGCAAAATTAAAATTCGTAATTATTAGTGCTGCGACTTTAAGTGTATAGCTGGCACTCCATGTTCGCAAAGTTAAAGAAACGTAAACATCGATTTTCTGTATATTCGAAAAATTTACTCGACACAATCTTTTGTGAATCTACAGTATACCATCTCGTAACTATTGGTAGAAGGGATACCTTTGGCATTCTAGTGATTTGGAGTGTATTAGGTGGCGATTTTACCTAGGTGCTCCAGTTTCCTATGTATACGAAAATGGCATAGAAGTGACAACACACGAGATACTGTAGATTCACAAAAGATTGTGTAGAGTAAATCTTGCGAATTTACAGAAAATCGATTTTTTGCCTTTTTTAACTTTGCGAATTGGCCGCAACATGGAGTGCCAGCTATACACTTAAATTGGCAGCACTAATCATTGCGAATTTTAATTTTGAGACCGAGGCTAGACGCAAAAGAAACGCAAAAATTAAACTAACGCAATCTTTTCCGAATTTACAGTACCAAAATTACCAGTTTCTTTCGGCACGGCTCCGCCAAGAGTTGGCCTACACTCCCAACTCCCAATGCCTTTACTTATATACGGGTATCATTTGCCATTCACTCATAGATGAGTCTTATGCTGAACTAATCTCCAGTATCACATTCCAATCAAAAGTAACCCCCCTAGCCCTCCATGTAATTCCACATAAACCACACGTGGCCCTATCTCTTACACCTAGGCACGCGCCACCGGTGGGGGTCACGTCCGCGTGGAGTCTATACACAGATCTGATTTCTTCTCTGGAATGAATGTCCGTGCTCAGATGAATATCCGGTAGAGGTACTTAATGGAGAGAGCTATTTACTAAACATATGGCGTTCTTGGCGAGTAGACATGGAATCGATTCTATGCAAGGCCAAGGCTATGATATATTGAGCATCAGGGGTTGGGTCGACTTCATATGAATATATATACACACACACACACACACACACACACACACACACACACACACACATATATATATATACAGTGGAACCTGTCTACATTGAACACTCACGGGAAATGAAAAAGTGTTCAATGTACGCAGGTGTTCAATGTATCCAGGTTCTGAGTAATTGGAGGTCGGTTGAAATAGAAACAAATCAAGGGTAATTAGAGAAACATGATCATTTCATTGCAAAATCTACCATGTCTTTACCTCACTTTCTTCATATAGTTAAACATTTTACATTTTCAGCATTTGAAAAATATCACTAAACAAAACAGTTAATCTTATGTATCTCATTTGACCTCATTTTCAGTGAAAAGTTTCAAATCAGTGCAGAATGTTCAAAGTAGACAGGTTAAATGTGACCTGCGGGAACAAATTTGGTGTTCAATGTTCAAGGTAGACAGGTGTTCAATGTATCCAGGTAGCCTCCCATTGATTTTCAATGGGAGTGTGCCGGGACATGAAAAATTGTTCAATGTACGCAGGTGTTCAATGTACACAGGTGTTCAATTTGACAGGTTCCACTGTATATATATATATATATATATATATATATATATATATATATATATATATATATATATATATATATGTATATATATATGTATATATATATGTATATATATATATATATATATATATATATATATATGTATATATATATGTATATATATATGTATAAATATATATATATATATATATATATGTATATATATATATATATATATATATATATATATATATGTATATATATATATATATATATATATATATATATATATATATATATATATATATATATATATATATATATATATATATATATATATATATTTATATATATATATATATATATATATATATATATATATATATATATATATATATATATATATATATATATATATATATATATATATATATATATATATACATAAGGACATTTACCAAATGGTTTGCTTTGGGCATTAATGGGTTATGAAAAGTGAACAGATTTACAGAGTTTGTTAACGCGTACAATCAAGGAACACGGCGTCGACGATAGAAAAACATATGGCCAACTGGTCGGAAATAGATTACACAACTATAACTAATAATTGTGGAGCCTGTCCTAATGGATGAGTGGTCTAAGCCGTTGACACTGACTGTTAGTTGTCTCTCAGCATTGCCAGGGTACGAACCCCGACCGGGGCATGTGAGAAAGTTGGGGCTTTCGTCAGGTATTCTGGTGTCCTCCACCAATGACAAGTCACGACCCAGAGAGATTCTGGCAGAAAAAG